>VTFQ01000006.1:44101802-44304296 GCA_036281575.1 Ancherythroculter nigrocauda | reverse complement strand
TTCTGGATGTGGAGATGAAGGGTAATACTGACTTTTGTGTTTACATGGACTTACACCTCACTTAATGAACTAAAGCAGGATTCCCAAACTTTTCTGTCAGCTGAACCCATTAGACAAAGTATTTGCTTGAAGTAAATAATTTAAAGGCACATTTCCATGTTCACGGTTCTTTATTGTCAGTTAAGGTCAGTTAAGGGAAGTTGGAGAGGAGAGGGGGAGGGATCGGGAAAGGTCCATGAACCGGGACTTGAACTCGGGACGCCCAAAGCGCAACTGCGCTGTATGTCGGCGTGCTACCCACGAGGCTACTGACGCCATTGTTTACTTACTAATTCTCTGTATGCAATGAAAGGTCACAGAGAACTCAAAAGGGGCGGAGTCTCCACACACAAAGACCTTCACTTCCTCCAAATGTCACTGACTTACATTTCAAAATAAAAGTTAAAAATTAAACACTATTTCTTGCTAAAAGATGAATTGACCTTACATAAAATGTAAGCATTTTTTAACGTTATAAAACATGCTATATAAATAAATATTCCTATATAAATAATATATACTGTATTTATTAATTATCAAGAAATATCCTCTTTTTTCCTACGCCCCATGACGCTTTGTGCGAATTATGGTAGTAACTTCCGTTAAACTGTAAACAAATCAGTGAAAGCAACAATAAGCATTTTCAAAAACATGGTATCATGAGATGACATTATTCTACTCACCCTTCAACCATCAAACATTAAAAGGAAATTTAAAAGTGTAAAAGCATCAACAAACCCATATTAGGTTTATTCAAGGTACAACAGACCTTGAATAACCCTATAAACTCAATTCTTTCCGCAGCAATATTACAGAAGTGTTAAATATCATTAAAGACTTTAGAAAAAAAAGTTGCACTCATATTACTATGAATGGGAGAAAGTGCAATGCACAATATGCCATAAAAAGTCCCGCCTTCTAAATAAAAGAGCCAATCGTTATTGGTAAAGTCACTGCAGCTGAATTTGGAAGCTCCGGCTGCTAGACGTACGCTTAGGGCACATGTGCATTGAATGGTTCAGCCTGAAAAATTTTGATTGATGTTCCCAAATCATGTCTGAAGAATCCGTGCATGACTTGTTGACTTGTACATTACTAGTCATTCAAATCCAGACCTGCGTCCTGCTGACTGGAGGCGGGCGTCTCTAGTGTGTCGGTCTCATCACATGATGCTGCGTGACTCTCTGTCGGCTCAGGGTTGATCTCTTCAGCACCTTCTGGATGTGGAGATGAAGGGTAATACTGACTTTTGTGTTTACATGTGACTTTTCACCTTAACTTAATGAACTAAAGCAGGGATTCCCAAACTTTTTTTGTCAGCCGAACCGATATAAAATATGTACTTGAAGCCTGCCTAAGTTAATATTTCTATCATTTAACAGCACATTTGGATGTTTTTTTGAATGCGTGTAAATGAACACAGTGCTGCGGTTCTATATCATTATTATTTAATGTAATCGCAGCCTTTGATTTGATTTGAGCCTTCATTTTATATTTTAACTATACATTCAATTTATACAGTTATTCGCTGGTCATCAACTTGCACGTTAATGTTTGGGAAACCCTGAAGTAAAGGAACAGTAAAATCAATCTTCTGTTATTATTTACTCACTTATTAATTCTCATATATGCCGTGAGGTCATAGTGATGTGCAAATATCAGCGTACAGGTTGAGAATCACATGAGGTTGAGTAAATAATGACAGAGTTTATATTCTTCATTTCTGAACCTGTAGTGCTCGGCTCTCTCTGGTTCCTCGAGTCATGAAACGACGGAGATCTTGAAGCTTGTAGATTCTTGAGCTCCGCGAAGCTCTCCTCCGTTTCTGTAGATAACAGGACATTAAAGTCACCATGAAATCAAAATGGACAATTCTTATTTTTTTTATGTAATATTGCAGTATTTATTTTAAATGATTTGTCAGTTGTTTACTGGGGTGAGGGCGGGGCAACCTGTCACTCACATGGGATCCACCAATAGCAAACCACAACCATCCAATCAATTCCCCACGGACAAAATCAAACCCCGCCCTACATTTGTTCTTGTTTGAGAAGCCGTTTGATGTAGACTTTAAATGTTATTCTTAAATATTATGTCAGCTGTAAGGTTTTGGTCACCTAACGGAGGTGAAGCATCGCCGTCGATGATCTCGCTCTCGGATCCGATGTCTCCAAAGATGAACTGTATCTTCTGGTGCGCGTGCTCCGTGTTGGAGGATCCGTGGACGGCGTTCTCCAGCACGTCTTTAGCAAAGCGCGCTCTCAGAGAATCTGGGGCCGTTTCTCTGGCCTCGCTGGGGTCTGTCGGGCCCATGGCCGCCCTCCACTCCTCCACTGCGTTCTCCTTCATCAGAATCATCATTGTACATGGGCCGCTATAGAAAAATAAACCATGCTTTATCTTACCTGCTAATCTTAATGAGTTTCATGGACAGTTAAGTCACGTTCAATGCCAAACTCACCGACACATGTAATCCACCAGCTGGCTGAAGAAGGGTTTGTCCCGGTGTTCTTTATAAAACTCTTCTGCCATCTCTCTGGACAGAACTGTGTCCTTCAGACGGGAAATAGTGAATCCTCTGGCCTGAATCTCCTCCAGGATTTCCTCTGATATGAGCAGAAACACACCGATTCAACAGTGAGTTATGACGTTTACCCTTGTTTCTCGTTATTAATATTCTTACAACATAATTTCACATCTAGTTGCATTAAAAGCATAAACCCTCTCGACCCTTTCAGTCGTGTTACTGCTGAAACGATACCTTTGCGTTCGGTGTCGGGTTTAATGACTGCGAGTGTGTCCTCTGGTGGGAAGAAGAAGCCGATCTCCATCTCCGCCTCCTCTGAGCTTCTGCTGCCGTGCAGCTGGTTAATACTGGAGTTCCCATTGCTGAACTGAGCTCGCAAACTACATCAAAACCACACAGAGAGAAACAGGCACAATCAAGTGTGCACCGACCATCTAAACCAGTGGTTCACAAACAGGGGGTCAGGACCTCAAGAATGACTTAAATATAACAAAATGTGCTTTAAAAATAAGCAAAAACAGCTATAACTCAAGATGTAAGCTGATGTAATTTTTCTTATTTTAATTCATTCCCTCAACACCTGTCATTTTTATTTAAGAACAAGGGTTTCCACAGTCTTGGAAAACCTGGATATATTGAGGAATTTTAAAAAAGTGATTTCTAGACCTGGAAAAGTCATGGAAATTTGTGAAATCTTAAAAAGTCATTAACGTTTCTATAACAAATATACATTTTTCTAGTTATTGTCAAGCTCTAAAATATTTTATTGGGTAGAAATTGCTGTGGAATTGCTATTTGTGTGTAAAACAAACCTGGAATCAAAAATGACTAGAAGAGTCATGTAAATTTATTAATAATAAAATGTAAACTCTGAAAAACATTGAAATTGCTTGAAACTATTTTAAGTATTTCATTGAATTATTTTAAGTAAATGTTGCTTTTCTAAATATAATTTAGAATATTTATATATATTTAACTAAATTAATTTTTCCTAGTTTCTGTAAATAAAAAGTTTGAAAATTAGCTGCTTTTTCTTTACAGCAGAAGTACCAGAAATATCTTGGGGGGCCTTGGAGTCAGCACATATATGTGAAACACATATATGATAATAAATAACATGATATGATATACCATAACACATTAAGTTGCGCAGGAGCATTCGAATGCCCTGAAGAAATGAAACTATTACAGGCATTGGTTTACCTGTTAGGTTCTTCACTTTTAGCCTTGATGGGGTCTTTGGGTCCCAGGATGTTCCTCCAGTGTTCTACGGCTCCTTCTTTTACTAGAGCTAATGCTAACACAGGCCCGCTGTGAACCACAGCAGAAGAGAGACTCTTCATTACACTGTAAGTCTTCTGGCTTCTTTACATCATTTAGACAAGATGCTGTATATATGTAAATAACAACTATGTGGCCAAAAGTACAGCTAAGCCCAAACCGAAGATATGAAGCAGGTTTTTAATGGCCGACTCCTTACTCTGTAGACAGCAATTCCATTAGCATTCGTAATTCAGATTCAGAATGAATAGTAAATTCAACGCTGGATTTGCACAAAAGATTAACATGATGGCACATGCTAGTCGATGAGTTGAATCAACTCCACAGGTCTGCAGTTTGCAGGTATGATATTTTGTATCTATAATTTTTGTTTTGACATAAAAAAATGAGGGAAAAAGGCTGTTTTGCAATATTGACCTAAAAAACTATAAAACCTAATCTGACGGTTTTCAAATTTGTATAATAGAACTTCTGATTCTAGTCTGAAGGGCTCTGATTGGTTCCAGAGCCATTGTAAAACTACAAGAATAAGCTATTTTGTTTGGCCATAATTCAAACTATTATTCATAATGCATGCAATTTTGTTGAAAATTGGTGTCCTTAATCACTATATCACTCTTGTGGCTTGTTGTACAGTATGTGAGTGCTTACCTGGTCATGCTCTCGAGCAAACTGGGGAAGTATTCCTGCTCCAGATGAGAGCTGTAGAACTGCCTGACCTGATCCTCAGACAGCATGACCTCTTTCTGCATGGCCACTTTGAAACCTGCTTCATGGATCCTGCCCAGAATCTCCTCTGAAAAACACATTTACAAATGTTTAATGTTCAGTTACTTCCTGACCATAAGTGCTCCAATTTAATCACTAGCAGTTAAAAGTTTGGACACATCTACTCAATCTTTATTGTTAATCTAAAATGTGTGAAACACTCATAAAAACGTCATCAAAACTACAAAATAACAAACAGAACAGTGCTGTTATTGTTAACTAAAACTATTAGAAATAATTTTCTTTAATTTAAAAAAGCTGAAATAAATATAAATATTAGATGAAAAATGTAAAACTTGAAGTACTAAAATTACTAAAACTGAAATAGAAATAAATAAAAGTTCAATTGCAAATAACACAATTACTAAAACTTAAACTAAAATTAATATGAAAACTGAACATATAAAAATAAAAGCTAATTTAAAGGGGCTATATGTAAGTATTTTCATGTATTTATTCGCTGTGAGTATATCAGGGCCTTGAATGACGTTTGGTATCTTGTGTATGAAAGCTTGTTTCTGCCAAGAAATAAAAAAATAATTGCAACTTTTTATCTTTTTTCTCACAATTGCAAGTTTGTATCTCACAATTTCTGTTTTTAAAAAAAAAATTTTTTTTACTCAGAATTTTGAGATATAGTCGGAATTGCGAGATATAAAGTTGGAATTGCAAGATATAAAGTCGGAATTGCAAGATATAAAGTCGGAATTGTGAGATATAAAGTCGGAATTGCGAGATATAAAGTCAGAATTGCGAGATATAAAGTCGGAATTGCAAGATATAAAGTCGGAATTGCGAGATATAAAGTCAGAATTGCGAGATATAAAGTCGGAATTGCGAGAAATAAAGTCGGAATTGTGAGATATAAAGTCAGAATTGCGAGATATAAAGTCGGAATTGCGAGATATAAAGTCGGAATTGCGAGATATAAAGTCGGAATTGCGAGATATAAAGTCGGAATTGCGAGAAATAAAGTCGGAATTGTGAGATATAAAGTCGGAATTGTGAGATATAAAGTCGGAATTGTGAGATATAAAGTCGGAATTGCGAAATATAAAGTCGGAATTGCAAGATATAAAGTCGGAATTGCGAGATATATAAAGTCAGAATTGCAAGATATAAAGTCGGAATTGCAAGATATAAAGTCGGAATTGCAAGATATAAAGTCGGAATTGCGAGATAAAGTCGGAATTACGAGATATAAAGACAGAATTGTGAGATATAAAGTTGGAATTGCAAGATATAAAGTCGGAATTGCGAGATATAAAGTCGGAATTGTGAGATATAAAGTCGGAATTGCGAGATATAAAGTCGGAATTGCGAGATATAAAGTCGGAATTGTGAGATATAAATTTGGAATTGTGAGATATAAAGTCGGAATTGTGAGATATAAAGTCGGAATTGCGAAATATAAAGTCGGAATTGCAAGATATAAAGTTGGAATTGCGAGATATATAAAATCAGAATTGCAAGATATAAAGTCGGAATTGCAAGATATAAAGTCGGAATTGCGAGATATATAAAGTCGGAATTGCAAGATATAAAGTCGGAATTGCAAGATATAAAGTCGGAATTGCGAGATATATAACGTCGGAATTGCAAGATATAAAGTCGGAATTGCAAGATATAAAGTCGGAATTGCGAGATATAAAGTCAGAATTGCAAGATATAAAGTCGGAATTACGAGATAAAGACAGAATTGTGAGATATAAAGTTGGAATTGCAAGATATAAAGTCGGAATTGTGAGATATAAAGTCAGAATTGCAAGATATAAAGTCGGAATTGCGAGATATAAAGTCAGAATTACGAGATATAAAGTCAGAATTGCGAGATATAAAGTCAGAATTACGAGATATAAAGTCGGAATTGCAAGATATAAAGTCAGAATTGCGAGATATAAAGTCGGAATTGCGAGATATAAAGTCGGAACTGCAAGATATAAAGTCGGAATTGCGAGATATAAAGTCGGAATTGCAAGATATAAAGTCGGAATTGTGAGAAAACATTCAGAATTTCGCCTTTATAACTCACAATTCTGACTGTCATTTAATTGTGTTTATATCGCAATTCTGAGAAAAATAAGTCAGAATTGTGAGTTTATATCATGCAATTCTGACTTTATAACTCGTAATTGTGAGAAAAAACGTCAGATAAAAGTGAGATAAAAAGTCACAATTACCTTTTTTATTTAGTGGCGAAAACAAGCTTCCATAATAGCCTCACATAGTCAGATCTACTGTATATACACCAGGGGTCTCCAAACTCGGTCCTGGAGGGCCACTGTCCTGCAGAGTTTAGCTCCAACTTGCCTCAACACACCTGCCTGGAAGTTTCTGGTATGCCTAATTAGACCTTGATAAGCTGGTTCAGGTGTGTTTAATTGGGGTTGGAGCTAAACTCTGCAGGACAGTGGCCCTCCAGGACGAGTTTGGAGACCCCTGCTCTATATAGTCTCAAATATACTTTATAATCAAACGATCATAGGTGTAATTTTAATTACCTCATTTGTCGACATGATGCCGCCGAATTGCAGAGCTTGTGCAAACATATCCACATTGCTATGATCATATTTACATATTCATCTAAACGTCGCTCTCAGCAGCGTGGATGGCTTCTGGATGTTCATTAGCAGTATATCGTTGCAAAGGTATTTACAATTTCTTTTTCTACTTCTAAGCAAAGAACAAAAAAGAACTTCACCGTGAGTATATCGGGACCTTGAATGACGTTCGGTCTCTTGTGCGTTACGTGTGCACGAGCAATAAATTGCTGGCTGCAGTTCACTTAACAGCTACCGGTGTTGCTAATAACAAGGGTTTCTGAATGTTACATATTGCCCCTTTAAAATATTAATAAATACTATAACAATATGTAAATAACACTGAGATGGTATGGCAATGATGTAGTGACCAATAAATGCCAGTGGGTTGATTCACCTGAAAAGTGTTCCATTGTGGCTTTTTAACAAATGAATTAAAGTGTCTCCAAACTTTTATCTGGCAGTGTATGTTAATACTTCAGTTTAGAATACTCAGTGAAGGCAGGAGTATCTGTCTGCGCCCACGGGGCCGCAGTTCTGTGCGTGTAAACGTAATGTTGGCACATGCCTCTGTTTTCCCTGGCAGCGTCTGGGCGGATGAGCGCCAGCGTCCTCTCCACATGCTCCTGTTCCGGCCCGGCCCGCTCCGAGCTCGAGTCCGCCATCGCCATCCTGAAGTTCGGGAAGAAGAAAGCCAGCTCCCTGCTGGCCTGCTCGCTGTCAGAGCTGCCATGTAAGGCGTTCAAAAGGGTCTCGGTACCGTACTGAGCCCGCAAGCTGAAGAACGGAGAACGGCCAGAGAGAAGGAGGCGAGCAGGGATGGATGGATGGATGGATAGAAGGATGGAGAAACAGAGAAAGAGAAGAGCAGATGGTCTCACTGCTGGTTCTCCGCCAGGGCAGAGGGGGGGAGGCAGAAGTCCACACAGGATGTGTTGTGCTATAACTGTTAGTGCTCAAATCTGTGAGCGCAATATGGAACGTCAACTCAACTCCCTCGTATCACTTTTAAATTATCTTTACTTACAAAATTAAATTATACACACACCAGGGAATCACTGAGACTCTATGTTAGGCCTACACAGAGAGATCATGTCATTGATATATATTGATATATATATATATATATATATATATATATATATATATATATATACATTAGTGCTGTCAAACAATTAATTGCAAATTGCATCCAAAATAAAAGTTTGTGTTTACATAATATATGTGTGTACTGTGTATATTTATTATCTATATACAAATACACACATGCATGTATATATTTAACAAAAAAATATATTATATCTATATCAAATAAATTATATATATATATATATATATATATACACACACATGTATACATGTAAATATTTCTTAAATATATACATGTTTGTGTGTGTTTTTTATATACATAATAAATATACACAGTACACACATATATTATGTACTGTAAACAAACTTTTATTTTGGATGCGATTAATTGCAATTAAACGTTTGACAGCACTAATATATATATATATATATATATATATATATATATATATATATATATATATATATATATACTAATTTTTATGATAAAAGTCATTTATAAAAAATGAGATTAAATAATATTGCAATTAAACATTTGACTGCACTAATATGTATATAAGTGCTGTCAAATGTTTAATTGTGATATTATTTCATCTCATTTTTTATAAATGACTTTTATCATAAAAATTAAACTATTTTAGTATTTATTTAAATGTACTATTATTCATAAATATTATTAATAATTAATATTCTGAATTCATTTTTTATTTATTTTTCATATTTATATTTTCATTTTGATTAGTTTTAATAATTTTGTTGTGCTTTTGTCAGATTAATTTATTTATATTTAATTTTATTACTTTTTTCCATCTATATTTATATTTTATTTCAATTAATGGAAACAAACTATAATAATTTTACTTTAAGTTAACAATAACAAAATATATTATATTATATTTTATTTTTTATTTTATATTTTTTATATTTTTTGCATTCTTCTGACATTATTCTAAATTACATAATCTCTCCCAAATTATCATCACTGTCATTGAAAAAAAAAGTCATTCTCATTATCATGATGAAATCATCCTGTGTGGACTATTCATTCATCATTCATTCATTCATTCATTTATTTATTCATTCATTCATTTATTAATTCAGTCATTTATTGCTGATTTTTAAAAATGTAATCAGCATTTTAAAAAACATTGTTGAATGAGATTTTTCTTTGCATTACTTTAATGAATTTGTCAGAGGGACTGCTAATGTTATGTGTCACTCTGATATAAAGTCTATATATTTCTATTTCATGGGAATGAGTTACCTCTCCGGCTGCTTCTCCCTGGCCTCCTCGATATCCGGTGGACCGATGAATTCCCGCCAGGTTGGGATGACGTCCTCACAACCCTCCATCTTAGAAATGACCAGGACATGCGACGGGCCGCTCGACATAAATTGGACGAGTTCCTGAAAGTAAGGCTGAAAGAACACGCAAGCACACAGCCGCTTTACATGACACACTGGACATTCTGCCATTACACACCATCAGCCAAAATATTAAAGCACATGCTATTTTTAGATCGTAACTGTTCCTTCATTTACCTCTGCTGCTTTGTGTTGATAGAAGTCTTCAGCTTCTGCTTCACTCAGCGTTCTCTCCTCGTGGGCTAAAATCACAAACCCTGCGTCCTGAATCTAGAAACAAAATCAAATAATATGCATTTTTAGCTGTTTATCTGTGTATAAAGGGTGTATCACATAAAACTGAGCTCTTACCTTCATAATAATCTCATCTGCTTTGCCGTGTGCCACCACATCTGGCTTTATTATGGCCACTGTGTAAGACTTATCAGCAGAAACTAAAAACACAAAACCAGTGCAGGTAAATTCAGCAATCAGGACAAACTACAATTAAGCACATTAAAGGAATGATCATTACCGGTCACATTCCTCATGTGGGTGATCCTCAATGTCATCATTCACCTCTTCAGTTAAACCTTCATCTTTCACCTGGAGTGACACATGAAACACAAAAGTCATCTCTTTCATCACATTAATCTTATTTTTGTTTGATGAATTACTAATAGGAATAAAAACTGTTAACATTTATTGAAGATGATGTGCATTTCTGTGCAGAACTTACCATAACAATCCTAGGGTGTATATTACATTTAACTTTGATGTTTTGTTTTTTTTACTTTATATACAGTTGCAAGAAAAAGTATGTGAACCACTTGCAGAATCTGTGCAAATGTGAATAATTTTAACTAAATGCATGTTATTTTTTATTTAGTACTGTCCTGAGTAAGATATTTTACATAAAAGATGTTTACATACAGTCCACAAGACAAAAAATAGCTGAATTTATTAAAATAACCCCATTCATAAGTATGTGAACCATTGATTCTCAATACTGTGTGTGGTTACCTGATGATCCACGACTGTTTTTATGTTTTGTGATGGTTGTTCATGAGTCTCTTGTTTGTCCTGACAGTTAAACTGAGCTCTGTTCTTCAGAAAAATCCTCCAGCTCCTGCAGATTCATCAGTTTTCAAGCATTTTTGCATATTTGAACCCTTTCCAGCAGTGACTGAATGATTTTGAGATCATCTTTTCACACTGAGGACAACTGAGGGACTCAAACACAACTATTAAAAAAGGTTCAAACATTCACTGATGCTCCAGAAGGAAACACGATGCATTAAGAGTCGGGGTGTGAAAACTTTTGAATTCAATATCAAGGTAAATTGTACTTAATTTTCTGCCGGGAAACATGCAAGTATCTTCTGTTGGTTCAGAAGGGCAGTACTAAATAAAAAACAATGATATTTAAACAAAATAAGAAAAATTGTGACATCTTCATCCTGTTCAAAAGTTTTCACACCCCGACTCTTAATGCATCGTGTTTCCTTCTGGAGCATCAGTGAATGTTTGAACCTTTTTTAATAGTTGAGTTTGAGTCTCTCAGTCGTCCTCAGTGTGAAAACACAGATCTCAAAATCATACAGTCACTGCTGGAAAGGGTTCAAATATGCAAAAATGCTTGAAAACTGATGAATCTGCAGGAGCTGGAGGATTTTTCTGAAGAACAGAGCTCAGTTTAACTGCTCAGGACAAACAAGAGATTCATGAACAACCATCACAAAACACAAAAACAGTCGTGGATCATCAGGTGACCACACACAGTATTGAGAATCAATGCTTCACAAACTTTTGAATGGGGTTTTTTATTAAATTGTGCTATTTTTTTCTTGTCAACTATAATAAACATCTTTTATGTAAAATATCTTACTCAGGACAGTACTAAATAAAAAATAACATGCATTTTGTATGATCTCTTATTTTGTTCAAATTATTCACATTTTCACAGATTCTGCAAGGGGTTCACATACTTTTTCTTGCAACTGTATATTATACTATATATATTCTTCTGAATTCATTATCTGTGTCCAGGAATGTAATCCTCACAGTAATGACGGCAGGTGTCTGAAGTAACTCACCGCCGTGCGTTCTGCCCCGTGTTCTAGGACACTCTTCTCTTTGCTCAGCTCTTCCTGTATCGTCTTCTGCAGGAGAGGAGCGTTTGGCCCCCGCAGAACTGACACGAGCTGCCCACCCTAAACACACACCGCAAGCCCATCGTATACAACAAACAGACGAGGTATGAACATGATATCTGACTGCATCTCATAGGAACATATCTATGACACTTTTCACAACATCAAATATGTGAACATTAAGCCTGTTTTAGGACCTTTTTTTGTATCGTTTGCATTATTTTTATGACAATTAAGCACAATTTTCTTCACATTGCTAATTATTGTAATGCATCCAAATATTTTATTATTGAATAATTCCCATTATTTTCAGTATTGACTCTCATTAGATTCTCATTACTGCACTACTGTATTTTATTTATATCAGCATAAATTAAATGTAGTGCAACTAATACCTCCATGATACATATATCCTTTATAATTTAAGTGATATATACACTGCCATTTGGGATTTTTAATGTTTTTGAAAAATGTCTCTTCTGCTCACAAAGGCTGCAATTATTTAATTAAAAATACAGTAATATTGTGAAATATTTTTACAGCTGTTTTCAATTTTAATATATGTTCAAATGCAATTTATTTCTGTGATCAAAGCTGAATTTTCAGCATCATTACTCCAGTCTTCAGTGTCACATGATCCTTCAGAAATCATTCTAATATGATGATTTGATGCTCAAGAAACATTTCTGATTATTATCAATGTTGAAAACAGTTGTGTACAATTTTTTTCAGAATTCTTTGATGAATAGAAAGTTAAAAAGAACAGCATCTTTTGTAACATTATAAATGTCTTTACTGTCACTTTTGATAAAATTTAATGCATCCTTGCTGAATAAAAGTAATAATTTCTTTAATTTAAAACATTAATACTGTTTTTAAATTAAAAACAGTAGCATATAATGTTACAAAAGCTTTCTATTTAAAAAAAATGTGTATATATGCACAATACGTTTTATTCTTTTGTTAATTTTGGGGTGAAATTTCCCTTGCATGTGTCCTTAACAGGTTTGGTAACATCTATCTATCCATGTAATTATTTGCAAATGTAAACTTGCATTCATTTTAAGACCAGAAAATAATTTGCAAGGATTTGGAAACACCCGGAGAGATGTAGAGTTTCAGACCCACCGCATAAAACAGAAAGGTGGGCTCACACTTTCCTCTGTACTTCTCCAGAGCTTCAATCCCATCAGCCTCAGCCTGCAGGGACGATAAGACGGTGTGACAGAAATGTCGACATTTAAAATGATTGTTTGTGAGCAATCTAATCTCCAGAGCGGCTTATCTTACCGTGGCAAAATGCAGCAGCTCGTCTCCCAGCTCATTCTTGATCTTTCTAAAGAGACTGACGACGGCTCGGCAGGGTCCACACCACTGCTGGTACACATCAACCACTGACAGACACACAAAACATTAGATATTCGACTCTGTTTGTCAAATAAGAAACCCTACAGACAGTAATGAGACAGAAAACAGTATGTGTGAACATCTAAGATGCACATAAAATGTATATTGTTCATAATTCTAACCTAGCTCTAAAGTATTGATTGTGCGCTTGTGCATCTTTCTTTAAAATAAACTATAAATGCTTTTGTTTGGTAATTTTATGGTAGTAATATGTTTAAGTGTGGATAGATAGATAGATAGATAGATAGATAGATAGATAGATAGATCGATAAATAGATAAATAGATAGATAGATAGATAGATAGATAGACAGACAGACAGACAGACCGATAGATGGATAGATAGACAGATGGACAGATAGATAGATAGATAGATAGATAGATAGACAGACAGATAGACAGAGATAGACAGACAGATAGATAGATAGATAGATAGATAGACAGACAGACAGACAGACAGACAGACAGATAGATAGATAGATAGATAGATAGATAGATAGATAGATAGATAGATAGACAGACAGATAGACAGAGATAGACAGACAGATAGATAGATAGATAGATAGATAGATAGATAGATAGATAGACAGACAGATAGACAGAGATAGACAGACAGATAGATAGATAGATAGACAGACAGACAGACAGACAGATAGATAGATAGATAGATAGATAGATCTTTCACTCACCTATTAACCCTTTCGTTGCCAGAACATCACTCCATTGATCGTCATTATTGATATTTATCTGAATGTAAACATTTTCAAGAGTTATCAGGCATTTTTCAGTTGACATACAGTGTAAACAAGCTAGAAACAACCACTTTCCCCTCATTTATAGTTTAAAGCTGATAAAGTTTTCGTACTACAAACCTGTAAACTAATCTCCTTCTTTTTAGCAGCCATAGAAATGCCTTTTTAAGGGTAAAATAATAACTACACGCTTCTCCAGTTATTCCAAGCGATGGTAATGATGTGATCACTAATTCGTTATTTTTATTTCCAAAAAGTTTCAGCGTCCGTCAGTATCAGCGCATGCGCAGCACGGACTGTTTGGCGTCCTTGTCGCTCAGCAACCATTTCTTAACCGTTCCTCCTGCGCCATCTGCTGGACGCTGAGCTCATTGCAGGTTTATTTGTTATTCTCACAGTCAGGGAACGACACCAACACATCTTGTATCACTTACAAAGGAGTGCTTTGATGGTGCTGAATGTTTATGTATTTATATTTATATTATGTATTCCATGGTACTTCAAAGACCATGTCCAAACACCAAAAACTGAGTGTGATGTTAGGGGTGTGGGTCAGAAAACAGCGCAGATGACAGAACAAAATAGAGAGCGATTGATAACGGCAGTCAGAAGAAAGATGTCATTTAGAACTAACTAACTTTTTTTTTTTTTTTTTTTTTTTTGTAATTTGATGCAAAGGTAATATAATACTAAGTATAGTGTTATAAATGTACATACGTTTTTTAAAAAATGAAAATATAAAAAACTTTGCAGGATTTACGATATTGATGACCGTTAAAACGCGTCATCACAGCCTGTGATCACTTTAAATGCTCGAACTCGTTACAGCAAGATGGATTCTGATTGGCTGTCAGTGTTTTTATCGTTCATCAGCTGTATAAAATCGTTCTGAAAGTTATTCCAACGTTATCGTTATAGTGAACTCTGCTATTTTTTAATATTGAGAAGTTTGAGAACCATTTTTACAACTGTATCTTTATCGTTATATTTATATCATCCTTGGTGTGAACGAGCCTTAAAGACCCCCTGTAGTGAAAATCAAGTTTTTAATATTGTTTATATGTCTGTGTGGTGTTTTTAAAATGATTTAGGACTAACCATGTGTTAATTCATAAGTCAAAACCATTGCTGAGTATTTTCTCTTTAAAACTGCAGTGGGAAAAAAACAAGTCTCAACCCCGCGGTTTGAAATCGCTGGTGTCTGTGACGTCACGAACTACCTTGTAACCAATCAACGTGCAGGCGGGCTTTAGCATATCATTAACAGCTAACTAGCAGCTGGGGAGTCGAGAGATGCTAGATTATCCGGTATATTTTTCTGTTGATATGAAAAATAATATAGATTTAACAATATAGGGTGTATGATGTATATTACGATGTTATGATGAACTATATGCCTAAGGATACTGATTGAAGGCAGCTGTCTGACTCTGACATGGAGAATGGGAACTGATTGTGTAACATTAGCTGTTTGATAACATGCTCAAGCAAAAGGTTAATCATATTATTTAACGTTATGTGTCCGATGTTGTTAAGAGCGCTACCATTGTGCAGCGTTTACCTCAGTAAGTTGACTGAGTGGATCTCTGAGCTATTTTAAGGGATGAAGAAATTTTTATCACAGGGAAAAACGCTTACATATGTTTATTTTATTTTTTATTTATTGCTTTTTTTAAAAGAGGACAGTGCACATTAATTAACACAAGAAACAAGTCTCCTATGTAAATGTGCCAGATTTAGCCATTCTGGCTAATTTTCATCTGCAGTCCCTGGCAGGTTGATGGTAAACACTCACACACACCAAAAAAAAATAAATAAATAAATAAAAAAGCAAACAAGAAACGTCTCCGGTTACTATGGTAACCTCGGTTCCCTGAGAGACGGGAACGAGACATGGCGTCAGAAGCTGATGCTTTGGGGACTCCCTTTTCTCCTAATTCTCCTGAAATCCTATTGCACAACGCCAGTGAAGTTGCCACTCTCACTGGCCAATGCCAGCCAAGACGGCGAAAGGGGGGCGGTACCCGCCACTATATAATGCGCCGTCCTGGCGGCATAAGCTCAGAATCTTCCGACTGAACGAGAGTACAGCAGACCTGAGCGGTGAACATGGCAGTCTACGCCATGTCTCGTTCCCGTCTCTCAGGGGAACGAGTATGATGTATGATACCGATGTATGATACACTGTATGATACCGAGGTTACCATAGTAACCGGAGACGTTCCCTTTCGAGAACGGTCTCTCGACATGGCGTCAGAAGCTGACGCTTGGGGACTGTATAGAACAACGCCATGGGAACAGCGAAGAAGAGAAGCTCAGCCACTGCGGAGCTACTATGAACAGTAATAAAACATAATCCCCAACGAGTACACACCTACGAAATGCTTATAACGTGGTTACTCATCTAACACTGTATGCATTCCAGAATAATATGCAGGCTACATACGGGGTATTGAAGCATGTGGGCGGCCAGGCCGGGCACAGCAAAACAGAACATACACTTAACGAGCAGCTGTTGCTGGCGTCGCTGTAACATGAGAGAATTCATAGTGAGCCCGTGCTCATTGCGAGGACATAGACGAACCGCTGGCACTGTGTCCCATATTCCAGGTCACTTATGGTGGCATAACGTACGCGGCAACAACGCGTCTCATTCAGCTCGCTCTGCCAACATGAAGGGGAGAGCGCCACAGACTGGGTGTGGTGCTGGCTCCACCCCCAGATTCACTTATACGACCTAGTTGAAACCACCAGCCTCAGCTAGTGGGCGGGAACTGCAGGTAGAATACGAGTTGTATTCAACGCCAGGACTTGTGAGGCTAGAGAACACATGTCCAAATTGTAAAACCTGGCGAAGGTATTCTGCGACGACCAGCCCGCCGCCACACAAATGTCTTTGATGGTGACGCCTTTAGTCCATGCCCACGAGGATGCAATCGCCCTCGTTGAATGCGCTCTGACGCCGATAGGGCATTCCATTCCTTGGCTAGAATAGGCCAAAGTGATCGCATCAACCACCCAATGCGATAGCCGCTGCTTAGAGACGGGACGTCCTTTGGTACTGCCGCCGAAACACACAAACAGCTACTCAGAGAGCCTGAACTGAGCCGTGCGGTCAATGTAAATTCGCAAAGCTCGCACTGGGCATAACTCCTGATGAGGGGCGTTATCCACTGACTCCTGGGTGAAAGCCGAAAGAGTTATCACTTGTGCTCTGAACGGCGTTGACAGTGATTTAGGCACGTAACCCAACCTCGGCCTGAGTGTGACGTTACAATCATCTGGCCCAAACTGCAAGCAATCAGCGTTAATAGAAAGCGCTTGCAAATCCCCCACGCGTTTCACTGAAGCGAGGGCGAGTAGCAGCGCGGTTTTAAGTGAGAGCTCCTTTAAGCCGACTGACATGAGCGGCTCAAAAGGCGGCCGAGTCAACGCTTCGAGCACAAGAGCTAAATCCCATGAAGGCACCGTGGGGGGGGCGAGAGGGTCTTAGTCGCCTTGCACCCCTCAAAAATTTTACCACTAGGTCGTGTCTGCCCACCGAGCGTTTTTCATGTCCTTATCATGTCGATAAGGACATGAAAAACTGAAATGGCTGCCACATAGACTTTAAGAGTGGAAGGCATACTGCCGCCGTCCAATCGCTGCTGCAAGAAATCTAGAATGCCTGAGACGGGACAGCTTCCCGGTTCGAGACCATTCAGTTCGCACCATTTCCTAAATACTGCCCATTTAGAAGCGTACAGGCGCCTTGTAGAAGGGGCTCGCGCCTCCGTAATCGTGTCCATAACACGGCAAGACAGAACGCTCGGATCTACCGGCTCCCTTGCACTACCCACACATGAAGTTTCCACCATTCGGGGTTGGGGTGCCAAATCGACCCGCCCGCTTGCGACAGAAGGTCTCGTCTCAGTGGAATCATCCACGGGGGAGCCGTTAACAGTTCTAGCAGATCGGGAAACCACGGCCTGTTCGGCCAGTACGGGGCGATTAGAAGCACCGACGCTCTCTCCTCCCTGATCTTGTGCAGCACTTGTGACAATATCTTCAGCGGGGGAAATGCATAAAGGCGAACATTTGGCCATGGCATCGTCAGTGCGTCCCCTCCCAGGGGAGAGCGCGACAGAGAAAAGAACAGAGGACAATGCGTGTTCTCCTCCGTCGCGAATAAGTCCACTTCCGCCTTCCCGAATTGTTCCCAGATCAGTCTCACTGTCCCGGGGTTCAATCTCCATTCTCCTTGAGGGATCCTGTCCCTCGACAGCATGTCCGCGCCGCTGTTCAGGTGGCCCGGAACATGCGCCGCTCGGATGGAGAGCAGATGGTGGTCGGCCCACAGTAGAAGCTGCGCAGCCTGCTCGTAAAGGGCTCGCGAGTGCACTCCGCCCTGACGATTTATGTACGATACCACCGAAACATTGTCCGTACGAACCAATACATGATGGCCCCGGAAGCTTCGAAGAGCCAGAAAGACCGCCCTCAATTTGAGGCGATTTATGTGCCACATCTTCTCTGATTCCGTCCAGTAGCCCGACGCCGGAACGCCATCGCAATGAGCTCCCCAGCTGTTGTCGATGCGTCCGTCATGACCACTTTCCGCCGCGTAACCACGCCCAGCTGGGCGCCGCGTTGGTACAGGTCGGGATACCGCCACGGCGCGAGCGCGCTCAGGCACCTGCGAGTGACCACAACGCGGGCATGGCCCATTCTCCAAGCTCTCCTTGGTACCTGAGTTTTCAGCCATAACTAAGGGGGGCGCACATAAAGCAACCCGTGGTGGCATACCGCCGCCATTCGTCCCAAGAGCCTCTGATATTCCTTCAGCGCTACAGGACGGCCCAGACTGAAAGCACTCAGGGCGGACATCAAATCGCGAACACGCTCCTGACCTAGACGCGCTCTCATCGCGACCGAGTCCAACTCCACCCCTAGATACGAGATTGACTGGCTGGGGCATAACATACTCTTTTGTGTATTTACGCATAGACCCAGGTTCTCCAAATGAAGCAATAGAGTGCGTTTGTGGCCGTTGAGCACATCCTTTGAATGGGCTAAAACTAGCCAATCATCCAAATAATTGAGTATGCGTAATCCGTTCGCTCTCAGGGGGGAAAGCGCTGCATCCACACATTTTGAAAACGTGCGAGGAGCCAGGGCCGATCCGAACGGCAGAACTGTGAACTGATATGCTGTGCAGTCGAACGCAAATCTCAGAAAGCGCCTGTGAGGAGGGGCGATCTGAATATGAAAATATGCGTCTTTCAGGTCTACTGAAATAAACCAATCTTCGGGCCGAATTTGCGCGAGGATCTGTTTCAAAGTCGTCATTTTGAAAGGGCGCTTGAATAAAGCCCGGTTGATGGGTCTCAGGTCCAATATCGGACGGAGACCACCGCCTTTCTTTGGAACGACAAAATAGCGGCTATAGAACCCGCTCTCCCTCTCGCTTGGCGGGACCACTTCTATCGCGCGCTTTGCGAGGAGATTGAGAACTTCTTGCCTCAGCACTGACTCTTTGTGAGCCGGCACTGTCGACATAACCACGCCATTGAAACAGTGGTCTTCTGTTCCGATGAACTAGGAGCAGTCCCGGGACGGCCGCCTTTCTTAAAGCCGTGACTCGACTTCGGCGGTCTCTGCCAGGGTGTTCTGGTACGTGCAGAAGGCTCCGGGTCTGGCGCCGGAGGGGCGGGAGCAGAGGGAGCTCGCTTCGGCGGCCTGTTTGAAGCCGAAGAAGATCTACTGCGCGCTGGAGGCGGCGCGGGCGCGGAAGGAAATGACTCATCGCCCTGGAACGCTTCTGTGCTTCAGAGAAGCGCTCTGCAATCGCTTTCACGGCGTCCCCAAAAAGGCCGGAGGGAGATAAAGGAGCGCTGAGCAGCGCATTCCTATCTGCATCTTTTAACTCTGTAAGAGACAGCCACAAATGACGGTGGAGCACAACCATAAAGCCCATGCTTCGTCCGATCGCCTGGGCCGTTTTCTTCGTTGCCTTCAGGGCAAAATCAGTCGCAGCGCGCAGATCTTTAAACGCCTCGGGGTCCGCCTCCCCCTCGTTCAGGGATTTCAGGAGCTGAGCCTGGAAAACCTGAAGTACCGCCATCGTGTGAAGTGCTGAAACTGCTTCACCTGAGGCGGCGTACGCCTTATCAGCGATATGCGTGGTCACACGGCAGGGTCTTGACGGCAACATAGCGCCTGCCTTCAGGGAAGCTGACGAGGGGCAGAGGTGAGCCGCGATAGATTCCTCGACTGGCGGAATGCGCGTATAACCACGGGCATCAGCGCCATCAACTTTTGTGAATATTTCCGAGCCGCTGGCGTGGGCGCGAGCCGAGTGGGGCGCGGCCCAGGTGCTAGCGACCTCCTCGTGCAGGTCTGGAAAGAAAGGGGCTCGCTTCCTTGGAGCGGCAGCTCGGCGGCCCAAGTGAAGGAACCACGAATCCAGTTTGCTCTTCGCTGGCTCGTTGGGGGAATCCCATTCAAGACCGAGATCATTCACGGCCCTAGTAAGAACCCTAACAAGCTCGTCTTGAAACGCCACCTGCCCCTCCGGCTCAGAGCACTCCTCCAGGATGCTGTCTGCCCAGTCCTTTTCGGACGCCGTTAGGGACATGGCCTCATCGGGATCGTCATCCCTCGCCACGGCGAACGAAACCATCTCCGACGCGCCAGGGGCGGGTCGAAGACTCTCCTCGGTGAAGTAAACAGGAGGGCGGGGTGGTGAGTCACACCTCATTCCCGCATCATCGCCCCTATGCGCTGTCCCACCAGTGGCTCGTCAGCGGCAGTGGGACGTTGCCTAGGACACTCACTAAGGGCGATGCTCCTCCGAGCCCTCAGCACCCGCACTGGGAGATCCTCGCAGTGTGGGCAGCCCGACCCGGCGAGTGCTGCTTCTGCATGGGCGAGTCCCAGGCACAGAATGCAGTACTCGTGGGTATCCGGAGCCTCGATAGGCCCCGAACACAGCGTGCAGAAGGTAGACATGCTAGAACGCCGAGAGGGTAATCCGTCTACTTCGCGTCTTCTCCACAGCTGTCTCGTAGTAATGTCGAAGTTATTAATTGTTGAAGTGAAAAGGAAGATTCTGAGCTTATGCCGCCAGGACGGCGCATTATATAGTGGCGGGTACCGCCCCCCTTTCGCCCCATTGGCCAGTGAGAGTTGCAACCTCACTGGCGTTGTGCAATAGGATTTCAGGAGAATTAGGAGAAAAGGGAGTCCCCAAGCGTCAGCTTCTGACGCCATGTCGAGAGACCGTTCTCGAAAGGGAACGCGTCATCACAGCCTGTGATAGGCGCGTGCTTGTCTGCCACTGTCACTTTAAATGCTCGAACTCGTTACAGCAGGATGGATTCTGGTTGGCTGTCAATGTTTTTATCGTTCATCAGCTGTATAAAATCGTTCTGAAAGTTATTCCAACGTTATCATTATAGTGAACTCTGCTATTTTTTAATATTGAGAACCATTTTTACAACTGTATCTTTATCGTTATATTTATATAGTAATCATCCTTGGTGTGAACGAGCCTTAAAGACCCCCTGTAGTGAAAATCAAGTTCAACGTGCAGGCGGGCTTTAGCATATCATTAACAGCTAACTAGCTGCTGGGGAGTCGAGAGATGCTAGATTATCCGGTATATTTTTCTGTTGATATGAAAAATAATATAGATTTAGCAATATAGCGGGTGTATGATGTATATTACGATGTTATGATGAACTATATGCCTTTCTCCACCGACGTTCTGAGTTGTTCAAGCGTTTGTAAGGATACTGATTGTTAGAAGGCAGCTGTCTGACTCTGACATGGAGAATGGGAACTGATTGTGTAACATTAGCTGTTTGATAACATGCTCAAGCAAAAGGTTAATCATATTATTTAACGTTATGTGTCCGATGTTGTTAAGAGCGCTACCATTGTGCAGCAAGTTGACTGAGTGGATCTCTGAGCTATTTTAAGGGATGAAAAATTTTTTATCACAGGGAAAAACGCTTACATATGTTTATTTTATTTTTATTTATTGCTTTTTTAAAAGAGGACAGTGCACATTAATTAACACAAGAAACAAGTCTCCTATGTAAATGTGCCAGATTTAGCCATTCTGGCTAATTTTCATCTGCAGTCCCTGGCAGGTTGATGGTAAACACTCACACACACCAAAAAAAAAAAAAAAGCAAACAAGAAACCACTATTTATGAAGACATATTTGATTATCCAATAACCACCCTTTTATCATTTTAGAGAAAGAAGCAAGAGATGTAATATTTCTTAGTTCTATTCCAAGTATGTACTGCTCTATAAGAAAATATGACTGCCCAAAAGCACTTCTTCTATGAGGTATTATACAGTCCCCTCTAGTAGTGGCCCTAGTAGAGTTGTGAGTTAAAATTTTGTTTAATAAATTCATTAAGTGGAGGTGGGGCCATACCATGCAAAATTTCATACACAAGTAGGATATCTGCAAATTTAAAATCTTACTTTTAGCATGCAAATATATGACATATGTCATTTTGGTGATCAAAGATGAGTTTTAAGGGATAAAATGATTGACTACAGGGGGACTTTAAAACCTTTCACAGGTCACAACATTTTTAGGTTGATGCTTTTGTTGTCTCGTAACTGTCTAACAGCTTAAATATTTACATAAATCTTAAATTTAGGTCTGAATATTTGATCATTTTTGTTTCAGCATCTGTTTCTCTTTTCAGTCTGGGACTGCATTCCTCACATAAGAACACTGATGTGAAGCGCAGCCAAACACAACAGCAGTTCTCAGACTTTGAAAACATGTGAGTCACAGGACTGCACGAACTTATACACGCTATAGACTAATAAATGAACCGCTTAAACTTGTCAAACTCATGAAACTCCCTCAACAGTGATAAATAAATCTGTTTTCATAAAGCAAAATCTGTTGCACCTCCTCTGATCAACGCACTGTTCATAATAAAACTGACCATGCTTGTTTGTTCAGTTTATCTCTGAGCACTTCTTGCTCAAACTTGCCTTTGCCTTGAGGAAATATGTAAGAACACTTTTCCAATCCTTACAGGACAATAAATAATATTTTTTTTGTGTTTTTATGAATTATGATATACCCTGCAATTGTGAATAATGTGATCAAAAACTGATAATATTGTCTAATATTATTATCTGAAGCCTGTAATATAGATGTTATTAATACCACAGAAGCTGTGATTATAGGTTTTAGTTAAACATCTAAATTGAAAATATTTTTTACAAAAAATAAAGAGACCGCAGAGACACAATTTGTCTATTTTTAACTTCAGTACCATAACGTGAACATTATCATAAATGTTATAGAATAATGTAACATTTATACACAAAATACCACACAAATTAAAAACTGAATTAAATAAAAATGAATATCAGACAGTATGGCTTAGACTATGCTTATCTATAAATGTCATGTTACACCCCTGTATAAAAACACTGATATTGATGGATTTTTTATTCTATACTTCAAAATGAATTATGACTTGCACTTTCCATGTCCCTTGTGAAATTGCCTTCATGTCGAATTGACTACTACTGGCCCAAATTTACGAGCGACCCACCGGGAATTCTCCCGATTTTCCCTATGGCCACTCCGGGCCTGACATCAGTGAAAAACATTTTAGCATAACATCAGCTTCCATGTTAACAGGAATCATAGCTTTTCTTTGTAATCATTGAGTTCTCATCAGAACATTTGGGTCTTGGGACACTCCCAAAATAAATCATTAATAGTCTCAGGGGAAATTTTTACAAAAAGCACAAACATCTTCCATGTTCACTTTAAAACGCTGTACCACAAGCGATTCTTTCCAGACTTGACTTTACATGGTTTGGACATTAACCCATTGGCTCGGTGAACGACTGGCTCACAAATCGGACGTTGCTAATCCACTTGTGCCTATAGATTTTGGAGTAAAACATCTAGCGATAGAAACAGACAGCTGATCATCATGAGAATTAAAATAATCTTGCTTTCAGTTGTAATTGCACACTTGTGCACTGCCACCAATAATGGTAAGTAGATCATCAGTTCAATATGCATTTTTAATTTAATGTCTTGCTGATGTGTAACTTAAAGGGTCAGTTCACCCAAAAAGGAAAATTCTGTCATCATTTAATCATGTCAAAGGAACATGTCGTTCCAAATCTGTAAGACTTTCATTTGTCTTCGAAACACAAATAAAGATATTTTAGATGAAATCTGAGAGCTCTCTGTCCCTCCATTGACAGTCCATGCAACTACCACTTTGATGCTTCAAAAAGTTCATAATGAGATTGTAAAACTAATCCAAATGAATTGAGCGGTTTATTCCAAACAGAATGGACCATGGTGAACACATTTCGAGCCCTGTTTTGTTTTAAGACAGTTTAATATAACTTTTTAAAAAGTCTAGTACAAAAGTTACTGTCACTCATGTCCTCTGTAGGCTAGACCTTCCCATTTAACAATGCTCGGACCGACCTTCACGGCCTTTGAAGTCAGAGTTCTTTGAAGGATGCAGCCTTTGTATTGGTAGGCCTACTATAATTTGCTCTGGATAAAAAGCAAAGAAAGCCTTTTCTTAAATGTGCCCAGGTTCTCCTAATTATTCTCTGGTTGTATTATGAGAGCTTTCACTAATGGTCTTTTGTATTGATTACAGATTCTGACAACGATTCGCAGGCCTGGTTCCTGAATCAAACCAACAAGAGTGCTTACGCAAATGCTAAGGGTGGTCTAGTAGGGTGCAAATGCTTGCAAAGCAATGACTCCACCACATATTTATACGGTGAGACATTTAAGATTATTTATAAGTCATCACCTTTACCAATAATTGGAATAGAATTTCAAAAATATTTTGCTATGAATATTTTTCTTTTAATCTATCAGTCTGCCTTTACATTGCTTTAATGTATTATTTCTGTCCCGTGCAGAGTAAATCCAGTATTTATACGTCACTTGGGAAACTTTGCAGCATGCAATTGACCCTTCGCCGGAAGTTTGATTGACAAGCGATCTAACCAATCATAACACCGAATCCGCCATTTTGTCCGACAAAGCAGTCAGGAGTTAGAAGATTAATCTTGCTGGACATGAACTTGAAAAATGTTGTGTACTGACATCTTTCCGCATTTGAAATAACATTTCTTCTCATGTTCATTCATGTTTATTTGATGCTATAAATTAACTAGTAGGAAGAGATGATCGGTTCACGAGCCGCTTAAGCTGAGGCGCTACAGCAATCGGTCACGACACATTAAAGAGCCACAAAACGGTTTTTATTTGTTCGAATTTCTCAAAAATTTGAAAGCTGGGGCTTTGTTTAATATCTTAAGTAACCTGTTCTGTCTTGTCTGTCGATGTGTTGTCAGTGTCCTCTTTGCTCCGCAATGTATTTTTCACTCTGTGTGGCGTGACAGCACCATGGCTTGTCGGACAAAGCAACAGTAACTTAGGGGGGGCAGGTCTTTGCGAAGGGTCAATTGGCCGTTGGTCCTCTTAGCAGCATGAAAAACTTTCCTGGTTACTGATGTATCCTTGGTTCCCTGAGATAATGGGAACGAACATTGTGTCAGTTTCTGACACTTATGGGGAACGCAATTCAATAGCGCCTTGGTACAGAAGCCGTCCTGCAAGGCTGTAGCCTGGGGCACTTGATGACAAGGGCCCCAAGGCAGGCTACCAGAGATAGGTTTAGCCTCCTGGTCCCTCTGAGAAATCTGACCACATGTTCATGCTTCCCAACAGCTTCCCAATAGCTGCCATGTATACCTTGAACGTGAACGCCGTCCAACAGCTCCTGTAGAAATGAGACAATAGGAGCGATTTCACAAGACAGAGGGTCTACATTCTGAGCTGAGCACCAGCCGGAAAAAAATAGATCATTTTGGCAGTAAAGGCACCTGGTAGAAGATTGTGTTCATAGCCTCCCAGGAAAGAGGTGAAGTCTCCCATTGAGAGGACACAGATGGAGGCTCCACAATTTGGGTTGGCCGGGTGACAGTGAGCCTTTTTCTTAGATTGGTCCTGAACGCCAGACTTTCCAAGTAGCTGAGGAGCAGAAATCTGTGCACAAAGTAATTCAGGATGCATACTCCCACCCGTCTCAGGGGGGAATGTGCCACATCCACGCATTTAGTGAAGGTGCTTGGAGCTAGGGACAGTCTGAAAGGTAGGATTGTATATATTTGTAAGCAACCCCTTCAAACGCAAATCTCAAGTACTTGCGTCAGTCTGTGATGAGAGGCTACCTAGATATAAAAGTATGCATCCTTCAGAGATCCTGGGCAGATCTGCAAGAGGATTTGTTTCAAAGTCAACATTCTGAATGGCTGTCTTATCAGAGAGCATCTCAAATTGAGGATGGGCCTTAGGCTACCATCTTTCTTGGGGATGTGAAAGAATCCTGACTAGGTCGAAGACAAGGGATCACATCACTCCTATCCTGAAGTCCTTACACTGGCTCCCTGTCAGGTTTTGTGTTGTTTTTAAAATTCTCACTTATAATGCTTTGCATGGCCTGGCTCCTCAATATTTGTCAGAACTCTTAATCCCCCTACATCCCAATGCATGATCTCCGCTCCTCTGTAGCTGGTCTTTTATGTCCCGTCAACTCATCTAAGATCTATGGGTGATAGGGCTTTTTCTTCAGTTATTATGAGGAAGTAGCGGCTGTAAAAGCCTGACTTGCTGTGGGCAGTGGAGACTTCCTCCACAGCGCCCTTTGCTTGCAGTGCTTGTACTTCGGCTCGGTTGGACGTGAGCGTTTGTGTCCGAGAACGAAATGTGAGTCATGCCTCTGAAGTGGGGGGAGGGGGTCTAATAGCAAATTGGAGTGAGTAACCCTGTTTGATTATTTCTAAAACCCAATTTGACATGCTGGGAATGACTTCCCAAGCCTGGCTCCAGACGGCAAGGGGTTGAAGAGCCTCAAATGGCAGCCCACTGCACCGTGGCAGGGGTTTGATGCTTGTGGCAGGATAATGAGGAGGAGGAATGCTCTTTTTGTGAAGGTGTTTGTTTTTTATTTGAGCACACATACCAATGGTGGGGTGGATCCAGAACTGAAAGCAAACACAACACCTCCAACACCCGGAACTGAACAGGGGTTTGGGAGGTGAACACATAGACGCTTTAGGGGCAGTCTGGCCTTTGCGGGACTTAGCCTCTGCGGGACTTAGCCTCCTCCTCCTTGTGCCCAAGACATCAGGGCTGCTTGGGATGCTCAGGGTCCAGCGCTAGCTTAGGGCGGGGTCCCTGGCACTTGGGAAATAGGTAGCGCTTAGCTGGATGGAAGCGCTGCTTCACCTCGGGTTCCGCCTTTTACTGGGGCCGAATGGGTGCCGGGAGCCAGCTTGGCGTGCTGCTGAGTCGACAGCAACTTAGGACGACTCAAAGGAGCAGAGGAACTCGTCCGCTTCGGCAAGAAGTGGTGCAATACTTGGATGTCTTCTGGGCTGCTGTGAAATGCTCAGCGAAGCCATCCGCTGCAGAACCAAACAACCCTGAGGGAGAGACAAGGGGAATCAAGGAAGGCTGTTTTGTCAGCAGTTTAACCAAAGGGGGCACTTGAGGACCACCAAATTAGCCATGGCACAACCAATGGCTTGGGCCGCAGACTTGAATGCCGGCGGGTCAGGACCACTCTCATCCATGGCATGGAGAACGCCACTGGAATTTGCTCTTTTAGGGTGCGTTCACACTTGTAGTTCGGTTCGTTTGGTTCATTTGGTCCGGAGCAAAAAAGAAAAAAAAAATTAGTCCTGGTCCGATTAGCGTTCAGATTGGCAATTTTAGCACCGAACCAAAAGATACCGAACCTTACGGCATAGGGATGCATTCACAACGTGATTGGTTGGATTTTATGACGTACTGCCTATTTTGAGACGGAACTTACCGAACATCCAAAACAATGCAGTGTGCTGAGGTAAATGCACTCGTTGTGTGTGCGTAGCCTGCATATGATGGTATTTTGGCCAGCTGGGAACTCGTGAAGAGCTTATAAAACAGCGACGGGAATCCATCGCTACTATCACTAGAAAAACCGACATGCGTGAGGATTCTGTCATTTTTTAGGGTCTCATCTTCCTGTTCTTGGTTCGTTTACATGTCTTTGGTCCGTGTTGCACCAGAGTTCGTTTGGAAGCAAACCGAGACCCATCTTTTCAGCGGTCTCTGTCCGCTTGTTTGGTGCGCAAAAGGGTTTGGATGGCAGCGTTCACATATGTTCAAATGAACCGCACTAACCAAGCAATCGCACCAGGGTTCGTTTTAATCGAACCAAACATGACAAGTGTGAACGCACCCTTAGATGTGAAATTTGCTCTTTGAGTTGTTGCCAGTCGGCCATAGGGGAGAAGCGCTGAATCAGCTGCAGCTGTCAAAGCGCTGTTAATCTGCTACATGAGGCTTGTTCTACGGTAAGCAGAAGGCTTCTTTCTTGTCTTCAAAGTCAGTAAGATGATCTTCGCTCTTGAAGGAGAAAAATTCTGACCAAAATGGCTTTCAACGTGACTTAAATAGGCAGTTGGCCCACCTGTTTCGATGGGCTGAAAAGCCATTTGTCGCTGCAAATGCAGACGTGAACCAATTAGGCTTCAATATTCTGAGTTTGCCCCATAAGCGTCAGAAACTGACGCAAGGCGAGTGAACCTTATCGAAAGGGAACATCAGTTTTATTCAGTCGGGTATATTGGGTATAGCTTTGAAAGCGAGCCAAGACCGCTTCCTTTACAATCAGTAAAACACTGTCGCTTTGTCAGTTCATTGCGAACTCGAGTTCTGTTATAATCAATGAAGCTGCCAACAATGCATAACAAATCTCTTACATCGTGACTACACTTTGTTTGTTACACTAAATTAAAAACTGGAGTTTTGAGCAGTCAGTGGATTGTGATTTCTGTTTTGACAATATATTATAGTATCAACTGAGGGTGTTCTTGTTTTTCTGGGTGCTTCATCTTAATAAAGAACCAGCATTAACCACCCGAACTCTTCAACAACGCATAAGAGTAATATGCAACACAGTCTCATGACAATTTGTAACTATTATGTTTTGCAGAATTGGTGGCTTATTCGTAGAAATTTGTACAATTTCATTCGTAAAGTTTTTGTACGATCCGCTTACACCCCAGTGATGGTAATATTTAGGGGTGGATCTCATGCTTACTTTTTTCTAAAAGTTGTATGTTTTAGTAGTATATGACCTTCACTCATTGTTTTTTGTGCTTTTTCAGATATTGACTGCTGTCTAAGCAGTCCTTCTTTTCAAATCACGAGAATAACAGATATGAACTTTAATATAGAATCATATAACATTACAGTATTTCCAATGAATTTGATCATCTCACCCAAGTCTGCTGTCTTTCTCAAAGGCTTGATGGTCACACACATCATGCCCTTATTCTACATCTTCGTCATCCTCATTAGTTTGCCCCTTAATGCTTTGGCCTTGGTGACGTTCACCTGTAGGATTCAAGTGAAGAAACCAGCCGTGATCTACATGTCTCACCTGGCGTTTGTGGACCTGTTCTTTACCCTGCTGCTGCCTCTGAAGATCCACTACCAGCTGAACGCTTCAGATTGGGTGTTCGGTGAGGTGACGTGTCGTGTGCTCAGTGCAACTTACTACTGCTACATGTACTGCTCCATACTGCTGATGATGTGCATTAGTGTGGACAGACTGCTGGCTGTGGCGCTTCCCATCACCTCTTTAACCTGGAGGAGCACAAGGAAAGCCATGTGCATATGTGTGCTGGTCTGGCTGCTGGCGCTCGCTGGTACAGTGCCACTTCTCTTAATGAGACAAACGGACAGCATTGAGGATGTGGGCGTCACTTGTCATGACGCACTGCGCCACTACGACCCTACAATGCTGTATTATGTGCACCTGTTCTCCATCCTCTCCTGCCTCTACTACTTCTTGCCACTGGTTGTCACCTTAGTGAGCTACTTTACTATCATATATGTACTCAGTGCAAAGTCTGAACCCTCGTCATCACCTTCAGGAGTCCGAAGGAAAGCTGTGATTATGGCTACAGCTGTGCTGATTGAGTTTGTGGTGTGTTTTGCTCCAACCAATGGCATCCTGTTGTACCACTGTGTTCATTTAGCTACTGGAGGAAACCACGAGGAAACAGATTCATCATATATTGCATACCTGTTGGCTGTGTGTTTGGGGAGCGCAAGTGTTTTTCTGGACCCTCTTCTGTACTACTACGGCTCGTCTCAGTGCAGACAGAAAATCAGATCTGTGTTTTGGTGCAGAAAGGCAAAAAGAGCGAAAACGGCAAACAAATGAAATGCTCTCACTGCAGCTGCACAATACAAAAAAGTGGATTTCTCTTAAAATAACAACTGCCATATTCTTGCTTGACAAGTTCACTACACTGTATTTATCTGCCAATATTAACAGATATGGAATGAAGTGTTGGTGTTAAATTTCTCTGTATGCACTCATTTATTATTCACCTTACTACTATTTACTACTATATCATGCAGTATATTGACAACTATACCGTGTTATGTCAGGAAAGTTTTTGGAGCACTGTTTATAATGCATGATATATGCATATTATTTATATATATATATATATATATATATATATATATATATATATATATATATATATATATATATATATATATATATATATAATGTATTTCACCCATATCCATCTATATCAATAAATAAAACAATAATAATATAAATAAAGCCTGTAACAGCCTATTTGATCATTGCTTTCACATATTTTGGTTCTGCATTTGCACAGAGGCTGTGATTAAGCAATTGTCTACCTCACATTGTTAATTACCCACCGTAAATAACCTAAAGCATATACTTTTCTGACAGACACGTATGCTGTTGTGTTTAATGCATTTTAGGTAGCTATTACACCAAAACATGTGCATACGTAGATTGTGCACACTGTTCTGGAAGGTGTGTCCCAGGTAAGGTCACATGACTCTGGCTTTCAACTGTTCAGGTTTGATAAGGAATTTAGAAAGTAATGGAATACTTCATTTCCCAGGTTCTTTTGCGTACTCTTATAAGTAGGCTATTGTGGATTTGGACATACTGTACTTCTTTTATCACATAGACTACTGTTTTTCACCTATTACACTCTAAAAAATGCTGGGTTAAAAACAACCCAAGTTGTGTTGAAAATGGACAAACCCAGCAATTGGGTTGTTTTAACCCAGTGGTTGGGTTAAATGTTTGCCCAACCTGCTGGGTATTTAACTCAAATAGTGTTTAAAAATTACTGTATTGCTTGCTTAAAATAAACCCAAAGTATGTTGGAAATCTATTAATATGTTTAATGAAATTTCTTAATAAGTTTAATATATAATAACTAAACAATAAACATTGATTAAATTAATAAATGTTCACATTTTGATTGTTATTGTTGCCTCTAGTAATCATGTGTCTGATTTTTCATTTCCAACCTATTTTGGGTTCATTTTAAGCCAGCCATATAGTAATTTTTTAACAATACAAAAAACTGCCCAGCACATTGGGCAAACATTTAACCCAACTGCTGGGATTGTCCATTTTCAACCCAACTTGGGAGTCATTTTTAACCCAACATTTTTAGAGTGTCAATAGTAGGTGATATGATTTGTGACGCATCCATCAAAAACGTGCAGTGCTGATGGTGCTCCAGGATCAGGGTTGAGATCCAATGGCATGCATACTATCATAAATACATACTCATACTACGTTTACCATATGTTTCGATAGAATACCTCAGAGATGACATGTTTTTGTAGGCCAACCCGGAAGTTAGCGGCGCTCGGGTTCCCTCGATTGAAAGCCTATGCATTTTCCCATAGACTTTTGGAAAATCGCAAAAAATAAGCTCTGTGTTTAACAAAGGGTTATGACACTTACACGTTTTGTCTACCAAGATAATCTTTACAAGTTAAAGGAACACTCCACTTTTTTTGAAAATAGGCTCATTTTCCAACCCTCCTAGAGTTAAACAGTTGAGTTTTACCGTTTTCGAATCCATTCAGCCGATCTCCGGTTCTGGCGGTACCACTTTTAGCATAGCTTAGCATAGTTCATTGAATCTGATTAGACCGTTAGCATCGCGCTTAAAAATCACCAAAGAGTTTAGATATTTTTCCTATTTAAAACTTGACTCTTCTGTAGTTAAATCGTGTACTAAGACCGACGGAAAATGAAAAGTTGCGATTTTCTAGGCTGATATGGCTAGGAACTATACTCTCATTCCGGCGTAATAATCAAGGAACTTTGCTGCCGTATCATGGCTGCAGCAGGCGCAATGATATTACGCAGCGTCTCTCACAAACGTCTCCATGGTTGCAAGGCACGTTCCCTGTGCAAGCAGGGGCTCACGGGCGCTGCGTAATATCATTGCACTGCTGCAGCCATGGAACGGCAGCAAAGTTCCTTGATTATTACGCCAGAATGAGAGTATAGTTCCTAGCCATATCAGCCTAGAAAATCACAACTTTTTATTTTCCGTCGGTCTTAGTACACGATTTAACTACAGAAGAGTCAAGTTTTAAATAAGAAAAATATCTAAACTCTTTGGTCATTTTTAAGCGCGATGCTAACGGTCTAATCAGATTCAATGAACTATGCTAAGCTATGCTAAAAGTGGTACCGCCAGAACCGGAGATCGGCTGAATGGATTCGAAAACGGTAAAACTCAACTGTTTAACTCTAGGGGAGTTGGAAAATGAGCCTATTTTCAAAAAAAGTGGAGTGTTCCTTTAACACAACATTAATACATTTTGAAGCCTAAATAAAGTCGTCAGATATAAAAGACTAACAGTAGGCTATAAACGGACTACAGCACACCATAGTCGCGGATCAACGCCACCAAGCTTCCTCAAACTTTATTTAGAAAACAACTTTATTTAAAAACATGCTCGCTTATTATGATCTGTGCTGTGTATGAACACTTATCCACTTTTTTAATGAGAAATGCTGTCCAAATGTCCTTTACTGCCGTCCACAGGTCAAAGTCTGAACTAATATACTTGCACTAGCATATTGTATATGACAGTTTAGTTCAAACTTTGACCTGTGGAGGGCAGTAATACACTTAGCAGTGTCTACACTGCTGGAATTCTGATAGAGAAGAAGAGAGCTAGTTCAAGATGAGCATTTATGGTTAAAATTTTCTTTTTTTTAGAAAATGGCTGATGGTTTCTCTAGATAAGACTCTTATTCCTCGTCTGGGATCATGTAGAGCTCTTTGAAGCTGCACTGAAACTGACATTTGGACCTTCAACCCGTTGAACCCCAGTGAAGTCCACTATATGGAGAAAAATCCTGGAATGTTTTCATCAAAAACCTTAATTACTTTTCGACTGAAGAAAGAAAGACATGAACATCTTTGATGACATGGGGGTGAGTAAATTATCAGGAAATTTTCATTTGAAAGTGAACTAATCCTTTAACGGAAATTACAAGGCTGTGAGGGATAGATCTCCTCAGTGGGTTATACTGTTAATTAATGTGTTTTTTAAAGTTGTTCTGCTGACGAAAATACCTTTCCCAGAATTTCAGTAGACAAAAAAACTCGATTATAAAATTAAAAGTGATCTTTATGCAGCTTTTTACAGCGGATGCCATTGAAAACACTAAGTCTCATCGCCTCGCTTTGCTTCATACCTGTCATGTCGCTGCTCTGAATCTGAATATGGTCGACAAATGTTTTTTACATTCGCATTTGTGTTGTGGTGAGATTGCTGCGTGCAGTTCTCACGCACGCGCGGCGCGTCCTCCCCCGTGACGTCAGTGAGGTTCACGAGTATTAAAGCGCGCGAGTGGGCGGACTGAATAACAGAGTGTTTGTGTCGCAGTTGAAGAAAACTAACAATGGTGCAACTTTCTAAAACTGGAGCGAGAGACTCGCTGAAAGCTGGTCATCCTCCTGCAGGTTTGCACGTTTAGTTAACATATGAAACTTTTAGTGTTTTAAAATCTCTTAATTATGATTTCTTGTTTTGTTTACGCTGTTTAAGTAGCTTGAGGTTTATTGCAACACTCTTCCAGTTTGCATAATTATGATGTGATTTAAATGTTGAATATTGCATGCTATTTTTGTGAATGTAGGCCCACTTGTGCGGGTTTAGTAGTTCAGGCAGTGAGAGGAAAACAAACATCAGCTCTTGTTTTCTTACTAGGTGTCACAGGATGTGAGTTCAGAAGGCTTTTGTTTCAGTTTCTACTACTACTACAGTGATTTAAAACGATTAGTGCACTGCAAACCTGTCTCAAACTAGCTGCCTATCTAGACAGGGTTCTGAATTTACATTTAATTAAGATGATCAGGGAGTTTTGCATTTGCATAATGCAAAAAAATACTTAATATAGATGTTTATCTTTATTGAGAATGTATTTTGAGAGTGTATTGTGAACTTATGAAATTATAAATCTATTGACATGCAAGCAGGACAGTCTTTAAAGGTCAAAGGTGGTGTTTTAAATCTGTCATCAAACCCTGATGTGTAACAAACAACCTGTTATGAAAACCCATGCCTTTTTTGGTCACATGACCAGTTCACACAATGTTCTGGGCTGTTTAAAACTGCAAGCATTGAACACTCCCTTATTACACTACTGCTTTCACTGACTTTACTAGACTGATTTGAGCGGGCGGCCTGTTTTATTAAGCAAATATTTGCACGCTTACCCTCCGGGCCTCCATAGACCTGCCAAATATTCAGAACAACAGGCCCAACGGACTGAGATGATAGTAGTGGACGTCTAAAGGACTCAATGCTCTCATGAACTGGAATTGATTTGTGAGACTGGAAAAAGTGACTCAGAGCATCCTATAGGAATGAATTGGAAGTGCAGATTTGTGGGGTTTATCTTATTCCTACGTCAGCTAGAATAAAGTGGGACATTGCATATTAAGTTTGATTTGATATGGCAATAGTTTTAAAGGTGCAATATGTAAGATTTTTGCAGTAAAATATCCAAAAACCACCAGGCCAGTGTTATATATTTTGTTCACTTGAGTACTTACAATATCCCAAATGTTTGCAACTATTTGTAAATCGTGAGAAAATTGCAATTTTAACCAAGGCTCTGGGACGTGTGAGGAGTCGCCTGTCAGTTGCGTCATACTCGGGTTACCCTCGGTTTCCGGTTTTATTTTGTAGAAACCATGGAAACACCAAAGATGCTTTAATATTTACATGTTTTAATAGACAAGAGAACAACTGTTTTGATATATTTATAGACAGAAAACTAATTATTGTTAAATAGCTCAACACATTTAGTCTTATTGTTTAAATCTAATTTTCTTGATGTTTTGCGAGTCTCATGCTTTACCATGCCTCAGAGAAAAACACTGTTTTGTGAAGTAGCTAACATAGCACAATCAGATGCAGCTTTATTTTTAGTAACAGTAATGCAGCATTTTCTCCATCATACAATACGTTTTAAAATTAATAGCATGCCATTTATCAACACAATCCATCCAGCATTGAATATGATATTGTAAAATCGATCTATCTTACTGCAGTGTGTAACAGTGTCTCACAGCAGCCGCCGAGAGAACGCACAGAGTAACGTTATAACATCATTTTCAACACACTCAAATGTATCTAATATGATAAACAGAGCTGCGTTACCTCATACTCATGACCGGAAAAGCGGCAGCGGCGCCGGCGACTGTGTCATAATAAAAGTCCCGCTGCTCGTGAGGCGTGTGTTGATCAATCGCTCCAGCTCCTCGTTCAGCTCCACAACACTCGCTCCTGCTCTGCTTCATACTACAGTAACGTTAATAATCACATCCATGAACATGATTTCTTCCCGAGTCCTATCCCGATTATTTCCACCGTCTGTGATGATGTGAAGACCACATGTCCCAAGATTCAGCGCTCAAACTTGGCGTCATCAAGCTACGCCTTTGTTTTGAATAGGCCTCTAGCGGACAGAAATCTTACATATTGCACCTTTAAAACACGTGTAAGTGAACAAAAGCTATAACATTTCCTAACACGTTCACAATTGTTACATAATTTGCACGTAAGATGCACTGATATGAAAACTTTAGCCGATAACAATAACCGATAATTCTTTATATTTGAAAGCCGATAATCGATATATTGGCCGATTAAATTTAAATCCAAATTTTTTTTATAATTTTACAAAAACAAGAGTTTTACCATTAAAAGCCATGTCCCAAGCACAATTATGTTCTCATTATAATTTTATGTAGCTTATATGACAGACTTGCACTGCACATGTTGCACTTAACTGTATTTCTTTTTGAAGTGATTTCAATCATATTTCAAGAAATTTTAAAACATAATGGTGAACGGTGTGCATCTGAAACGAACGCACATTGGCCGATACCGATATGGTGGCTAATCATGCATCCCTAATTTCCTGACTTTTGAAACTGTGGAATTGTGCACTTTCTTCAGTGAAAGCGGGAGGAAAAAGAGTCGTGAAGAAGAGCGCTGATGATAACGCCAATGTGGAGAAAGAGGGCAAGAAACTGGACAAAACCAGGTACAGTATCTTCTGCCTGCTGATCTCTTTCTGTCTCAGATGAGATGAAATTATATTCATCTGTTTTCAAATGCCTCTTTCCTTCTCGTTCAATCTCTCTGGCAGTTTGCTCAACATTTAATGAGCACGTTTCATAGAAAATATGCTGCCTCGGACTATGATGGAATGTGCAGTGGTTTACTAAACCAAACCCGCTGGCAGTAACATTCATATCACCGTGGCTTTTCTTTTTTTAAATGTTGCATTCTGGTCATCAACAAAACATTGAAAGTGGTTCATCAAAAAATGTATGCATGGAAAAAAAGATTATTTTAGTCTTACTGCAGGCATCTAAAAGGTGATGAAGCAGAAACGTGTTGCTAAAAATGTTTCAGCGCTTTGCATGAAATCGTAGAAGCGTGCAGTTTCATTCAGCAGGACACATTCAGTATTATGTTTAAATGCAGTATTTTACACTAATCCTGAAGTGCTGGCTTTTTCTCCAGGTCCCTGCCGACCCCGTCCAGAATGCAGCATCTGAGTCTTCTCCTGGCTGGTCCGCTTGAGAAGGTTTGCTTCGTGATATTACTAGCATTGCATGTATCCTCCTTCAGTCCCAGCTGTTTGGAAGCTGCTTTAAAAAGCATAAGATGGCACAAACTGAGAGTTTTTAAAGTTTAAAAGTGAGTTTATTGTAGTTGGGGTTGCAAAATTGTGGCAATTGGAAACTTTCCATGGTAATAAATGGGAAGAAACTGCTTACTGCAGTGCTATTGAGGCCACACTCCTGAATCTGCATGTCTGATTATGACCAAACAAAATGTTTGCTTATGTTTGTATATGAAACAGCTTTTATAAATGACCCAAATTCCCTTAACTTGCCATGAATTCCCGTTAGGTTTCCAACTTGGAATATTTCCAAAATTCCTTGGCTTAACTTCCCATGGAAAGTTTCCGGAAATTTATCAGACATTTTCTGCCCCTTTGCAACCCTCATTGTGGTAGACATCATACCCAGACATGAATGCAGGTTCTGTGGCTCTAGTTTGCAAGCGCTTCACAGACCCCACTGTATTCAGTAATATTTTTCACTTCCGCAAATTTTAATTGGATTGAGAGTGGAAACTATGACATGGGTCATTAATTAAACTTAGGATTTACTTTCTGAACTCAAGTGTCCAAACTTCTAAACAAGTGGTTGTCAACTAGTTTTGGATACTAAAATGGCAGCTACCAAATTTGTCAAATCTTTTTCTTATTTTTTCTTTTTATATTTTTCTGGTTTATTTTTATTATTTGTATGTTTATTTTTATTTTTTGTTTGTATTGTATTTTTGTATTTATCTTTAATATTTCTATTTCTATTTCTTTAATCTCTATTTCTATTTATGTAATATTTATTTTTAAAATTTATCTGTTTATTTAATTTTATTTTTTATTTTATGTATTTAATGTTATTACTTTTAAGTAATATTATATATTATATAATACTAATATGTAGTATTATATTTGTTGTTGTTGTCAGTATGGTATTTATTTTATGTAATTATCTATTTATTTGGTTTTATAAAATTAAATGTAATTAAAATCAAATAAATAGATACATATATTACAAAAATAAATACCATACCAACAACATATAAATAATAAATAGAAATGGAAAAATAAATAAATAGAATAGACAAATTATAAAATTAAAAAATTGTAATTATCTATTAGATTTTAATATTTTATTTAATTTTATTAAAAGTAATTTTTAATCATTTTATGTAATTTATTTATATTAAATTTATTGTTTATATTGCATTTATTATTTATATTGCATATATAATAATAATATTATTATTATTATTATTATTATTATTACTACTTTTTTTGCGTATATTGTGCTTTTTTTTTTTTTTTTTTTTGCACATTGTTTTTAGTCTTAAGAACTTTTTTTAATTGGATTTTTATCATGAAATTAGCCATAAAAGTTGGAACATTTGAGGTTATCATATCATTTCTGTTTAACTTTATTGTTGTTGGTATTGTATGTATTTTTGTATGTAATATATTTATCTATTTATTTAATTTTATAATTTTTGTTTTAGTTTACACTTTAGTAGTTTGTTTGTTTGTTTTTTTTTACCTGGATTTTACCATGAAATTAGCCATAGAAGCTTTAATTTAACATTACCGTTTGTCTCCTGCAGTTGGGTCATGATTTCCCAGAGACTCCGGTTTCTGTGCGACACAGCCGAGTCAGACCGAGCGCAGAGAAACCGCACGTCCCGCGCATCTCCTGCATTCAACAGCCGCGCAAGTTTTGAGCCAAGGTGGCCTCCGCTGCTGAGCTTCTGACGACATGACATGCAGGAAGTGCGTTTGTAGGTGAATGTGGTGCATCATGGACTTGACTTAGTAGCCTTGTAACAAAGTTCCTGTAATGTGATTTCTGTTCAGCTTGTTTGTTGCAATCTTTGTAGCTTTTGCAGTCTTGTTCTGTGTGGAATATTCATTAACCCAGTGTGAATTAAAGCTGTGCTGTTGGAAAGAGTTAGGCTACTGCTTTACTGACGTCAATGCTTGGCATTTAAGTGTAGCATTAATATGCATGGAGTTTCTGGAAACTGTTTTTGATAATCATCAAAACAAATTATTTTTTTCCTATTGTTTCACAAAATGTGAATTTCTTACCAGTAAAGTTCACTTTTCCAGCAAATGAAAGGTGGTTGTGGTTTCTTTTCATGACCATTAGGTGGCAGTAGAATCAGCTCAATTTTTTTTAGTTTAATTTAGTTTTTAGTAACTTTTTTTTTATTTTATTTTATTTTTTATTTTTTTTTATATGAAATTAGCCATAGAAGCTGGAATATGTTGAGGTTGTTTGTCATTTGGTTAGTCACTGTACTGAAGTAAAAAAAATCCTTAATTTCAGAAATGAAATGTCATATTTAACATATTAATGTTTGTCTGCTGCAGTTGGGTCATGATTTCCCAGAGACTCCAGTTTCCGTGCGTCACAGCCGAGTCAGACGAACGTGGAGAAAATGAAACTTTCACAAAATGAGACTTTCATACCAGTAAAATTCACTTTTCCAGCAAATGAAAGATGGTTGTAGTTTCTTTTCATGACCGTTAGGTGGCGGTAGAATCCTTTTAAGTAGACATGACTTTTGCAATTACTCTTACAAGCCTGTGAAATTACCTTCATTTAGTTTAAACTTTAGTCATTCTTGTTGTGCAGTACTTGCACTTTAACACAAGCATGTACTAGTCATATTAAATTACAGATTTTATAAGGAAATGTTTCTATAAAAGGGTTTATCATAGAAATTTATTTTGGTCATACTCAGATGCTTAATTATAACTTATTTACACAATGACAAGAAAACACTTCATAAAGAGCTATAGTTATTTCTCTTTGAGAAATTGATGTTAACTATAATTATCTGCTATGCTTTTAAGCTTAATGTACCTTATTCTGTACAAGACACTAACAGGATGAAAAGTAATATTTTGAACACAGGAAATGATTTAAAATTTACCCTAATGTTTACCTCATAAAACTAATGATTTCTTAGCTGTGAGTTTTGTATATAAATATTAAAAGTACTGTATATTAGGAATGACTTTCCTCCCCTTGATGTGCTTTAATCTTCCTCACTGATGTTTCTCATAAAACATGATCGTTTACAGCTTGGTCTGATGTGATGTTTCTCAGGGATGGAGCCAAGCGCTCCGGTCATGACATGATGCTCTCTGTGAAGAAGCGCTGCGTGTGGCGGCTTTGAGCTGTCAGTCTGATGGGGAGTGGAGGAAGTGCGCTGTATATTTAGGCGTCTAATGCAGACGGCACAAAAGAGCCCCTATTGAGTGTGTGATTGGGCCAAATGCCAAAAATGAGACTGAGTCTGAGTCTCAAACTTGAAGGATAGAGACGGAGGAGGAGGATCAGAAACTATCCATCAAAGTTTAGACATGCTTGACTGGATTTATGCACTCTAAAAAAATGCTGGGTTAAAAACAACCCAAATTGGGTTGAAAATGGACAAACCCAGCGATTGGGTTGTTTTAACCCAGCGGTTGGGTTAAATGTTTGCCCAACCTGCTGGGTAGTTTTATTTAACTCAACTAGTGTTTAAAAATTGCTATATGGCTAGCTTAAAATGAACCCAAAAAAAGTTGGGAAATTAAAAACCAGATGCAATTAGAGGCAACAATAATAGACAAAAGGTGAATGTTTATTAATAAGCTTTAATATTTTATTAATATAAATGTAATAGTTTAATAGTTTATTAATATAAATTTATTAATAAGCAATTTAATAAATGTTTATTGTTTAATAATTATTCATTGAACATTAATAAATGTTCATTTCCAACATACTTTGGGTTAATTTTAATTAAGCAATACAGTAATTTTTAAACAATAGTTGAGTTAAATAAAACTACCCAGCAGGTTGGGCAAACATTTAACCCTACCGCTGGGTTAAAACAACCAAATTGCTGGGTTTGTCCATTTTCAACCCAACTTGGGTTGTTTTTAACCCAGCATTTTTTAGAGTGTGGTGTTCATAGATCAAATATATTTGTATATATATATATATAATATGAGCAATATCACATGAGTAGCCATGCAATATGGCTGTATAACAGCACGGCTGTGATTCGGCCGTAGGTAATCGCTGATTTACAAATCACAGACGTCTATGGTGTAAATAATTAAGAAATAACAACGTAGTGTCTTTAAAACCCTTTTTTGTGCAGAACTACTTCCTTCCGCCACGGATTCAAATCTCAAGTTGACAGTTTGACCAATAAAATGTTACTTTAGAACTAGAAACAAAGGAATGTTGAGTCCCTCCATTGAAACTCATTGTATTTTGTAGAGTATTAAAAAGAGAGAGAGAGAGAGATCACCTGAGCGAGCATTACCTATGTCTGATAGCAAATCTTTGAAAAGCAATCTTTGTATTTGTCCTTTTTACACTTAAGGGAATTTCCCATAACAGCACTAAAACAATGTCCTTTGTTTACATAAGTCCCTTTCAATTTAAAAGTCTCTTGTGACTGACTCATTCACTCGTAAAATTTGCCACCATCTAATGCTGTATTAATGCATTTCACTCAATCCATATTATGCACTAATGGGCCCTTTCTCAATACCAAATACAACATATTTATATAAAATAATATTTACTGAACAACATTCAGTCAAGATTCAGTCAAACGTACAAAAGCAGTGCTCTCAGGATGCAAGTTAAATAGTCTTAATATTAAATTGTTAAGTTTAATACCCAAAATGTAATTTAATTTTACCTAAAATGAATTATATCTCATGTTTAAACACTATAAGAGCCAGCAGCAAATCCCAGAAGCACTGGCCGAGATGAAGCTGTTCTCGGCGGGTACTTGAGCACTGAACGACCGCTGACGGCCTGGAGCTCACATCTCCGAAAATGTCTAAACAAATAGTAAAATAGGCACTATGATTAAATATGAATCACATATTTCAGGTCTAAACAACTACATTCTCACCTAAAAAACGGTTTGTGGTACAACAGGTGTAGTATTTGTAAAAAAATATATGGTGGATTTGCACGGCCGCCATGATGGTCACTTCAAGCGGAGTGATACAAACGGTGAAAAGGTAGGAGTGCTGTTATCACTAGAATATCACACGGCTCTCAGCCAATCAGATTTGAGAACCAGAAAGACCTGTTGTATAAATTGTAATAATATTTCACAATATTACTGTTTTTACTGTATTTGTTAAATAAATGCAGCCTTGGTGAATATAAGAGATATTCAAAAACATTAAAAAAATGAATTATTCCAAACGTTTGACTGGTAGTGTAAATATTAATGGTCAAAAATTTTCTTGAAATAAAAATGAATCTAAATTAAAAATAAATTGTGAGGTTTGTCCATTTTCTCTTTTTCTTTACTTGTTCTTTGTCAACTTTGTTCCCCTTATATGCCTCCTTCCCTTCTTGATTTGAGCTAATAGAGATTTAGGCTGGTTAAATTGATATCAGGAGTAATGCAAGGGATCCAGGTTTACCTGTATGCGGATTAGAGACGCGCGCACACACACATTCCCATCATGCACAGGGATTAAAGGCATCGCCTGGTGTGAGGCTTACAAATATCCCACAAATGAAGCCCTTATAACAGGGCAGGTGATTCTAATGCCTGATATATTTCACATCACAGGCTATTTTGCATTCATGTATTTTTATGAAGCGTATTTCAATCTTATTGTCCCTTGAGCCGCTTTCTAACAAAATTACATGTTTCAAATTTTTATATCCAAATAAATTACCCGGGTTACCCTATGCTGAGTTCAAATTACATTTTCCAATATGCAAATCCAGCTACTGCAGGAAACCTGTACTTATGAAGCATACTTGATTGCCTGTCTAAAATAAAACATAACATTTTAACTTTAGTTAGTGTGTAATGTTGCTGTTTGAGCTTAAACAACATCTGCAAAGTTACGACGCTCAAAGTTCAATGCAAAGAGTGAGATTTTCTTTTAAAGAAATCACTGTTTAAGGACTACAACAAACGGCTGGTAGGGACTACATCGAGCTTCTTCCCAGGTTGGTGACATCACTAACCCTAACATAAACCCCGCCCCCGAGAACACACAACAAAGGGGGTGAGGCCATGTTGTGCTGCTTTAGAGAAGAGGAAGAGTTGTTGTAGTAGAGTGTTGTTGTCATGCCGTCATTTTACGCCGGACTGCTTCACAAACGAGGATCAATTCAACACAAAAGATGAACATGACGGCACATGCTAGTGGATGAGTTGAATCAACTCCACAGCAACTACATAAATTTATCCACTAACCATTCAGAAACGTCCAGTTTCATTCTAAAAGTTGTAACTTCTTCCTGAGTCTCTCCATCAGTGTCGACTCCGGTTTGAACAATGTAAGGCTGAACACCGTTACTGACAATCCTCATTTTGGCTGCGTGAGATTCTCCAGCTTTGTTGTTGTTGAGCTGTTAAAGCTCCGCCCTCTTCTGGAAAGTGGAGCTCATTTGCATTTAAAGGGACACACACAAAAACGCTGTGTTTTTGCTCACACCCAAATAGGGTCAAATTTGACAAGCTATAATAAATGATATGTGGGGTATTTTGAGCTGAAACTTCACACACACATTCTGTGGACACCAGAGACTTATATTACATCTTGTGAAAAGAGGCATTATAGGTCCCATTAACATTTGTCAGTCTAATAAAATAATGAGTCAAGAAAGAGATATGCTGAAAATAACTGCTGATAAATTCATTTGTGCACTGTATACATCCTGCAGTAAGAATATGTGATTGCATTGTATTTCCTATTAGAAAAGAAAGTTTGGGCTTTTATTTTACACCAATATTTTCTACTTTTGATGTTGCAAGCATGTAGATTCAGAAGACATCAAAGCTAATAGACATGGACTAAAAGCCGCAGAACTCTCGTTTAGATTTCATGGGCCCTTTCATGTGATCTCAGAGCAGTGTGATCTAACCATATGTTGAACATCTTTCAGAGCTCTTAGATGTGTGCCTCTTTAACGTTACACATTACACAAGCGGCGTTTGTTAGGAGAAGCCTTCATGTGGGAACGCAACCACATCACAAATCATCTCCGTCAGCAGCTGATGACCGGCTGTAATGATGGTTTCACATTCTCAGACACAAGAGACGCTGGACGGCTGCTGCAGTGACAACTCTCAACAGGTGTGTGTGTGAGAGAGAGAGAGAGAGAGAGTGTGTGTCTGTGTTGTCGGCTCAGTTGTAGATTACAGCGGGATTATCACATATACACTAAATGCTGTGTTAGAATTACTCAAAGTGAATCTCGTTGGCACTTGATGTCCACTTGATGGCATTTGATGTCCAATGTCAGAGTCGGTATAAAAACACAACTGTAATCAGTATTATATAGTGTGTATATATATATATATATATATATATATATGTGTGTGTGTGTGTGTGTGTGTATATGTACTCTAAAAAATTCTGGGTTAAAAATGGACAAACCCAGCAACCTCAGCGGTTGGGTTAAATGTTTGATCAACCTGCTGGGTAGTTTTATTAAACCTGACTATTATTTAAAAATGACTGTATTGCTTGCTTAAAATGGACCCAAAATATGTTGGAAATTAACATTTATTAATATGTTTAATAAATTAACTTTTATTATAATAAGTTTATTGAATAATAATTAAACACTTAAACACAAAATGTTTGGTTAAAAACAACCCAAGTTGGGTTGAAAATGCGAGTGGGTTGTTTTAACCCAGTGGTTGGGTTAAATGTTTGACGAACCTGCTGGGCAGTTTTATTTAACTCAACTATTGTTTAAAAATGACTATATGGCTGGCTTAAAATGAATCCAAAATAGGTTGGAAATTAAAAATCAGACACATAATTACTAGAGGCAACAATAATAATCAAAAGGTGAACATTTATTAATAAGCAATTTAATAAATGTTTATTGTTTATTATTCATTATCTTATTAATAAATGCTCATTTATTAAACATATTAATAAATGTTAATTTCCAGCATATTTTGGGTTCATTTTAAGTAAGCAATACAGTAATTTTTATACAACAGTTGAGTTAAATAAAACTACCCAGCAGGTTAGGCAAACATTTAACCCAACCACTGGGTTAAAACAACCCAATTGCTGGGTTTGTCCATTTTCAACCCAACTTGGGTTGTTTTTAACCCAGCATTTTTTAGAGTGAACAATAAACATTTATTAAATTGCTTATTAATAAATGTTCACATTTTGATTAATATTGTTGCCTCTAATAATTATGTGTCTGATTTTTAATTTAATTTTAATTTTGGGTTCATTTTAAGCCAGACATATAGTCATTTTTAAACAATAGTTGAGTTAAATAAAACTGCCCAGCACATTGATCAAACATTTAACCCAACTGCTGGGTTAAAAGATAATTCACAGGTTTTGTGCAGCAACATAATGTGTGCAATACCTCTCTGCACCATGTAGTGTCAGCATTCAGTTAGCACCCAAAAATTAAATGAACATCACACACACTCGGTCTAAGAGCATATCCAGTTCACTTTGAATTGTAATTACTACCTCTCATTATTACAAACATCTGCAGGACAGCTGCTGTGGAGATCTGGGTCTATTTTAGACTCACCACATGAGTGTATCCCCACAGGATCCCGCTAAAATGCCTCCATTCGGAACTGCAAAGGTCAAACTGCATTAAAGACTTCATCGCATTCACATCTACTGCCAGCCGTAACCTCTGGAACAGCAGTTAAACATGTCAAAGGAATTCTCTACTCAAGCATCTTTCCTGCGGTTAATCTCTCCGGAGAGAAACGGTCTTTCATATGGTTCTGCTGGGTTCATTTCAGGCTGACTTAACATTTTCCAAAACTGGCTTAAAATGAACCCAAAATAGTTTGAAAATTTAAAAAAAATCAGACATATAATTACTAGAGGCAACAATAATAATCAAAAGGTGAACATTTATTAATAAGCAATTTAATAAATGTTTAATGTTCAATTATTATTGATTAAACTGTTCAGTTATTAAAAATAAAAGTTAATTTCCAACATATTTTGGGTTCATTTTAAGCAAGCGATACAGTAATTTTTAAACAATAGTTGAGTTAAATAAAACTACCCAGCATGTTGGGCAAACATTTAACCCAACCACCGGGTTTGTCCATTTTCAACCCAACTTGGGTTGTTTTTAACCTAGCATTTTTTAGAGCGAATGAATCCTCCGCTTTGCATTGTGATCAAATTCACTGTAATCTGCCTCTTGTGGTGCTTTAGGCTACAACTGCACCTGACTTTCTCCATTAAAGTTCATTAAAGTTGTTTAAACCTCAGGTTTGAGATCTGAGAGAACCCAAAGCTGATTTAATAGCTCAAAAATCATGCAAGACACTACAGGTAAACCCACTGCTTTTCATGCACTGGTCAATTTTGAGATTTTAGGCTTTTGCTTCCATAACTCTTTCAGACTAATGGAAAGAAAACATCCAAAATACACATTTTTAAGTGTTTATTTTATTGCACTTATCTATTTACACCTATAGATTTCAATTCCAATACATATATTTAAAGTATATACACATATTTATGATATTTCTCCAGAAATCTCCACATCAGTAACCCTTACACCAAACTTTACAGTTTAATTCCAGTATTCTGAAGGGTTTATATCTTTCACCTGGATTATATAGGCTAACATTTATAGAAACATAACAGTTCAGAAAACTTGTAAGACAAAACAGTCTTAATGTACTGTGATTAATCAATAGTTAGTTACATGGCCTTAACATGAAAGTTTTTAATCAACAAAATGCATTTGATTTTACTGAATCTCAGTGATACCAGTCACATTTCTGAAAAGTGCATCATTACTTTATGGAAAACCTAAATAATATCAGCCTAAAGTTTTTTTTAAATACTATTTTTATTGCATTTTCTTGAACACTTACAGTACATAACAATGTACATCACATATATGCAACAACACATAATGTACAGAAACAAAAACAAAACACCGGGGCTCATTTTACATAAAAAGTGCAATAGCACAAACCAACATTGGGTAATATATACAATATATACTTTGGTCAGAGTTAACAACAGATTGCATATAATAACCAAAAATATAAGCAATAAAGTAGAGTATATAGTCCATTAAAGTATATTTTCATATGAATATAATACCTAATTTTTAATATCTCTGTGTTCAATAAATAGTAAAAAGGGACTCCAGACACTTAAATTTGTCTTCTTTACCTTTAATAATATAGGTTATTTTTCCAATTGCAATGCATGAAGATATTTCAGCCTAAAGGGTTTTATAGGTATGAGGAACTGAGAAAATAAGAGGTTAACTTTGCTTATTACTTTTAAACAAATAGCTGGGGGCTCTAAGAGCCCAAACAAATAGATAAATGTTGGGGCTTCATATTGTTTTCTGTTTAATATGTGCTAAAAAAAAAAGAAAAAGAAAAAGAAAAAAGCTTATGGCATGCTCCCATTGTGACAACTTACCCCTATAACAGTTTTATTATAATGCCCGCTATTGGGGCATGTCGTCACGAAAGGCTAACATGGTTTAAATTTTTTTGTAATCAAAGTTTATTATAAATTAATTGTTTTATTTAATTATTATTTTATTTTTTAATTGCGTTGAAAAGTGAGAACACTAGTTAGTATGACATTGTCTTCCTCTTCAGAATCAGTGGAGGTCCAGTTTTGTCATCTGAGAGAAGCCCCCTTGATAGTAAACATACTTTGGCGTAGACGTCGTGATGACCTCAGTGCACGCGCGCGGAGGGAGGGAGGAGCCGCGCGCGCTTCCACACTGTCTGACTGTGATCCTGAGAGAGAGAAGCGGCGTCCTCAAAACTTTTCCCTGACGGATAATTCATGACATAAATCAGGTAATGTAGCATTTTCATCTCCAGAGCTGGCCGGTGGACATTAATGAAGCGTTGAAAGTGTTCCCACATCTTTTTCAAAGGCTCGTGAGTTAAGTTGGAGTTTGATCATTTGTTTTAGTTCGCGATTCCCGACCTCAGATTAAACGGGAATATGCCGAGGCTTGTCTGCTTCTCTGTCATGGGATGTGGTTTATGAACTGTTTAAATGTAGGCTGAAACCTCTTTAACACATGTAGTTGGATTATTGGCGTGTCCTGCTGGGATCATCTGCTCTTATAATGGGAATTCACGAATTTTTGTGTCGCAGAGATTCACTTTCTGATATCTGGATTGTAGTGGGAAGCATTATTACATTTATTATGAGTTGAAGCTTTCCATAATGTGGTTTTCCACATAGTTTATGTGTTTTGATTATATATAGGCTAACGTTACCCCTCTCAGACTCCCTAACATATAATGACGTTATTCCAACGGTTGACAGATGAATTGACGCTTGACTGAAATTCAAAATATTTCTGTTTAAATGCTTAAAAATAGACAAATATAAATGTTTTACACTTATTTAGCCTACAAAATAGTAGTGAATAAAAACAGACCAGATAGGATGGATGGAAAAACACCAAGAAGTGTTGAAGTGCTTCTGTTTGTGTTATTTCATAATTTTGATGACTTTATTATTATTCTAATTTGTGGATATTTTTTTTCATAATAACCAATAAGTAGGTTTTGGCTAGTAGTGTACTTAATAATAATATATTTTGTCTATAGAGCACTTTTTAGGGTATTTAAAGGCACAATATGTAATTTTTCGCCACTAGAGGTCGCCTATTCAAAACAAAGGCGAAGCTTGATGATGCCGAGAATGAGCGCAGAATGAGATTATTAATGTTACTGTTATACTACGTTCACACCGAATGCGTCTGGGGCGTAAAATTCGTGTCAGACGCGTCTAGTTGGACGCTTGAACATTTTGAAGTCAGACGCTTCAGACGCGTGTCAAATTCGCTCTGTTCGCGCGTCTAAACAAAGTGTGTTCAGACGCGAATTCGCGTCATGGGAGGGGCTTCCATCTTTTTCTTGCACAGATCCTCTGAATAAACACATCATCTTGTCAGTTGGAAACTAGTAGCGGCAATTTAACTCTGTTACTCTCGAATGGGGAAACGTGATCTCCAAACAATCGATCAAAGCGTGCTAACGTTTTAGGACAGGTCGATGGTATATAAATCATGCCCGAATGTTAGCGTTTGTCAATCAAGCCAAACCGTCCATTCAGAAACCGCGAAATTTGACACTTTAAGGTAAGGAGGCTGATCTCTCAGGTTGACGCGCGAGCTGGCTTGAATGAAGTTTTCGTGAAGATTTATAGTTTTGATTTCGGTAATTACATATAGAAAGGTAAATGCATTAATGGCATCTATAACAGAAATATCTGAAAGCGAAACGAAAGTTATTGCCTCGACCAGTGACGCAGTTTGGTCCCCCCCACTTTGAAAATGTCTCCTGCGCCCCTGCTGTTAGGGCTGGGTATTGACACAATTTTCACAATTTGATTACTATTCACATGCTTTCGATTCGATATCGATTATTTTGGATGTAGTATTTCAGTTACAGTACATGGCAAATTTTCTAGAGGAAAAAAATCTAATGCTGTAAACTACACATGGGAGTCAGTTGGTACTACTATAATAATATTGAAGGTTAAATTAACTTATTTATATACAAACACTTAAATTATACTCAATCATGTTTTTATTATAATATAAATAAAGTTTAGAATTACATAATCATATTTCTACTCCAATTCGTTTTTTTGAAATATAAACATTTAAATTGCGGCTGTCATAACTGATTTATTCAAACATGCATTAAATATTGAAGAACATTAAAAATTATAATGAATATGTAACGGTGCATAGCTATATTTATCAGAATGCTGCTTTCTAGAGTTCTTTTTTCTAGCTGACTAATGAGTTTATGGTCACTGAATATGTTTTTCTGAGGTGACGTTACGTGACATTGTTTACAAGCTGTTTTATTGACGTCTTTCCGAGGTTGAAACACTGATTGAGCGATTACACGAGACATGACATGGATTTCAGTAAGTTGTACTGTATCTTTTAACATACCTTCAGATGTTCATGCATGTTTATTTCACGCTGTAACTGGTATTAAAGCGGAGGAGAGGATGTTCACATGCTTCTCTTTAACTGAGATGCTAAAGCGATCTGTCACGCCACATTAAACAGCGCCAAAACTGTATTTATTTTTTGAATCTCAAAATAAGATGGACGTCATTTGAAATGTGAGACTTTGCTTCATATCAAAAGTAAAAAAGCACAAAGATTATTGCGATTTATTGGATGGGAGGCGCTGCATATTCTTCTCATTCATCAAGTGAAAGCAGACTAATCGATTCTTGGGATTTAAGAATCGATATCGGTTTGTAAAAATGAGAATCGATTAAAATCGAGAAATCTATATTTTTTACCCAGCCCTATTATTTATACCGGCACGGCGTTGTCATGGGAACATCCCAGTTGAAGATAATGAGGAAATTCGTGAACCGTTCGGCACGAATATGTGTACCGTTACATCCCTAGATGTCATTAATAGGCTACGCACGGACACGGTCCGTGTCCTGGTTAAAATTGCATATTTCTCTGGATTTAAACATTCTTGGAAACATCTGGGATAACGTAAGTACACAAGTCAACAAAATATATAACACTGTTCTAGTGTTTTTAATCCAAAAATCTTACATATTGTGCCTTTAACTTACAGGTGAATCTCATGTCCATGTCACATTTTGGCCTAAAATCAAAAGAAAAAAAGAAACTGTTTTTATGTACAATTAATATGACACCTATTTTTAGGTCTGTTACAGTTTTTTTGCATTGTGCCATTTTTTCCATGACATTTATTTGCATTATTATTAATAGTAATGCTTTAAAATTTCCAAATGGCCCACAAATCCCTGGAGTCGTCATCAGTGATTCTGATGGAGCTTTAATGCCCTCTTCTCCTCTATTCAGAGTCATGAGGGCTGGATGTGTGCTGTTGACAGGGGACACTCCTTTTCCTACCCTTAGGAAAGCTTACCATGGATTTACTATACAGGCTTCCCACGGTCATGGAAATCCAGGACATTTTAAAATTGTGATTTTGTGATTTGAAACTCTCAAAGGAACATATTTCTATAATGAGTCTATATTATAGGTAGTTTTGCTCAGCTCTTGTCTCTTTATAAATGCAATCTCTGCACAGTGATTCTTCTCTGCAAATCACAAACGACTGTAAAAGTCATGAAAAGTCATTGGTCAAAAAAAGTGTGGGAACCCCGTCTCATGGTTCATAGCCAGCTGGCAAATAACAGGTGCTGGTGCCATATGTAAACACATGTAGTAGATACAGAGGGGCATGAAAAGACCTCTAGTCCTGGATGTCTTGAATCCATATCTTCACAATATGTCCATTATGCTGCACATCTGCTTTGCTGAAGTAGCCACGTGTTCGCTAGAGGATCCAATGGAATGATTCTGAGCTTGTGTGACTCACAATATGACACACCTGTAGAGATTTAGGTTCAAAAGTCATCCTTCTATCTCTGTTTGGCTGTGTTAAATAAAGCTGCCAGGCACAAATGCACTTTGAAGCTTAAAACAAATGTTGGAAAATGAGCTTTTTTTCTCTGTCACGCAGCGCTAATGGTGCTGCGGTGCCAACTGGAATGAAAGTGAGATTTCTTAATTGCCCTGACTGGCTCCATCCACATCAGCGACTGGTTGTCGGGCTGTAGATCATGATGGGACGTTTTTACGGTGCTGGGGGTGACTCTGGTGGCCTGCAGGGAAACGCTCATTTAATAACATTGTGCTAGTGGCCAGGGAGAGGGTTGTGTTACGGCCAAAACAAAAGCTGCGTTGTGTGTCTGTTTCAGCAGGGCACTCAGATGCTGTCAGTATGGAAATAATAAACTAATTCTAGTGCTTTGTGGGAGGTCGAAATGCTTTAAATGCTCTGTATTTCCGAGCAAAGATTGTTTATCTTGATTGTGGTTCTAAATTATTCTAATGATTAAATCTTACTAGTTATGAGTTGTTATTAAGGTTAAAGGTGAAGTATGCAATTTCTGTTTTGTTTGAGGTAGGGTAGCTTTAACAGCTCAACAACAACAAAGCTGGAGAATCTCACGCAGCCAAAATGAGGATTGTCAGTAACGGTGTTCAGCCTTACATTGTTCAAACCGGAGTCGACACTGATGGAGAGACTCAGGAAGAAGTTACAACTTTTAGAATGAAACTGGACGTTTCTGAATGGTTAGTGGATAAATTGATGTAGTTGCTGTGGAGTTGATTCAACTCATCCACTAGCATGTGCCGTCCATAGACTGTAAAAAAAGATGGACGACGCGACGCCGCTTCCTTCCATTGTATTGAACTGAAGCCAAAATGGGCCGATGAATGGGCGCTGACACGTTACGCAATACGTCAAAAAAAAAAAAGTTTGGAGCCTGGGCATGCGCAGAAGGAATCGTCAGTGGAGCCTTGAGGCGGAGTCGCGGTATCAAACTTCCGCCCAGACGACTGCGTCATCATTCATGTATTTTAAATAGACTATAAAAATTATACACAATTTAAAATTCTACCTATAAAATAATAGGCTATTCTGTTTCTAGAGCAATAATATTTTTGAAACAGCAAATTCAGTAGATAAAATCAATATAATATGCCACTAGAAACAACTCTAAATCGTCAGAAACGGTCCTGCCATTTTAAATCAAGTTCAACTAACGTTAGGAGATCGATTGCTGTAATTAGAGTAGGCTATCATTAGTTTTGTCCTGCTAATTATTATTTTATACCCATAAAAATAATAAGTAACTGCCAGATAACGATCACCTGCTTTTTTTCCCCGTCATGGCTAATGTTAGGCGTGTTATCTTAACTAATAACATTTATTAATTAGCTTATAACGCCCATATTTAATGTTACAGAAAAAGGTTCAGTGATCCGTCAGATCCTGTAAGTCGGTTAGTACAGTTTACTGCTGAACAACTCATTTTGTTGGTATTAAATAACAAAGAAATCGAAAATTAACAGTTAGTTAATACATCTTCAATCTCCCCTCGAAGCTCCGACAGTCCTCAGACAAGCTGTCAATCAACTTCGAATCATGACGACACGCCCCGTTTTTATAGCATCAAATTGCTAGCTAAAATTGAAATCATCACAAAAACGAACAATTGAATATATATCAGCGTGATAACAACTACCTTAAATGACCAAAACCATCTTTCAGAAAGTTTTATATGAAGCAAAATTTATTTTTAAGTTTTCACTGAAGTCTCATTTGACTGCATTGAGAGGGCGGGGTTTATGACCTGTACTGCATCCAGCCTCCAGGGGGCGATCAAAGAGCCCGCAGCTTCACTTTTCAGGACGTATGAGACACACCCGGTGCCGTCATGTTCATCTTTTGTGTTGAATTGACCCTCGTTTGTGAAGCAGTCCGGCGTAAAATGACGGCATGCCAACACTCTACTACAACAACTCTTCCTCTTCTCTAAAGCAGCCCAACATGGCCTCACCCCCTTTGTTGCGTGTTCTCGGGGACGGGATTTATGTAAATTTTAGGGTTTGTGATGTCACCAACCTGGGAAGAAGCTCGTTGTAGTCCCTACCAGCCGTTTGTTGTAGTCCTTAAAAAGTGATTGCTCTAAAAGAAAATATCTGACGTTGCATTGAACTTTGAGCGTCATAACTATTATGTGCCTTTTTTACACATACAGGTACATTTTTGTTAACTCACAAATGCAACCAAAGTATAATAACATGAACATTTATTTGAACTCTCTGAAAGTTGCAATCTCTTTATCTCAATTGTGACATCCTCAAAAAATGCACCTTAGATTTTAAATAATGGAAAAATAAATAATGAAAAAATATCAAGTTGCACATGAGATCATCAATCATCTTGTGCTTGTGCAATTAGATGAGAGCAATGACAACAGCCAAGAAAGTCTTTCAGTCTTCTGTGCTCTCTAAAATGTATAAATCTAGTATCCAAATACATTCACAATAACATGAGGTATGCTAGTTGTTGAAAAAAAGACATTTATACAGAAAGATAAGTATAAAAAAGAAATTTCAGTTGTTAAAGCTCAAACAAATCTTCTAGTATATCTTATAGATATATAAAAAGTATATTGATTTTTTTTTTTTTTACGCATTGCATTAGTCATTTGATCAATCCATTGAACCGTATGGATGTATCATTACCCCCCTAGATATTACACTCTAAAAGTGCTGGGTTGAAAATGGACAAATCCAGCGGGTTGTTTTAACCCAGTGGTTGGGATAAATGTTTGCCCAACCTGCTGGGTAGTTTTATTTAACCCTACTATTGTTTAAAAATGACTATATGGCTGGTTTAAAATGAACCCAAAATAGGTTGGAAATTAAAAATCAGACACATAATTACTAGAGGCAACAGTAATCAAAATGTGTTTAATTATTATTAATTAATAAATGTTAATTTCCAACATACTTTGGGTTCATTTTAAGCAAGCAATACAGTAATTTTTAAACAATAGTTGAGTTAAATAAAACTACCCAGCAGGTTGGGCAAACATTTAACCCATTCGCTGGGTTAAAACAACCCAATTGCTGGGTTTGTCAATTTTCAACCCAACTTGGGTTGTTTTTAGCCTAGCGTTTTTTTTTATGTATGGTATTTATTTAAGATAAACCCACCACATATGGCCTCTAGAAACAGAATGACCACTGATTGGTCATTTGACATGTCAGTTAGACAGTCATATCCTGTCTAATACCCCTTTTCCACCAAGGCAGTTTGAGTGCTGGTTGGGAGCCAGAGCCTAGTTTCAAATCAGTTCTTTGTCTTTCGACACACAAAGCAACAACTCCGAACCAGGACAAGTGGTTCGTAAGTAGCACCAAAACATTGCTGGGCTAGAAGTAAGAACCGCTTGAACTAGCTCTGAACTAGCACCTGGTTCGTGCTGGTGGAAAGGGGGTATAAGTGGGCAGTTCTTGACCCAGAGCTACATTGTGCAATGTGCAACCACACTTTTGAAGTCTAGTCAGAGGTCTGTTACTCTTAGAATTACAGACTCCTTTGCAGCAGTTAGGTGACTTATACTGGACCACAGCACTGTGTGTGTTTTGGTTGAGCTGTCGTTTTTGGACATGCGGTGAGCTCGCTATGTGGGAATGTGCAGAATAAACTGTACCGGTCTGTGAAATGTAGAGAACTGCCATGACGGCTCAGAGAAAACATAAGAGTGAGATTTTTTCCCTTGTTGCCACTGTGTTGAGTTCCTCCCTATTTTTGCCACTGTACTTTTGTGTTCTATCATCGCTAAGTGCCAAACGTAGAGTCTAACCCCTATTGTTTTTGTAGGCATTTTTTTATTATTATTCTGTTTCCTCTGCTTTTCCTCTGTGTCTATTGCATCCTGTGGAAGTATTTGTAAGGTTTGGCACACTGATTGGTGGTGGTCTGAATAGTCCAATGACCAGTTTGGAGATCTCTTTAACTAAACCCTCTTGCACCACCACCATCATTTCAATTCTTGAAATGTATTGATTGATATTGTTTTATTATTCTCCAATGTTTTAATTCAGTAACCACCAAAATTGAATCACATAAACACTTTTTTCTGCATTCAGGCAAATGTACACTAAAAATGCTGGGTTAAAAACAACCCAAGTTGGCTTGAAAATGGGCAAACCCAATGTTTGACCAACCTGCTGGGCAGTTTTATTTAACTTAACTATTGTTTAAAAATGACTATATGTCTGGCTCAAAATGAACCCAAAATAGGTTGGAAATTAAAAATGAGACACATAATTACTAGAGGCAACAATAATAATCAAAAGGTGAACATTTATTAATAAGCAATTTAATAAATGTTTATTGTTTAATTATCATTCATTAAACTTATTAATAAATGTTAATTTCCAACATACTTTGGGTTCATTTTAAGCAAGCAGTACAGTAATTTTTAAACAATAGTTGGGTTAAATAAAACTACCCAGCATGTTGGGCAAACGTTTAACCCAACCACCAGGTTAAAACAACTCAATTGCTGGGTAAAACTCACAATTGCGCAATATAACGTCAGAATTGTGAGATATAAACTCGCAATTCTGAGAAAAAAGTCAGTCATTTTTTCCCCTCAGAATTGGACTTTATAACTCGCAATTCTGACTTTATAACTCACAATTCTGACTAGGGGTGGGAATCGCAGGGTACCTCACGATATGATACGATCACGATCACGATACATGGCTCACGATAATGATAGTATCGCGATTCAGTGATTCTGTGATAATCGATATTTCTAGACAATCCTATAATGATACATCACGATATCTGTGGTTTCAACAACCAGATGCATTTAGACTGATGCATAGACAGTTTTGACTGGAATGCGTCCCAGACCACCTCCTGAAGTGGTTTGAGCGATCAGATTTAAATCTGTCTCAAATGCGTTTCGGAGGGCATTTAGACCTGGTCTTTTCACGATCGGATAGCTGTCCGATCAGAGAAAATGCATGAAGTGACCAGGTGCAAACAGACCCACCCAAACGCTTGCACAGATATACACTGGAGCGTTCGAAAGCAGCGGATCCCTAATATATGCTTTCAAAGGCACCCGTGTATATCTAAGCACTCGGTGAAGAACGTTGTTTGTCACATCAATGGTATAAAAGTGCGTCAAGACTTTGAACTTAAACGTGGCTGTGGCATCTATTTTACTTACACTGTTGTAGGCTATGCCATCCTGTTAAAAACCTCTTTTTCTTAGGCTAGTTAACTTCTGTTCACATTTCCCTCATTCATGTGTTGAGCGCCGCCTTGAAGTATAGCGACGCTTTGAGCAGAGAAATCTATTTATAGTGCTTTATTTTATTAATTAAAATATTGATATTTGGGGCAGCGATACGATTCTCGAATCGCACAGAGAAAGACGACGATATATATCGCCATATCGATATTTTGTCCCACCCCTAATTCTGACTATATCATGCAATTCTGACTTTATAACACGCAATTCTGACTTATATATCGCATTTCTGACTTTATAACTTGCAATTCTGACTTTATAACACGCAATTCTGACTTATATATCGCATTTCTGACTTTCTAACTTGCAATTCTGACTTTAACACTCAATTCCGACTTATATATCACATTTCTGACTTTATAACTTGCAATTCTGACTTTATATCACTCAATTCTAACTTTATAACTCGTATTTCTGACTTTATATCACGCAATTCTGACTTTATAACTCGCAATTCTGACTTTATAACACTCAATTATGACTTTATATCTCGCAATTCTGACTTTATAACTCGCATTTCTGACTTTATATCATGCAATTCTGACTTATATATCGCATTTCTTACTTTATATCATGCAATTCTGACTTTATAACTCGCAATTCTGACTTTATATCTTGCAATTCTGACTTTATAACTCACAGTTTTGACTTTATATCTCGCAATTCTGACTTCATATATCGCAATTCTGACTTTATAATAGGGCTGGGCGATGTATCGAATGCTTTTGTCACGCGCATTTCTTCAGTAAAGCCGGTTCCCTGATTACCGCTAAATCGCCATCACCTGCTTTCAAATGAAGCGGCATTTAATAGACCGAGCCGTAGATCACTGATAAGACACGCAATATCGCGTTCAATATCGATATGTATCGCCGTCGATATTGAACGCGATATTGCGTGGCTTATCAGTGATCTACGGCTCTGTCTATTAAATGCCGCTTCATTTGAAAGCAGGTGATGGTGATTTAGCGGTAATCAGGGAACCGGCTTTACTGAAGAAATGCGCGTGACAAAAGCATTCGATACATCGCCCAGCCCTACTTTATAACTCGCAATTCTACTTTATAACTCGCAATTCTGACTTTATAACATGAAATTTTGACTTTATATCTCGCAATTCTCACTTAATATCAATCAATTCTGACTTTATAACACACAATTCTCACTTTATATCTCGCAATTTTCACTTTATAACATGCAATTGCGAGAAAAAAGTCAGTATTGTGAGATAAAAAGTCGCAATTACCTTTTTTTATTTTTTATTCAGTGGCAGAAACAAGCTTCCATAGTATATTGTTATTATTGGTCAGTCAATTTCATAAATATAACTTTCCAATAATTTCACCTGAAGTCATACGCCTGTTTTTTTATATTCTTTGAGGCATGTGTAGTCTTGATAAATAGATTTTGTCAGTAAAAAAAAAGAAAAAAAAAAAAAAAAAAGATAATGGAAAAAAGTTTGAATCTGAATTTGCTGTAATGGTAAAATGTTTCATTTTATAATTGCTTTGCGAATTTACTTTGTGAATGTTATATAACAGAACACACAAAAGCAAAGTGTTCTGAATTGGCCAGTTTTTCTTGTTTTAGATGTCAGTCATGTTATTCTTTATTCACAACAGAGAACGTCTGTTTTTCAACATCTGTCATAATACATTTGCTTAGATCTATTAAGATATAATGCTTAGATGTCCATGATTTTTGACTTGGAGAGCTTTTCAAGAAAAGATTTGTGATGTAAAACATTTCATGTCCAGCCTCATTCTTCATTTCAGATTCACAGGTGTTAGTTACTCTTCTTTTGAGTCTCAGTGCCTACCTATTTGCACAGTTTATCCTCTGCTCTTGACCTGCTAGAAAGTTCCCATAGTCTTATCTGTTGGCTGTCGTAGCTGATCACCTGTGATGTGTTTATCAGCGGAGGAGCCGTGCATGTCATCCTTTCACATTCACTCATTTGCACTTCATCCTCATGGAATTCCGATGAGGAATGTGGGGGAATTCTCACATTTATGACACTCAGCTTTACTTTCCATCACTGACAGCGGATTTTTGGTAGGGCTGCATGATTTGTTGAATACATTTATGCTATATATTTACAATAATTTTGCTGGCAGTAGTATTAAGTTAATCAAAATAAAATGTATTCATGATAGTTCCTGGTGATATATAGAATATTGTCAATAATATCCTAAAAAATATTGAGATATATACCTTTATTTTTTAAGCTATATGACCCAGCTTTGCTTTGAAATAAGGGACAGGATCTGCCGTGCTTAAGTTAGAGATTGCCAGCAGACTTTCTACTGGGTAAGTTAATATTTTACTTCAGTCAGATAACAGTAACATACATCTGTTTGAAGGCTTTAAGTCATGATGATTGATTCTCTTATTCCAGAATCTTTTCCTATAGCTGTGTAGTTTTGATTCTTCTCTTGATAATGATAATGATGCATTAATGTAAGGTGGAGTCTGTATGGATTGAATTCCAGTGAAGGAAGGAAGAAGTGTTTTGTCTTTCTATAGTGTGTGTATATTGGAGTGAATGAATGCTGTCTTGTCAGGTTGATTTAGTTTCCACAGCCTCAGGCGCAACTGTGAACTTTAAGTGAAACAAGTCTCAACTTTGTTTAGGGAAGAGTATGTGATTTTTCTCACACTTTCTTCTTCCTCTATTATCAATAGTTGAGGTGATTAATGTGACAGAGTTCCTATAAATCATAAACAATATTACTGTGAATCATTAGCGATAATGTTGATACTTAGTAGGATATAAGTTTAATGCATATAATGTCACGGTACACTGTAAACCCAAATAAGTTGGGCTAACTCAAAAAATCTGAGGTAATCAATTACATCAAATTTTTTGAGTTATGATGTTCGCAGTAAGCAGAACTATCAAGTTTTGAGTTTGTAGTTAATGTTAGTTGAGTTTGTTAACCCATACATTTTGATAGCAATTAACAAATATTTAGTTAATTAACTTTTTTATTTTATGTTCTTGCAAAACAAATGAGTTACAATGTGGAAGTCTGATTGAAAGTAATTCCAATGTGTTCAACTTCATGTAGTGAAAGATTTTTGACAATATTCAATAGATGTTTTATAATAGATATAATGTAGATAGAATATTTTTGGATTTCCCTGAATCAATATTTACATTCACCAATAAATGCATAAAGAAATAAATAGCAATAATTATCTGTATATTTCTAAAACATAAGAAAATATTATTTAAATACATTTTTGTGTATTAAATCAGTGAATTATATCAATTCATAAAAATGGACAGTTTGAACAGATTCACAGAAATGAATCAAACTATATATTTAAAAGAAGTTTTCTTAAAGAAATTTTACATATATAAAATATTTCCCAGTTTTAAAAAGTCAGGTTTCTATGGAAGCTTGTTTCTGCCATGAAGTAAAAAATAAAAAAGGTAATTGCAGCTTTTTCTCGCAATTCTGAGAAAAAAGTCAGAATTGCGAGATATAAAGAATTGCGAGACTATTCGCACAACTCACAATTCTGAGAAAAAGTAGGAAACTCGCAATTGTGAATTTATATCTTGCAATTCTGAGAAAAAAAGTCAGAATTGCATGATATAAAGTGAGAATTGTGATATAAATTCACAATTGCGAGTTATAAAGTCAGAATTGTGAGATACAAGTCAGAATTGCATGATAAAAACTTCTTTATATCTTTATAAAGTTTATATCTCACAGTTCTGACTTTATAACTCAATTGCCTTTTTTATTTTTCTTATTTAATGGTGGAAACAAACTTCCATAGGTTTCAGATCTCTTTTACGTGAGATATGCTCAAAAAGCTTTACTGCCAATTCTGTTTATTGTCTTCAAAAGATAACCAAAAATAGTGGGCCCTCGGGTGCCTTAAACCTAAAATATGCCCTGCTTGTCCTCCGGAACAGAAGCAGAGCCGAATAAACATGCTGTTTATAGTTGACTCATAGAGTGTGTCTCGTCTAGGGTTGGGCATCGTTTGAATTTTAGTAATTCTGATTCTAAAGTCAGAATTCTTTCGATTCCAAAATGGTAAAAAAAAAAAAAAAAAAAAGTGAAGTCAAACATTTAGATATCAAACATATTTATTCTGTGTCTTTTTGCAAAACATTCTCTTGCAGCTGAATACCATGAACAGAAATCATCAGCCTAAAGAACAACAAACTAATAAGCTGTAATATAATAAGTATCCGGTTCCTGACCTTAAGTATCCGATTTCAGAATTGGAATTGATTTTCGATTCCCAACTCTACTCTCTTCTCATATGTACTGTATGTAAGTAGAGGGGATGTTATTGTAGGTCAGGGAGAGTTACTCTGCCTCAGTCAAATCTAAACTTACCAGCATCAGCATGACTTCATTTTCTGCCCTGAAGAGGCGAGTGAGTCACTTAACTCGGGGTGTTGAAAACCGCCTGTTTCTGAGTTGTCTGTGCTCTGTTTAGACCTGTGATCATTCCTGTCAGTTGGGAAGGGAAACTTTATGACTTTCCACAGAAGGTTGAGTAGAGTTCAAGTGTTTACAGATCAAGTACTGCTTCAATGGCAAAAAGATGACTCTTTATTTTATTTTTTCAATTTTATTTTTAATTTAATATAATTAAAGAGCAAACATATGACTCTAATTTAATTTAATTTGTTTTTTAAATTTAATTAAATTTTTGTTTTATTCAAGTACTGCTTCAAGAGCAAACAGATGACTCTTAATTTAATTTGATTTTTTAATTTAATTTTATTTAATTTTATTCAAGTACTTCTTCAAGAGCAAACAGATGACTCTTTATTTTATTTTATTTTATTTTATAAGTACTGCTTCAAGAGCAAAAAGATGACTTAATTTAATTTAATTTAATTTTTTAATATAATTTATAAATTTATTTTATTTTATTTTTTTCAAGTACTGCTTCAAGAGCAAAAAGTTGATTCTTAATTTTTTTAATTTAATTTAATTTTAATTTATTTTATTTTATTTATTTATTTTTTTATTTAAGTACTGCTTCAAGAGCAAACAGATGATTCTTAATTTTTTTAATTTAATTTAATTTTTATTTATTTATTTTATTTTATTTTATTTTATTTTATTTTATCAAGCACGTGGATCCTATTCTGCAATTATACTAAACATCGGTTACATCAGTCTGATATTAGTATTATTAATTGCATTCTTAAAAGTGGAGCAATAAAATGCACCAAAAGTGCAGAATATTATCTTTTCTAAATGAAGAACGATAGCATCGCCTGTTTTACTCTCTTGTTGAGAGTTAATATTAATAGTGTATATATCCATTTTCCCATTACCCAGACTTCTCATCCCTGTTTCCCAGAGCTGTTTGATGGCCTGAAGTAAACTCATATTAAAAACGTCATTGTTGCATTTTTCTTTTCATGTCATTATGAATGAATGGCCATCTATAGAGCTGAGATACCGCCCGCTCCAGCGGCTCATTGTCTTTTTCTTGCTCATTTCCTGTTTCAAGGTGAAGAATTCTTCCCACCGTCTGCAATCACCTGTTATCTCGTTCTGGTTATTTTCGTCAATGGGCATTTAACCGTCCCTATTAACGTGTCCATTGTTCTCACAGTCTCTGTCCATTATAGCAATTTCATCTATTAAATTCTCCATTTCACAAAATGATGTCTGTCATTTTCTTTCCAATAAAGACTCGGCCAGGTCGTTCCGGTTATGTTGAACTTTTACAGCTCTGTAACTTTTTAAGAATTCGTCAAATCTTTTATTAGTTAAGATGATATTGAGGAAAATTAATAAATTCACTATTTCAAAGAAAACGTTGATTAGAGACAGTAAAGAAAAAAAATATCTTATAAAATTATGGTTTTAATATTTTAACCATCTAAATGCATATGCACGTCCATGCATGATGGGGCATGAAAATGTATATCTTATTAGGAACGACCCGTCACAGAAGCAGGCCCGGCTCTGTTGGTTTCGTGGTTGTCATGACGCCGGACAAGGACTCTGAGGAATCACTCATGTCGAATAGCTCATTGAAAAGAGTTGCTTGGAGAATGAGAGAATGGAAAAGTGTGTAAATAAGTGGATCTTGGCGGCGGTTTGAGATTGACCTGCTGTAATTGTGAGAGTCTAGAGGACACATAGGGCTCATGTGGGCTCTGATGGTTCAGTTTGTGAGTGGAAGGAGCCAGAGGCCATCAGCAGAACAATGCCACGTCCGTTTCCTGCGCTGCGCTCTGCAGATGGTACCGGCAGCACTTCAACCTGCCTATTGTTGAACTGTGCAGTGTTATTTTAAGGTGGGGTGGAATTGTGACATAATGGAAATGAGATCTTTTTAACTATTCGGGATTAGTTAGAAACAAGTTTATTGCAGGTGTTCATAAAAGATTGATTGCAGAACGCAGGGGAAGGCTTTTGTTTCTCTGTTGTTCCTCTGAACTTCCACAATACACAGTTTAAAAGTGAAGCAGGTGATGTTTTCTGTAGAGATGCACTGATAATAAACTTCTGGATAAAATGATAAGCTGATAATTATTTTCATGTTATATGCATGGGCAATAACACAAATGCATTAAATATCTATATTACTTTTTCTTATAAAGAACATGCGCAGTAGTTTTTGTCAATGTTGTGTGAATTTAGGCATCACAACATTAATAATAATATACATAACTCTTAATTTTGTGATGAATAGTTGATGAAGTTGTTAATTAGTTGAGATGAGATTGCTTATAACAAAGTAGGAAATTTAAGAAACTTAAAGAGTTAAATCTTTTCTATAACTTTAGTTAACTTTATAGTTAACTAGTTAGGATTAGTTAACTAGGTTAACTAGTTAGTTCTAGATTATGGCAGACTATTTTTCATCTAAAATCATAAAAATAGGTAGAAATGAGCGTCCACAGTTGAATATTAAGTATTGACTCTTGAATCATTATCCGTCATTTTTATTTGTTTAAAGGGGTGGTTGATTATGATTTCACTTTTTAAACTTTAGTTAGTGTGTAATGTTGCTGTTTGAGCAGAAACAACATCTGCAAAGTTACGACGCTCAAAGTTCAATGCAAAGGGAGATATTTTCTTTTAAAGAAATCGACTCGGAAACCTGTTTGAAAATGAATAATTTTACATTTAAATTTGGCATCACTAATGGTGCTCAGGGTAAAAATAAAACCATAAAAAAACGTCTTTGTTACTTGAAATAAAATAAATGTTAAAGTGCCCCTATTTAAAAGATTCCTAATTTTGTTTTGGAGGACTCCTGTAATAGGTTTACGTGCATCCAAGGCCAAAAAACACTTTAATTTTCTCATAATATACATCGGGCATCATCTCATTTCTCAAAGAGTGTGAAAATGGTTAGTTTGTAGATTCAGTCTCTTTAAACCCCTTGTTTCCATCTGCTCTGATTGGTCAGATGGTCCAGTCTGTTGTGATTGGTTGACCTCTTACAACGTGTGTTGGAAATGACACTCCTATTACCATATCTGAATTTCAGCTCCGGATCTTCATCAGCGCTTGATGAACATAACTTCCAGTCTCAGTTTCAACTATAGTGATTGAGGGCGGGGCAAAGTAGATGTTGTTCTCGGGCAGCCAATGAAGAGCATAGGCTGGCATTATGCACATTTGTTACATTATGTAGGTTTGTAACAGGAATTGCTGGCGACTCGTTTTGCCAGTTCAGAATCGATTCTTTCTTTTAAGAGACAATAACTTTATTTGTCGTGCACTTTGATCTTTGCAGATCTTTTACATTCACAAACAGCTATATTACACACTACAGGTAATATTCAAAAAAGCATAATAGCCCCTAACAGCTGTTCTTTAACTCAAATAAAACAAGTTACTAACTAAAAATAAAACAAAATATTAATGAAAACTATAGTGTCTCAGTGATACTAACATAACACTATGGTGCTAAACTAATACACTTCACCTTTAAACCAAGGTGCTTTCCTTTCCTTTGCTCTGCTTTTAAGTAAGTTTCAGGGTCTCTGTGGCTGCTTCGGTGTGTAAAGGGCTGCTGAGAGGCCCACCGAGATAATACAGATAGCCAAGTCATTGGAGCAGCAAGACCCCCTTTAAAATGAGTGTGAGATAAAGCTGCTTTATAGAGCCCAGACTACCTGTAGCCCTGCCACATGGTCATTCCTGTGGAGATAGTCCATGGAACTGCTCTGGGATTTTTTCCCCTCGTTCTTCAGGACATGGTATCTTCATCTTGCATGGTTGAGATTGTCCTGCCGAAGTCTTTGTTCAGTCAGAGAGCCACATGTTGATTTAATTTCGTTCCTGGGTCGAATCAGATGTGATGACGGGACATGTGGACCTCTCGCTGTCAGTCTTGGTCAGAAACTCCTGACCTTGAATCTGATCTGGAACCAGCGGTTGACCAGGGTGGGTTTTTCAGTGGCCGATGCTGATACCAGTAGATGTAAGTGACTGATGATAATGCTATTGGTTACACTAGTTTCATGATCCTTTCTTGACTTGTGAGTGGCCGAGATATTTTAACCCTGTTATGCCATTTTATTGAACAGTTGAAATTTTAGACAACAGTTGAACTTTAGACAAAATAACAATGAAGTTTTTCGTTATCATATTTGATATATCAGGTTTTTATGGCTCATCTTCTACAAAATGCTGGGTTAAAAACAACCCAAGTTGGGTTAAATTTGGACAAACCCAACGATTGAGTTGTTGTGACCCAGCAGTTGGGTTAAATGTTTGTCCAGCATGCTGGGTAGTTTTATTTAACTCAACTATTGTTTAAAAATTAATATATGGCTTAAAATGAACCCAAAATAGGTTGGAAATTAAAAATCAGACACATAATTACTAGGCAACAATAATAATAAAAGGTGAACATTTATTAATAAGCAATTTAATAAATGTTTATTATTTAATTATTATTTATTAAACATATTAATGAATGTTGGTTTATTATACATATTAATAAATGTTAATTTCCAACCTATTTTGGGTTCATTTTAAGCAAGCAATCTAGTCATTTTAAACAATAGTTGGCTTAAATAAAACTACCCAGCAGGTTGGACAAACATTTAACCCAACTGCTGGGTCAAAACAACCCAATTGCTGAGTTTGTCCATATTTGGGTTGTTTTTAACACAGCATTTTTTTAGGGTGTATAATGTAGGAGAATATTGAGCTCATACTTGAGGACAGAAAAATATATGGCCAAAAAGTAAGATGAAATGTAATGTTAATCAATGAGATCTTTATAACAGTATAGCAGACTAATTACATAAAATGCATATAAATATAAGTTACCAATAATCGGTTATATCTTAGTAAGATGATAAATTCAAGCTTAGTTTTTGCTAAAAAAGTATAAACTGTCAATCAGAAGACAGAAAGCATGTGGACAGAAGGCAAATAATGAAATAAATCATGATTCCTTTTGTTCATGTGAGGAAAAGCACTGCCTTGATTATTTTTAACTACATTTTTACTGCATTTCACTAAACCGTTTTGAATCTACTGATCCTAGATTTATTTTAAAAAGAATTCACCCTTTTAGCTTTTTCTGAGAAAGATGCATAAATATCAATGATAGTCAAAAGATTGATCTTTTTTTTTTGACATATATATATATAGCCCAGGTGGCAGAATTCCTGTTCCCTCATCTTATCCGTTTAGGAGCTTGAGGAATCTGTCTGCAGCAGTTTTGCTTGTAGCTGCTGCTTCAGAGATGGATGGGAGTGAGAGAGGTCGTCTGGAATGAGACGTGCTGCTGTAATTGCTCGCATGTGCTGCACATTTGAGTCTGTTAGGAGGTTCACTTCACTATCCTGTAACAGGAACAACAGCCAGGATGGAAAAACTTAAATGGGGACGGATCACATTTTTATCAGAGTTTGTCTTGGGTACATTTTATAGAAGTTATCAAACAGACTGTTTATAAGATATAATCCACACAAACTCACAGTTGTTCACTTTATTTTTAATTTTCTTTATTGTAATATGTATAATAATTCATACTTAATGGTATTTTGTACATATGACAATGCGTTGTAGCCTATACTAATAAGGAAATGAATGCATTAGTTAAAGGGATAGTTCACCCAAAAATAAAAATTCTGTCATCATTTATTCACCCTCAAGTTATTCCAAACCTGTATGAGTTTCTTTCTTCTGTTGAACACAAAAGAGGATATTTTGAAGAATGTTGGTAACCAAACAGTTGATGGGACCTCAAATAAAGTTATTGTCTCCTAAAAGAAAGAATCGATTCTGAACTGCCCAGTTGTCTGCAATTCCAGTCTCACTTCCTGACAAATTTGCATAATGCCAGCCTATGCCAGCCTTTATTGGTTGCTTGCAAACAGCATCTACTTTGCCTCGCCCTCAAACACTTTAGTTGTAGCTCAGACTGGAAGAGTTTAGTTCGTGTTGTCGTCATGTCGAGAAGACGCTGTTTTCTGCCTTGCGTGAACTTCAGAAAGATGCGGACTCAGGCTGGAGTTGATACGGTAAAACCGACGCCATCATAAATGCTTGTATCACTGTGTATACAAGTCCTGAGAAAGATCCGGAGCTGAAATACAGATATGATAATGGCCGTTTGGTTTCTGACACGTGCTGTAAGCAGTCGACCAATCACAACAGTCTGGGCTGTCTGACCAATCAGAGCAGAGTAGGCTTTCAGAAAGAGGGAGTTTAGAGAGACTGAATCTCTGAATGAACCATTTTCAGACTCTTTGAGAAATGAGGAGACCTCCAAAACAAAAATTAGGAACCTTTGAAATAGCATAATAGGGGCACTTTAATGTTTAAAATTGTAAGCGGGAGGAATGTGTGATTGTAACACTTAATTTATTGCATTTATATCTAATGATCTCTGGGTTTTTGTATCATAAGATATGTGCTGTGCATCTCTCTGCAAAAATATTTGAGCTTATTTATAGTGTTTTTTTGCAAGCTAAACTCAACAAAAAAGTTGCTCACAGATGCCAGTTTTCAACCAGATTACCAGTTTGTGCTTCTTTTTAACTTTGTCTTGAAATGGAAGCGCATCTGTTTCTGTACTGAATCTTCCTGCATCTCTCCTCAACTTTTGACTTCTCACTCTGGATGAGGTAGCAGCAGGCCTTCTCATCCAAGAGCTCAAATCGATGCGGATCGGACCGCCTGCTCCCTCGTCTCCTGGGGAGACACCGGCAGGCTTTTTTTAATGCTTGATCTCAGTGCTGTGGTGTCCGCTGTGAGTTCAGCACGACTCCAGTTTCAGAGCGCTCACCTTGTCTCGTCTCATCTGAGCGGAGCTGTCAGGCACACTTTTTATTTCACTGTTAGCACTAGTCTTTGTAGCAAGGCTGTTTTCTCAGAGGAGCAGGTGAGAAAATCATTTGTAGTACAAAAATAAAACAAATATAACAATAAATTATATCTCTGTGATGGAGAGGATAACAATGAATTATTTGAGAAATTTTTCAAATTATGGGGAAAATGGGTAGATAGTATTCTTCCACTGAGACCAGACATAGTATAGAAAATATAACTACAAAAGAGGTTGGATTTGAGAATTTTATTAATGGGGACCTATAATAGAATGTGTCTGTGAAGTTTCAGCTCAGCTCATTTAAAGTGTCCCTTTAAATGCAAATGAGCTGCTGCTCCCGCCCCCTTTCCAGAAGAGGGCGGAGCTTTAACAGCTCAACAACAACAAAGCTGGAGAATCTCACGCAGCCAAAATGAGGATTGTCAGTAACGGTGTTCAGCCTTACATTGTTCAAACCGGAGTCGAGACTGATGGAGAGACTCAGGAAGAAGTTACAACTTTTAGAATGAAACTGGACGTTTCTGAATGGTTAGTGGATAAATTGATGTAGTTGCTGTGGAGTTGATTCAACTCATCCACTAGCATGTGCCGTCATGTTCATCTTTTGTGTTGAATTGACCCTCGTTTGTGAAGCAGTCTGGCGTAAAATGACGGCATGACAACAACACTCTACTACAACAACTCTTCCTCTTCTCTAAAGCAGCCCAACATGGCCACACCCCCTTTGTTGTGTGTTCTGGGGGGCGGGGTTTATGTAAATTTTGGGGTTTGTGATGTCACTAACCCGGAAATAAGCTCGTTGTAGTCCCTACCAGCGTTTGCTGTAGTCCTTAAACAGTGATGTCTTTAAAAGAAAATATCTCCCTTTGCATTGAACTTTGAGCGTCGTAACTTTGCAGATGTTGTTTAAGCTCAAACAGCAACATTACACACTTATTAAAGTTTAAAAAGTGAAATCATAATCAACCACCCCTTTAAAAGAAAAGTGTTATAAGAAGCATTAGCTTACATTTGAATTTGGTACCAAGTTAGACAAAATACTTTACTGAGTAGTAGGTAATAATGAAGTAATAATGAAAAAAGACTGTGACAGCTACTATTATTTTTCCTTTTATTATCATCATAACTGATGTCTTTATTGTCATTATTATATTGTCAAAGTACTATTTCTTTTGTTAAAGTATTATTTTATTTGTTTATATAAATAAATACAATAAAAACTCAAAAAAGAACAAATATATCAGATCAGATAGTGTCTTAAGCATTAATTTTTCAGTAACACTCGAGTATGAGGAACAATTCTTACTTTTAACTATTGCAGTCACATCCTTTCATCAAAGTTGTCCTAAATCCTTCTTCTTAGGACAACTTTGATTAACTTTTTTGATCCACTTCAAATGTTGACTACTTGCATATTACTCGGTTTATTAATACTTATAAAGCACATATTAATGCCTTATTCTGTATGACCATATTCTACATCCCTAAATCCTACCCAATTAAATGCTTCAACATCTACTAACTATTAATAAGCAGTAAATTGGGAGTTTGAGGCAAAAGTCACAGTAATAGTGAATATGTGTACTAAAATGTTACAATTTTTTCCTATTATAACACTGCCCAGGGATTAAAAATGATAATAATAATGATGTGTTGCACACTCCTGATGTACTTGTGTTCACCTTCCTGTTTAATTTAAACAAACTAACCACAAGACGCACGCTGAGTGAAGTTCACAGCGTATAAACAGTCTGACGTGCTGTAATGTGTTTGACCTGTGCTGCTAATTCTGAGAGGTGAAGGAACCTCAGCGCTATCATGAAGAGTGGCACGAGAAGCCCAAGTTCAGCCGTTTAGCATCAATTAGATGTGGAATGCTGGGAATCCAACAGCTTGTTTTCCGGAATAACAAGATAGCGGAGCAGAGCCGCTCTGTGCAAATATTGAAGAATTCTTTCCATGCCGGCCCACCAGCGATCACACGTTAGAGTGGGTGGACTGTGGGAAAAATCTTGCCAAACAGAGAAATAAAATATACAATGAGCTATTAGATTATGCTCTTTTTTATATTCTTTATTTCTCTAAGATATTTTTATACATTTTTTTTTTAAATCTATGAGCTCTTTTGGCCCTCTTAAAGCCAGGTGCACATTGTGCGATATATAATAGATACTATAATAGTGCTTTACGATTGTTGCTTGTCAGACTGTACGAACATGATCCTCATGTCACACTTTGGGATCTCAGCTGTCATTTATGTCATACTGTACGACAATCAAGGCATGTTAAAAATGGACGCAAGCATGAAAACTTGTCATCATCAACCCATACACGTTCGGTGACTATGAGCTGCATTACATGTGGGCCCAAAATGGTGGCCAACAAAAAATCTCTGGTGTTAATTTTGTCCTGTCCTGAAAAACAAAGACAATTTAACGGTCATCGTCGAAGTCACACTGCAGGACTGTGTGCCAAATCTTCTGACACTGCCAAAATTTAGCCGGAGGTACTACAGACTACAGATTTTAGCCTAGTATCAGAGGAATCTTTAAGGATTTGCAAAATTTGTCTCAGATGACCAAATCGTGGCCAAAATCACAGCGGAAACCTGGCTTAAAACACACTCTTCTCACACACTGTTTATTTGATTTGTCATAAATAATGTGAACACATATTGTAAATGCATCACACAAGAAATCAATTTTGTCTTTTGTTCTAAACTATCACTTTTCTGAACAAATAGATAGATGTTATGTTTACCTTGATTTTTGTCTTCTTGGTAAACAAATACACTAACTTTTAAGAAAAAAATCTACTTGGAAATCATAATTTGTGTAATTTTTTTCAGCATTTTCACACAACAAATAATAAAATTCACTGAGGTTCAAGGTTTATGTTCATTTCAGTGTTTTGTTTAGAATGTTGTAGTTTAAAATTTTTAATAATTAATATTTTTATGATAGGTATTCCTATTTTAAGATTGAAAGGCATGGTAAAAAGTTTTAAATCAAGTCAATTTTGTTTGTAGCACTTCACAAATCATTTTCAAAGCAGCTTTGTGCACCAAAAGCATGCACACCTATATAGGTGGAGCAAACAAGCCACAAGTCAAACAGAGTCACAAGTACCAAAATGAGTGGCTTACTGCACTTAAACTGTGAAATACATACAAAAGTATGTCAAAACCAGCGGCACAGGCAATCTTGGCGAGTATTCAAATAAACACAGTCAGTTTTGAATCGTTAAATAGCTAAGGAAGTGAACCATGTCGTGTGTAACAGTATTGGGTCCATTGAACACCGTTCACAAACTCTTAAAGGGACAGCAGTCCAATATTCCTGCTGCTGTCTGTCATGTTAATCAAACAACAAAAGCTTTTGACTGACTACGTTTTATAACTTTAATGGTAAGAATTGATCTGAATTAATATTTACAATAAAGACTACAGAAGTTAAGGTAACCAATGTAAAATAACACTGAATGTGTTATTGTACTTTAATTTCTGTAGTATTTACATTTACATTTACATTTATGCATTTGGCAGACGCTTTTATCCAAAGCGACTTACATTGCATTATACTATACATTTGTATCTGAGTATGTTTTTCTTGAGTATGTATTTCTTGCCTGAATAAAAATCCAGCTAACCTGAAAAACTCCTATTGCATTTATTTGAGCTGTTTATATTTTATTACTGACTTTTTTTTTTATTTTTTATTTTTTTAATGAAAATAAAACTTTGCGTTGAAGAAAAGTAGATTTTTGTTTGTATATGTTGTCAATTATATTTCTTAGAAAGAAAATTGGTATCGGTCAAGAAAATTGCAATCGGTGCATCTCTAAAAAAAACTGTTGGGTTAAAAATGTGATTAAAAAATGTAACCCAGCGGCAGGGTTTGTCCATTTTTTACCCAAATTTGTGTTGAAACAACCCAGCATTTTTTAGAGTGTTGTGTTATTCATTAATGTTTATAATATCTTAATATCTTCATGCCTTACAGTCACATTCAAGAGATTATATCTGGGCAAAAATACAGTTTACATTTTCTGACGATACAAGCAATGTGACCTCAATTAAAGAAACTGTAAATCTGTTAGTTTTAATAAAAATCAATGCCCCTGGGACATTTAAAGAGCATGTAGTCAAAGAAACACTGGCATGCAGTAAGTATTTCTAAGGTCTCTAGGGTGGAGTTGTAACTCTAGACTGCAAGATCGTCTGAATTTACCAAACCAACTGTGTACAAACCTGCTGCTTCATGTGAAAAATCTCTTGTGTTTCCACAGCATAATTGTGAAGGGATTCCTGGAGTCACGCCATGTTCAAGGCTGTGCTAAAGAAGAGCAGAGATGGAGGAAAAAACAAGAAGGATGCAGGTATGAAAACTGATTGATATTTTTCATGGTTCCCTGCGGTCTTGGACAAATCAAGGAATTTTACAGTTGTGATTTTCAGTTCTGAACATGATGAAAATGTAGCAACTTTTCCACCTTGGAAACGACTCAACCGTTCTCCTCTAATTACCTTTTGCAGCGTTTTTGAGGTCTTGTTTTTGAATGAGTCATATTGCAGCTAATGTGTTGATTCATACAATATAAAGCCCATCAGAAGATAGTAGACTTGTAAATATGTACTAATTGAGGTGGTACATGAACAAGACTGCTTCAGGATGCCTGATGATGTCATGTGGGCGATATGCATCAGAGATCTGTCAGCGTCAACCTGATTAAAGTGTGTGATTTATTTACAGGGATTTATGATGTGGTTTCTGGTGTATGTCTCTGTTGTAGAAACAGGTGTGCAGGAGCTCTGGGAGAATTAGGAGGTGTGTGTATGTGTACACAGGAATTCCCTGGGATAATGGGATGTTGCTATGGAAATATTTATGGTGTTTTGGCCTCAACGGAAAAGCAAAAATTAAGATAGAAGACCCAAACATGGTGGATATGCTCTAAAACCTGTGCAGGCAGCATTTTAAGGGTTTTCCTGAAGATCATGTGTTGTCATGTACACATCACTGTCTGTGCTTTAACTACTGACATCATTGACAATTCATCACGGGGCGCTTGAAACCTCATATGAAATGTTGTTTTCAGTTGTAGGAACATGTTCATCATGCATGAATCACACCCGTTTGTCTCTGCATCAGTGAAACGCTCATATTTTTTGTTGTTGATGTCAAAGTTCATGCATCCAGTCAAACTATACAGTATTTTGGTGCAAATTCATCTCACTTGGTAGAAACTCGTCAAATTAGACAGATCTCAACCTGGAAGTGATGTCCTTATACTCACAGCTCAAGGTAATATTAAATTTTAAGCGCATATTAATTTACTTTTGTTCATTATGCTATTTTGGTGTTAGTCCAATGTAAATTCTAGGCTCTAACACAAAAACATATTTTCTTTTATCTAGTGTAGTTTAATAAATGTTTTTTTAGTCCATGTTGGTGTCTGTCTAATTTGACTAGATTCTACACTGGAAAAAAATATGCAATGAGAAAAATGTACTTTTGCATGTTTTTGCATACAAGTAAATTTCACATTTCGAATTAAGTAAAATCTACTTAACTAAGTTAAGTAATATTAACAAAGAAAATAAGTAACTTTAACTTGGCCACAGTGTTGACAAATCCCGTGGATTTGGGCTACTTTAACACTGTTGTCAGGGGATGTTTTTCATGTATAATATAATAACATGATATTTAGCCCCTGGAGGTGAATTTTGCCAGGGGATCCCCACCAAAAACATGGATTTTACCCACCGGAACACAATTTTTATCAGGGGGTCCCCCCTGAAACGCTCTCGGGCTAGTTTTAGGTAGCAATTGGGCGGGTTTTGTTGTGAAAACCTGGCAACCCTGCTTGGCCAGTTAAAGTTTTTTGAGTAATTTCTACTTATTTGAAGTTTATTTTGCATACTCTGTTTCAAGTACATTGTACTCACACAATATAACACTGAATTAAGCCATGCTAATAAAGTATATGCTTTACTTAGAACATCAAAGTAAATAATACATCATTTTTTAGTATGAATGTGTCATTTTGAGCAGAAAATAAACTCTAGATGTCATAAAACAGCAAGTAACTAAACTTGACAACAAAAGCAATGATAAAATCTGTAAATACAGCTGGAAAACAATTACAAATGCATCCTTATTAATTATTCATGCCCAAGTGGATGATGGAAACACCAGTTTCAGAAAGTTGAGTATGTGTTACTTAATATTAAAATGTTGATATTTACGCTACAAAAATTAAATTGAGTACTAATATAGAGTTTAATTTGTTTTTTATAGAGATGCACATGATGCGACATGAAAATTTTGGCTAATACCGATAACCGATAATTCTTTATATTTGAAAGCCGATAACCGATATATTGGCCGATAAATCTAAATCCAAATTTTTATCGAATTTTTGAACGTCTGATTACAAAAACAAAAGTCTCACCATTAAAGCCATGTCCCAAACACACAATTATAATGTTCTCATTATAATATTATGTAGCCTATATGACAGACTTTACATTGTACTTAACTGTATTTTCCTTTTTGAAGTGATTTCAATCATATTTCAAGCAATTCAAAACCATAATGGCAGACAGTGTGCATCTGAAGTGTTTCATCGGAAGGAAATAATCCATTATTTATTGGCTTAATATATCGGCTAAATTTTCTTACTGGGCCGATAACGATAACATTAAAAATGAACATATATCAGCCGATACCGACATGGTGGCCAATTCATCAGTGCATCCCTAGGAACTAACTTATTCAGGTAGAAATTACATTAGTTTTTTCTGTAGTATTCACTTCACCACAAAATCATTTTTATCAGTGTTCCAGATGAATTTGTGCCAGAACGCTGCAAGGTTTAATTTAAAACGCAGCTGTTGACGTCTGCATTTTATTCTTTTCATTCTTTTAGCTTTCAGTGTGAGGATTTAGTATGACTAGTCCAGACTAGTCCTCTTGTTCTTTTTTTCCTTTGTTGCTGTACTTGTTGTCATCCTTTCAGATTTAGAGCTCTGATTATTACGACAGACAGTCCACCTCGTCTCCCAGCCGGAAATGCTTCATCAAGTCACAGGTCTGCCTACCCTTTGTGTCTATCCGTTACTTTCTCTCTCTCCCGTTCTTGATCCCACTGGGACGGTTCCGGCCGTCCCCTCCCTGCTGTTGCCTTGAATAAGGAATGACATGTTTTGTCAGCTCTTGATGTGGTCGATGCTGGAATCACTTTGCTGTCATGTCATTTGATGATGTCCCGGTGGGGAATTAGTGGCATATTTTTTTTTACGTCCAAGCTGGCTGGGAAATGTAGACTGCAAACTTGAGATGAATAGCAGCACATGTTGTTGAGGCTGTTTTTTCACTTTACTGAATATCATATTGCCGTTCTGAAAGGCTTTCGAGCTCAGATTCAGTCTTGAGTTACTGATGTCTTCACACTACCTTAGAATGCTGAGTAGGGCTTGACAATGAAGATGGCCCGCGGCCAGTGTAAGAGAGGATGGGACCTGTTGACGGATCCGTCACTTGTGCCATTGCTGTATTTATGCCTTCAGTAAGCAAACAGAGATGTAAATGAGTGAGAGAACATACACACACACAGCACTAAATATACTTCACTTCTAGTTGTTAATGTTTTAAAGGGGTCATATGATGCTGTTTTAAAAGTTTATTATTTTGATAATAGAAGTCGCCTATTCAAAACAAAGATGATGCCAAGATTGAGCACGGAATCATGTTGCCTTCACCTCACAGCCAGGGGCAAAGAATCGGGATGGGACTCGGGAAGAAATCATGTTCATGGATGAGATTATTAATGTTACTGTAGTATGAAGCAGAGCAGAAATGAGTGATGTTGGAGCTGATCGAGGCTAATTAGAGACGAGCGCGACACACGGCTGGAGAGCAGTGGAGCTTTTATTATGCCGCAGTCGCCACTCCCACTTCTTCCAGTCAAGTGTATGTGGGGTAACGCAGCACGGTTTTATCATATTAGATACATTTGAGTGTGTTGAAAATGATGTTATAACGTTACTCTGAGCGTTCGCTCAGCGGCTGCAATGAGACACTTGTTGCACACTGCAGTAAGATAGATCGATATTAGAATATCATATTAATATAATCAAGAAAACGAGATTCAAACAATAAGACTAAACGTGTTGAGCTATGTAACAATGGTTAGTTTTCTGTCTATAAATGCATCCAGAGTGTAATATAATTAGTCTGGTGCAACTTCACATCCAACAAGGTGCATGGAATAAAAATATGTAGTTTAGGAACAAAACCACCAACACTTGTGTGTGGAGGGGTCAAAAATAAACAAAAAGCTAAGAAACTGGAGCTATGTATCAGAACTTTATTTTGCCTGATACATAGCTCCAGTTTCTTAACTTTTTATTTTTGACCCCTCCACAGTACAGGTTTTGTTCCTAAACTATACATGCATTCAAACAGTTGTTCCCTTGTCTAATAAAACGTAATATATTAAAGTGTCTTTGTTTCCATGGAAACCGAGGGTAACGCGGGTATGATGTCATTGATAGGCGACACACTGACACGGTCCGTGTCCTGGTTAAAATTGCTTATTTCTCTGGATTTAAACATTCTTGGAAGCATTTGGGATAATGCAAGTACACAAGTCAACAAAAATCTTACATATTGTGCCTTTAATGTAAAAAAAAACACATTATTTTTCGTATTCTGTACTTTATTGCAGCTCTCTATTCCCAGTCTGTCTGAAATGCGCTGATTTCTACAAAGCCCCTCCTTCTGAAAAGCTCAGAGTGCTCTGATTGGCCAGCTGAACCAGTGCGTTGTGATTGGCCAAACACTTCTAGCGTGTGTCAGAAATGTAATGCCCCTTATCATAATCACAAGCTTCAGTTTCCAAGGCTTTCTAAAGCATTTGTAAACACAGTTAATAACTTCATCAGTTTTACTGTATCAGTTCAAGCCCGAGTCAGATTCTGAAAATGCGGATGATCAAGCCGATCGATTGGAAACAACTTTGCTTGAGCAATTTCACAGTGTTCAGTAGCCTTTGTATATAACGGCCGTTGTACTCTCCCAGGTTCAGGAAGCTGTCCTCTGTAAAATGCGGATTTCATTGGAATCACTTTCAGAGCGAGTTTTACGAAACGATAAAGATGTCGACAGCCAATCAGAATCCATCCTGCTTTAAAGAGCCCGAGCATTTAATGCGGCAGACGACAAAACTGTAGCGTGTGCTTAGAATAATCAGAACGACATTGTGCACTGTTGTGGACGCTAATATAGTTATTGTTATAGTTATTACAGTTATAGTTAGTTTCTAGTATTTGATCAATATGAGGTATCTTAGAAGGCCGCCTACCCTTTGTAACAGCTTTTGTGTCTTGAATTTGCTTAAGATGTCCTAAATTGCTGTCTAGTTAGGCAGCTCACTAGGTTTTGGAACAGATCTCAAACAGAGCTCTTGACGAATGTGACACTGTGAGGTTTAACAGATGTCTTTGGAATATTGACTTGGTATTGTCTGGCCTGTCCTTAAATGTTACGGGCCCTTGGTGATTTGTAACAGTAATGAGTAAAGGAGAAAGCCCTGATCATTTTTTAACTACACGGTAGAGGAGCAAATGTTGGCGGTTTGGCCTGCAGCAGCGCTCCAGGGAGTTTGAAAGGGATCATGGAAACTCTTCCCCAATGCCAAAGACCACAGCCATTATCCCACGCAATCTCCAATCTCAAACTCAGCCCTTCAATCTCTTTTTTTGCTGCAGAACCTAGTGAGCTGCCTACGCAGGCTGCATTTTAAGGAATCAAAGGCACACTCCCAACATGAATGACTGCTCTAAAAGTATGCAGCTTTATTTTGCATCACATCCTTTGGGGAAGTAGACAATCCCATAATGCACTGGAACACGCACTATACATCATATACTTCACCCAAATGTAAATCTAATTCATACAAGGTAAAAAAGTATTGACGAACAGTAGCTCTGTCTTATAAAGAATAATTTTAGTAATTAGAATAGACTCAATATTTGTATGAGCTATACTGTACATGTTTATGCTTAATAGAGCATTGCATTCTTAGCAGTCTTATTATGGTGTTATTTATATACAATTACAATTTTATTTATTAATATTTTGAATTAGCTTTTTTATGTTTTCATTTTATTGTTTTTAGAAATGTTGTGTTTTGTCATTTATTATTATTATTATTATTATTATTATTATTAATAATACTAATTAAATATTACTCTTTAGGTTTAATTTATTTTTTATTTCAGTTTTATTTTTATTTTTAGTGCTTTAAAACTTATTTCAGTTCATTGTCAAGGTAAGGTTTAATTTTTGTTTATTTTGATATTTATATTTTATTTTATTTCAGCTTTTTTATTTCGATTGAATCGAGTTTTCTATGCGCTTCATGCTTATGTAGATCATTCCAAATCGGTGTGTGTGTGTGTGTGTGTGTGTGTGTGGGTTTTATTTTTTCCAGTCTAGCTGGTGTGAACATGATCATGCATTTTTCTTTGTAAATGCATGAGATTGCCTTTTTAAAAACCTTTTTCCATTTTGATCCGCACCACATCGAAGGGCTTTCCACACACGTCTGACACATGTCTATGGTTTTGTCTTTTTCATCCTGTTTTTAAAGTATTCCGGTTGTGGCTTTGAGTTTTAAAGGTGTTCAGAGTCTTTGATCAGCTCTCTGGCTTGTAAAGGTCACATTTCCAGCCGTCGTCACTGTTCTTAATGATTTTGAGCTACTGAATGGATTACGATGTTCTTGTTAAATTCGATCCAAGGATTCATTTGTGGTGTTTTCTGAGGCAAGCATCCAAGTAATAGTATTGCTAGGGGCCAATGAAATATGTTTTATTTTTTCACAAATTATTTTATTATTCTGTTTAGTTTGTTTCAGTTTTTTTGGACTCAGTGCTTTATTTAATACATATTTATCATCAAAAATTGATATAATCAAATTAATTAATAAAATATAACAGGTCCTTTACAACACAACATTGCACCACATTTTACTATGGAAGCTTGTTTCTACCATGAAAAAAAATTAATAAAAAAGGTAATTGTGACTGTTTATCTGACAATTCTGACTTTTTTTTTCTCCAAATTGCGAGATATAAAGTCAGAATTGCGTGACATAAAGTCAGAATTGTGAGTTTATATCATGCAATTCTTTAAAACTCACAATTGTGAGTTTAAAATTGCAATTCTGACTTTATAACTCGCAATTCTGAGAAAAAAATGTCAGAATTGTGAGGTAAAAAGTCTGAATTGCAATTTTAAAGTTAAAAAGTCAGAATTGCATGATATAAATGCAATTGTCTTATAAGGTCAGAATTGCATGATATAAACTCGCAATTGCGAGGGAAAAAAAGTCAGAATTGCAAGTTTATATTACATAATTTTGACTTTATAACTCGCAGTTCTGAGAAAAAATGTCAGAATTATAAAAGAGTTATAAAATCAGAATTGTGAGATAAAAAGTCACAATTATCTTTTTATTTTTTTTTTATTTAGTGGTGGAACCATAGTTTACTGTCTAAATAAACATGGATTAAAATAATCTCTTGATATTATCTTGTGATATTCCTTAAAAAAATAATGTTTTGATGTTGTAAATTGTTATTATTATTATTACTTTGAGAAGTACATTTTACTATACAATAGTAACATATATTTCTGTCATAAATTTCAAACAACCTCAAGTTGTTTGTGGTGTTTTGTAGTAAGATCCTGACTTGAATAATTGTACAGTCTTACTTTTGATTTATTCATCCATAATTTTCCAAATTCTGTGACATTCTGTATTATACAGTGAATTCCATTTTTATGACTGAATTCCACATTTCTGTTCAGTTCACAGAAATCATAGCATCAATGTGTGCGTCATCATGCAGACTTGAATGATCCCTCAAATCATGTGAATTGATCAGATGTAGAACAAATCCACTTAGTTTGGTGTAGATGACTTTTGCATGGTCAAGCATCACTCACAATATTTATTTGATATTTGAAGTATGTGATGGTCTTTTGCATCAAAATGTCCACTCTTAATCTTGATCTGGGACTTGAGTCCTGGCTGCTTCAGTTACTGCAGTGCACCATGGGAAGGGACAGTTTTATGAGCTCACGAAGGAAACACTCTGAGGTCTGTTCACCTGCAATGCCTCGTAATCTCCAGGTTCACATCTGAACATAACGTTGACATTTAAGTTCATTACTAGCAGATCAATTTCACCTGAGGCATTTTGCGGGACCACAACCAAACCTCTGCCCTTTGACCTCGTAAATTATTGGAATGGCTTTCAGTGTGCTTTAACAAGGGCATGGTGACTTATATTTCTGATTTGACTGCATTCATTTGAGTTTGTAATGGAAATTCAGCCACTGTCAGAGCAAATGCAAAAATATTGAGATATATTGAATATATATAGAGAGATAATTTTTTTTTTTGTGTGTGTGTTTGTTTGTTATATTTATATTTTTTTTGGCTTGATATGATCTAGAAGCTCTAATGTCTAAGTCCAGCTTGTTTTTGAGCATGCATTGAATTGAATCTAGTCCCATCACTGCACTAAAACTGAGGTCTGTTATATTAATGTCACATGAGTTCAACGACGCTGCAAATGTAGCATTGAGTATTATAGCCAATCATAGGCATTTCTGTTGAAAACAATGACCAATCAGAGGTGTTTAAGTTACCGGTAGTGAGAATCCGCTCTGTATCTCTCAAAACACTGAATGAGTTTATATTTAGCACAAGTTTACTAAGTTCACCAATCCTCTCATTAAGACAAAAAAGCAGACACAATGTAAATAAAAGATTAATTGTGAAGTTCAGTCAGATTCACACCAATAAGCACTCCTCTGCTGCCATCTACCGGTTATAGTGATAATTTAATGTATTTTTTATTTTATTTTAAAATAAAAGTGTTTGTATTTCACCAAGTAGTTTTCCTACATCGTGAAACTTTTAGTTTTACAAATTCTGACAATCTTCGAAGGAATAAAACAAAAATGTTTTTGGTCATCACATTAAAAATAACCTTTGAATTGGATAATATTCAGACTTTTGAGCTTTGAAGTGTTGGAAAATGTTGTGTGAAGTACTTGAAATTCCTTCATTCTTATAAAAGTGGTCTATAACTATGGAAACTTGTTTCCACCACTGAATAAAAAATAAAAAAGATAATTGCAACTTTTTATCTCACAATTGCATTAAAAAGTCAGAATTGTGAGATATAAACTTGCAATTCTGAGAAAAAGTCAGAATTTATATCACACATTTCTGAGAAAAAATGTCAGAATTGCGAGATTCGCAATTACCTTCTTTATTTTTTATTCAGTGGCAGAAACAAGCTTCCATATATAACTCTAATTTGCTGGGGTTTGATCAAAGCTATATGTGATTCATCTTTGGATGCACGAGAGTTCACCATACCTTGGCTTTTGGTGACTTGACTCTACTGTGCACAATGCTGTCCCCAAACTATAGTCTCTACACGGTGGGTGAACTGGCTTCTTCATTCCACCCACGCTTTGAAAACCACCCATTAATGATCAGATAAGAAACACGGATAAAAACTGAGACTCGTACACACACAATCAGAATCATTGTAGACCTGTGAATCTGTGTTTCTACTCAACCTTTGCACTTCCTGTGGATGTGTGCGTTTGTTTTTATTGCACCGACTGGTAGTGCAGTGACCTTACACAAACGATCACAAGGACACGTGAACTATTGGTGATCAGTGTGTTTGATCTCTGGGAAGTTTCCCGGTAACAGCGCTGTGGAGCTGAGGAATGCAGGACTGGTATGATTGTCTTGAGTGAATGTGGAAAAATTTGCAGAAAATTTGGTCCAAGTGTCCTAGTGAAGTGCTTCTATATTGCAGTCACTGTCTGTGTTCAGAATGAAAATGTATAGCTGCACATGCCTAGTTAGTGTGCTTTTCTGAATGTAGCCACACTGTGATCATCCACATGGAGCCTGTCTTAGCTCAAGTCCCCCGTTGTAACAAAACCAAAAACCTTTGTGTGTTTTCCACAGCAGGAGGACGTTCATAAATTAGGAGCAGTGGACAGTGTTTAGCCGTTTCTGTCTAGCGGTGACCTCTGGTGACCTGAATGCAGTCGGTGGGCGCTTCACCAGCACTGTTGTTTCAGCTGTGTGTGTGTTTGAGCGTGTGTGTGTGTAGTCGGTAGCACACATGAGTGGACACAGTTGGCTGCGGTCAGATTGGTTGGATTGTGGCCAGACTACTGAGGGCCTGGAACACGTCGATTTCTTTGATCTTCTCAGGTTGTTCTGGTTTTGCCAAGGAGAGTGAGGGTGCAGTATGTTAACGTGCTAATTTAAGCTCTGTAAAATGGGCCGGATATGTAGTATTTATTATTGGAAAGACGGGAAAATTTGTCCCCCCCAATATTTGATATTCTTGATGCTGCTCTGCTGCACTCCATTACGCACCGATCTGTTTGTTTTTAGGATCACAAAAAGTTTTAAAGGTTACATTTTTGGCTGGTCTAAGTGTCAAAAGTGCGAGTGGCGCTCGTTAGTGTCAAAATGACTGAGATGGCCAATCAAATCAAAGAAGGCGGGGCTTACTATTCATAGAAGACTAGTGTGAATTCCAACACAACACTTTTAGAGTGTTTGGTAAGATGTAAGTAGCTAAACATTTAATATTTGACAACTGTTTTACGATAGAAATGTTCATTGACCGACAGTAATATCCAGTGATGCAAACTACTCCACTTTTATATGAAATGTCACCATTTTGAATTGAAAATATGCTTTTATTTACATGATTCATGTAATTCATAATAACTGAATGTGACAGGAAATGGTTTGCGTTTTTTTACATATTAGACATATGAATTAGAATTAATGTGCGCATATTTTAAAACAAAATAATATTTCCAAATAGTTTAAATTGATTACTTCATAACTATAATAGACTTGGAACTTTTACCATTCTATTTTTTCATTATCTGGAATGTAGTGAGAAATATTCTCATATAGAAATCTCTGAAGTTTTATTGCAGATTTTTGTGGCTAGTGATGCACCGAAATTAATTGTTTACTAAAACACTAAAAACCGAAACCTAAAATTATTTTATTTATTTAATAATTAATTATTTATTTGTTTAATTTAATTTAATTTAATTTAATTTAATTTAATTTAATTTAATTTAATTTAATTTAATTTAATTTAATTCAATTTAATTTAATTTAATTTAATTTAATTTAATCTCAACTCAAATAAAAGATTGTATATAAACATTTAAGTTGCACATGAGGCAGTTTTTCTATAATCTTTATTAAAAATATTTCCGGTTGCCGAAATTGTTTGAACAATCGATGACCGTCCAACAGAATGAACGACCGACTGACCGACCGACCGACCGACTGACCGAAGTAACAAACAACCCACCAACTGACAGAAAGACAGACCGAACAAACGACAGACAGATTGACCCAACGAACAAATGCCCGACCGACCAACAGAACAAACGAACGAATGAAAGAATGAATGAACGACTGACTGAACAAACAAATGAAAGAACAAATGAATGACCAACCGAATGAACGAATGACCGATCGACCGATCGACCAAATGAATGAACGACTGACTGAACAAACGAAAGAACGAATAAATGACGGAACGAACTAATGAACGACCCACCAACCAACAAAACGACCAACTGAACTAACAAACGACTGACTGTCAAATTGAACAAACGGCCGACCCACTGAACGAACAACTGGCCAACAGAACGAATGACAGAACAAACAAACGAATGAACGACCGACCGAACAAACAAACAACTGAACGAATGAACGACTGACCGACCAAACTAACAACCATGCGACAGAACGAACAAACAAACACCAACAGAGCGACCAAACGAACGACGACCAACCGACCAAACTAATTGATCTTTCCTACTTCTTCATGGATGGAGAACAGTGGTGACACGCTGACATGGTGGTTTCTGTGAAATCTACGGCTTTTCCTCTCATCACATTCTCATCTAACATCATCTAATTCTCGTCTAAACACAAGGAATTTTCTCAGAATAGTTGAGATTCCAGGTCAGCCTGTGGACAGGATATTAATTTCCCTTCAAGCGTTCTTCAAGCACATTTACTCAGGAGTCTCATATCTTTTGTTTTCATGTGAGAGCTGAAACCTGAAGCCTGAATCTCTCTGGTCCGTTCGGACTGTGCTCTAATCATCTCTGGGCCTCTTTATGGGGGATCAGACTGGCCATTTAGTGAAATATTAAGCAGGCAGGAAAAACCAAACTATTAGAAACGCCTGGTTTTCTTGCTTCCTTTCCCAGCAATATTTTGTCAAAAGCATTAGGAGTGGTCGGAAGGAATGTGCGATGTGTATACGATAATATCGCATTTGTTGTTTTAATGATGTGGAAGTTGACATTATCAAGTATGTCACTCAGGCTGCAAAAAAACAAACAAAAATGCCTTGAGAGAGTGCATGCTTTTACTACGTGATATAGCCTAGTAAATGCAACTAGAAAGACCCCAAAATTCATTATATGCCTCTTATATTTCTATATAATATCAGTATTACACAAGCAGGTGTGCTGTTTTTCCTGAATATCTGCACAATTACAAATGTGATACTGATTTTATACATTAGTTCAATAAAAAAAGAAGTTAATATTGTGAGTTACATTTTAGACACAATATTGTCTGTTTTTTTCTCTATTTTGCCAAAAAAAAATAGCTCCAAACCAAGCACATTACCTTTACCCGCTGTATAAACTGTATAGATAAAATCTATATATGGCGATGCATATGCATTCAGTATATAGCGTCTTAGTACTAGCATAAGTTTAGCAAAGCATTTTAAGATAATTGTGTATTCTGCTGGTTGACATGAAGGTGTGTTTGACTGTAGTCTTGATTTTACCCAAGATATTTCAGGACCTGAATGGTTTTTCTTTACACCTGACCATCCCCTGTTATTCAGAACACTGATCCAAGGATAATAAAGAGGAAACCTCTTGGAAAATTCCACTTGTGGTGATGTTATCCAGCTGTGGCCTTTAATATCATGCTGTACCTCTATCTCGTCTACGTCAGAGTGGTTTTCCGGGATGCCATTTTAGAGATGGTTTGTTGACAGACGCAGACACGTCTGCCCAGACACAGAGTCACAGGTGTGTGTGAGAGCCCCAAACCTACACTGACCCCTTTTATAAGAGACCAGTGAGGGCCACAAGTGAAAGACAGCTGGACCAGCCTTCCCATAATGCACTGCTTACACTGACCATCTAGTTCCTAGAGATTGATCTGTGTTGGTGAGATGTTGGGGGAAAAAAATGTCACATATTGTGTTTTTTAGTGTGTGCATATAGTGTATGTAGTTTTTCTACTAAATCTATTAAGCTTTTTTACATTTTCAACATTATTTTCATGACAATTCAGCACAATTTCCTCTGAAATACTCATTACCTTAATGTGTCCAAGTTTTTTAGTTTTTAGTTGTTTTTTTGCATTACAGTAAAGAAAATTTGGATGGAAAATGTGCTTAATTATTATTATTATATAAAAAAAAAAAACATGCAGTGTATTGCGGTCTAGTTTATTTTGCTAGTAAAAGTGATTTAAATTTTTTTTTAAATACCTGTCAAACTTTGGCACCTAGTGATGCATATTGCAACCCAGTCCCATTGGACCATGCCACTTTTGTGTGCGGTAATATGCATCAACGGCCAATGAATGACTAGGAGATAGAGTGAAAGAATAAAAAGGGAAGGTGAGAGGTTGAAAACGAGTTTGCCGCATGTTGCCTGCCAAGGTCTTGTAAACAAACGTCGTCAGTGTGGCCCTGACTCATGTCCATTCCCATGGAGCTTTATTCTGCTTGTCTGGTAATGTGAGAGTTGGGCTGGGACACGTGAGGACACACCTGAACTCCCAGACCTCAGAGACACTGTGTGTGTGTGTGTGTGCGGTTACAGCAACGCCCAGCTAATAGCTACCTCTTGGGTGTTCAGAGGCTTCTGGTTCTCGAGCAGGTCTTCCTCAAATGATTTCTTTGTGTATTTTTAAACTGTGTTTACTTAGAGCTCAGTCTGGCCTCTGTGAACCATGCAATGGTAGAGATTCTTCTATGCCATTTATACTGCTGTAATATGTGAAATATGTAAAAAAATATTTCTGTGTATGTAACTGTACAAACCTTAAAGGATTAGTTCACTTTGAAATGAAAATTAGTCCAAGCTTTACTCACCCTCAAGCCATCCTAGGTGTATATGACTTTCTTCTTTCTGATGAACACAATCAGAGAAATATTAATAAATATCCTGACGCATTATAATGGCATTGAGTATGAGCTGAAGAAAGTGCTTCCATCCACATCCATCCATAATAAATATGTGCTCCACACAGCTCCGGGGGGTTAATAAAGGCCTTCTGAAGCGAAGAGATGTGTTTGTGTAAGAAAAATATCCATATTTAACAAGTTCCGCATGAGCCGCCTTCGTATTCAACGTACGCAGAAAGTGTAAAACTCATGGAGTTCTCAAAGCTTACGCTACGTCTTACGCCTTCCCTATTCAACTTACGGAAAAAGGTGTAACTGACGCGACGGCAGTTTACACTTTCTTCGTAACTTGAATATGGAAGGTGGTCTGGCGGAAGCTACATATTTTACTTCATAACTTGTTAAATATGGATATTTTTTCACACAAACGCATTGCTTTGCTTCAGAAGGCCTTTATTAACCCCCCGTAGCCATGTGGAGCGCATATTCATGATGTATGGATGTGGATGGAAGCACTCTCTTCAGCTCATACTCGTTAGTTCCAAAGCACTTTTAAAGACCTTCTTTGTTTTTAACCCTCAGGGGTCTGAGGATTTTTGGGACCCTGGAGAAGTTTTGACATGCCCTGACATTTGTGCTTTTTTCAGTTGTTCATAAACATATTAATGTAAAAAGTGTCATTACACTGTATTCAGCACAAACTAGGCTACAATAATATGCGAGGAACATGTATGTACATGTTTGTGTTTTTGAAGGAATAACGTTTATGCATGGTTATTGAAAAAACAAAAAACTTAAGTCACTGAAATAAAGCCAAAAAATATATATTAAATCTTTGTTGACAAGACTTCTGGGTATTTGAGGTTGTAGACTAGAGTTTTTGCTTCAAAATGAGGTAAAAAATTATGCTGCCTGCTTGTTCATATAAAACAATAGAGAGATTTAAATTTTCTAAAACATCTTTGGTCAAGAAACACAGTATGCGTGGAGGCGTGAATCCTCATGTATAATGGGTGATTCTCACCTGAGAAGACAAAAGAATCACATAATAATGACCTGAAATGACTTGCATATTAATGAGGCCTTTCAGTCAGGTAGGCTGTGAAAAAACCCTCTGTGATCATGATTCAAATCTCATCATGGTGTAAATCAAACATACAGAAAAAACAGCAATACTGTGAAATATTATTACAATTTAAAATAATGGTATTCTATTATATTCTTTAAAATATAATGTATTTCTGTGATGCAAAGTGTCTGAACAATTATGTTACCTCTATGGCATTTCATATAGGCTTTTAGCTTAAAAGCATGCACATTTGGAGAAATATTGATGGATTCTCATATGTTTGTCAATTTTCTATACAAAAAGAGTAATATTTATTCAGGATTTGTCATTACTATGAGCGCTGGATACTGTGTTTTCAATTCATACTTGCAGCCGGAGGGCGCTCTGTACACCTTTAGTCCACAAATGCCTGAGCACTAAAGAAGAATAGGCAATCCAGGAACTAACCGAACTAACAGAGGACAGAGATCGCTAACTATGGCTATTCAAAACACTTTTCAAGACAATAAATACACGATTGAGACGATGAATGCATGTATTGACTCAGAATTTGCGTCTGAATAGCGCACGCTCCGTGGGCGTGGCCGCATTAGCAGATAATGAGCTGAATCACGGATTTCTGACATGGCTCTCTTTTCATACAGATTACATAAACACAGAATATTTGTTTTCGATTTGACTTACACGATTTAAAACCTGACATTTCAACGTTTTTTTTAGACACAAGTCTAATTTTTTTGTGATTAGTATTCACTGTTAATTTTCTGAGAACTATTAGATTGGAGTTCGTTCAGAGGGAGACGAGAGATCACGCATCATGTTAGTTTTCTTTATTTTACAAAAAGCACAACATTTTGTTGTTACTCTGAGTGTACACAAATAAAAGAAGATATTCCACAGATTAAAATGGTGTATAACTCTTAATTGTATGTGCAACATTGACGGAGTATTTTGAGTCTCTTTCACACTGGTTAGAAAAAAAACGCGGTGATTGCGCCGGCGTGACCGCCGACCCGAGGGAGTTAATATCTTTTAAATTGACAAGACAATACGGCATCCTATTCTTACATAAAAAAACACAAATCAAGAGCTGACCTGGCTTTTTTAAGCTCTTAAAGGTGCCATAGAATTGAAAATTGAATATACCTTGGCATAGTTGAATAACAAGAGTTCAGTACATGGAAATGACATACAGTGAGTCTCAAACTCCATTGTTTCCTCCTTCTTATATAAATCTCATTTGTTTAAAAGACCTCCGAAGAACAGGCGAATCTCAACATAACACAGACTGTTATGTAACAGTCAGGATCATTAATATGTACACCCCCAATATTTGCATATGCCAGCCCATGTTCAAGGCATTACACAGTATTAACGTCTGGAGCTGCACAGAGCTGAATCATCAGACGTTGTGCAGGTAAGCAAGCAAGGACAACAGCGAAATTTGAGGGTTATGTTAGCTGTGTGAACTTTGTTTATGCAATGTTTAAGGCAGTCGCGAGCTTGGGGGCGGGGAGCGCGAGAATTTAAAGGGGAAGCACGCTGAATCGGTGCATTTATAATGATGCCCCAAAATAGGCAGTTAAAAAAATGAATAAAAAAAATCTATGGGGTATTTTGAGCTGAAAATTCACAGACACATTCAGGGGACACCTTAGACTTATATTACATCTTGTGAAAAAGCATTCTATGGCACCTTTAATCTTTTTTTATTTATTTATTTTCCTAAGGTCTGATTAAAATATTAACTTCCATTTTTATTATTTTTTTAGCCCACATTTATTTTCCATTCTATTTCTGATCATTAGAATTAAATGGGCAGTTATTTTTATTAATGTTTTATTTATTTTTTAGCCAACATTTAGTTTTTTTGTTTTGTTTTTATGACCATTTTCCATTCTTTTTCTTATCATTAGATTTAAACAGACATTTTTACCACTGAATCTGTATTACTTCTGTGTAAACGGCTTCACATTGTGACAGATTCATGACTTATTCATCTAAATGTTGGCAGGTGATATGTTCAGATGTTATTGCCAGCCTCACGTCAGCAGGTTTTTGGAAGTTTTGGAACGTGACGTTTGAGCAGGCAAATTTAATTTCTCATGTCATGAGCCTTTTAAATCTTATTACATTGTGTAAGATGAATTATTGCTGTTTTTTCTGCCAGAGATTAATGCATTAGGGAAGAAACCTGGCAGGTAGCCGTCACACCCTGAGACAAAATCAACAGTAGCAGCGCAGAGATAATGACAGGATTCACTACAACACATAAACATGCCACAGCATTCAATTTCCTTTGCATAATGATCACAGATCTCATTTCAAAACTCATTTGTTTATACTGTACTGAACCGCCAGACTGACGTCACAGTCAAATAACAGTCCAAGTCTATTCAGGTTCTCATCATCCAGTCAAGATTTCTTCAGTTCAGTCAAGCTTTTTTAGGAATAAATGAGTTAAACATTTATATATTTTGATATATATAAATGTAGAAAAATATATAACATAAAATGAACTGCCTGGCTGTGACAATACGTCTTCACTGCCTGATCACTTGCCTTTCATTCCCAGCTGGTTAATTGGCATCCAGAGCTCTGACTAGTAAAGCATGTCTCTTTTACCCTATTTCTCCTCCAAGGTCCCGAGTGCAGCGCGCCGGTGTCCATGACCTTGGATACGTCTGTGAAACCCGAGAATAAAAGAAAAAGAGGACAAAAAAGCTAAACAAATAAAGCCACCTCATATTTGGCAGGGAACGGGAGTGATGTCATTCCCTGATCAGGATTACAAGGATATCTTGGCTCAGAGCTGCCATGGAAGGTTGAACTACAAAACCTTACACTGTTGTTTAGAGAAATGGGAACGGCCAGTATATCACTGAAACAGTGTGTTGGAATGACTCATGCATGTTTATGCAGAATTTTTTCTGGATTTTCTGTGCTGATTTCCAGGGAGAATCTGGTTTGGGAAACCCTGGTTTTGTATACAAAAGAATGGTTAATGGATTCATTGAGAAAAGAATCGCTCAATTCCCATGCTTGGACCCCATGAAGTGCTCGTCGTGAGTGTTTGTATGTTTCAGCTCTAAGTAGGTTCTTTCTGTCTCACGCAGTTTTGTGTTTAGATGAATAGTCAGAGGCCGGGCTGAACTACTGACCCGTCGTCATTGTCCTCTTCCTCATGACAAAGAGTTGTGGGGGGTTAATAGTTGCTCTGATTCACATTCACCGCCTGTGAACTCTCATCCTGATGTGGCGGGACGGTGGGAGACTATAATGTTATATTATTCTTTGAGATTAGACACATTGCAAAACTGAATGCATATGATATACAGTACCGTTCAAAAGTTTAGGGTCGGTAAGATTTAATTTTTTTTAAAAAGATAATATTTTTATTCAGCAAGGATGCATTCAGTTCATTAAAGGTGACAGTAAAGACATTTATAATGTTTAAAAAAATATAGACAACAAGACACTGATAATAAAATAAATGTAAAAACTAAAATACAAAAAATATATAAAAAAGGCCTAATAAAAATATGAAATATAAAATATAAAAATAAAAAATGATAAATAAAATTATTTCAAATAAATGCAGTTCATTTGTATGGAAGCTTGTTTCCACCACTAAATAAAAAAAATAAATAAAATAAAGGTAATTGCGGCTGATCTCACAATTGTCACTTTTTTTTATCACATTGCAGAGTTTTTATCACACAATTCTGACTAAATCAGAAAATTTTCACTTTTTTCTCAGAATTGCGAGATATAATCACACAATTGTGAATTATAAAGTCAGAATTGTGAGATATAAACTCACAATTGTGTTATAATGTCCAGTTGTGAGGGGGAAAAAAAGTTTATATTTCATAATTCTGACTTTATAACTCACAATTCTGACTTTTTTTCGACTTTTTTACAAATTTCACATTCAATTCAATTCACATTTATTTGTAGGGGTGTAACGATACGCTCAGCTCACGATACGGTACGTATCCTGATACGGAGTTCACGATACGATACGTATCACGATATTTTGAACAAAATGAAACTGAAATTCAAAGAAGATTTATTTAAAAAACATTAACAAATTTCAATAATTTTCCTTGTTGTACATACAAGATCACATTTCAAGGTTTAATAAAAACCTTCTGTAGCCTATTCAAATTAACCGCTGAATAGGTCTGTCTGTCACTGAAAAAAAAATATGTTAAAATTAACATGAACTTTTAAGAATTAAGAATCCTAAGAGACTGTTCACATATCGCTTCTAAAAACGCGTGGAAGGCGTGGCCGCACCGCTTCTCCTTTCTAAAGCGCTTGCGCTCCCGTGGCGTCGGTCGTTGCTATGCAACCATGAACCGCACTCACCAAGAGGATCAGGAAGTTTCAGCAAAGGATAAATTGATTTCTAGCCCTTGCATTAGCTTTACTACTAGATATAAAAACACCTTGTACAGCTATGATCAGCTGTTCGGCTGAGATTTTGATATTTTGTTACGGAAAGGCCATAGCTGATCGGTTGGTTCTTGTCACATGACCTGTGGTGCGCTTGCGGCATTCTGAAAAGTTGAGAATTTTTCATCTCGATGCGTCTGGAAAACACACCGCATGCGCGTCACGACCGCGTTGCTTCCATTGTGAGCGCGCATGCCGCATGGCTACATTTGAAATAACTGACTTGCACGCGGAAAAGACGCAATATGTGAATGGCCCCACAGAACTTCTTAAAGCAAAGCATCGCAAGCATCGCAAGCATCTTTTGCTTTTCTGTGAGCACAGCTGTTGCTGTGGCACTGCGGTGAAAGAAAGCCACGACTTTTCTCATGCGACCAAGCAATAGACTGACGCGAGCAACGTTTAAACCTGCTTGCAAGATTCGATGTGTGCGCGAAACACTTACTGAACTAGAGAGCTGATTGAGACACACCCTTAATATGCGGTGACAACACGGCTTCTTTCACTGCTACTTCCATGTTGCAGAGTAGGTCACGTCGGCAGCTCAACCAATAAGATTAGACTTCCGTCATATCGTAAAAGTATCGCCATCACTCTACGATGCATATCGTAACATTTTTGCATCGCGAAATATCGTACTGCGATATATCGTTACACCCCTATTTATTTGTATAGCGCTTTTCACAATAAATATCGTTTCAAAGCAGCTTTACAGAGAATGCATGTCAAAATTACAATATTAGAAGAATGCAGTTAGCAAATAATGTAATAATTTGTGCAATTAATTTAAAAACACTTAATTTTAAGGTAGAAGCAATGAGCTCCTGGAAAAATGAAATACATCAACAATAATTAGGATATATAGAAATTTGGGAATGTGCATGGTGCATCTTCTGAGGTCTTCGCAGGGGTTGGCGCCGTCTCATCATAAGTGTTGGTCATCTGAGGTCTTCTTAAGAGGCTGGATCCAAACTGAAGCTGATGTCCTCTCTAGTCAATTAGCATAATAATTAGCGTAGCTGCTGTTCATAACATTAAGCAAAGATACGTGCAATTGATCTGACATGAAATGCATTATGTGAACGCTTGGCTAAAGAGATGCGTCTTTAATCTAGATTTAAACTGGGTGAGCGAGTCTGAGCCCCGAACATTATCAGGAAGGCTATTCCAGAGTTTCGGAGCCAAATGTGAAAATGCTCTCCCTCCTTTAGTGGACTTAACTATTCTAGGTACAACCAGAAGTCCAGAGTTTTGTGATCTTAAAGAGCGTGAAGGATTGTAGGGTGATAGAAGATCGGTTAAGTACACAGGAGCTAAACCATTTAGAGCCTTATAGATCATTAGCAATACTTTATAATCGATACGGAACTTAATGGGTAACCAGTGTAGAGATGATAAAATTGGTGTTATATGATCATATTTTCTTGATCTGGTAAGAACTCTAGCAGCTGCATTTTGTACTAATTGTAGCTTATTTATTGCGGAAGCAGGACAACCAGCTAATAATGCATTACAGTAATCTAGTCGAGACGTCATGAAGGCATGAACTAACTTTTCTGCAAATTGCGAGTAATAATGTCAGAATTGTGAAATATAAAGTCAGAATTGTGTGATTAAAAACTCGCAATTGCGAGGAAAAAGTCATAATTGTGAAATAAAAAAATTATTTTGTATTTAAAATTGTATTTACCTTTTTTTTTTTTTTTTTTTTTTTTTAACAAGCTTCCATAGAAAACAGTTATTTTAAACTGAAATAATATTTCACAATATTACTGTTTTTACTGCATTTTGTGATCAAATAAATGTAACTTTGGTGAGCGTAAGAGACTTCTTTCAAAAGCATTAAAACATTTCACCGACCTCATACTTTTGAACGGTAGCATATGAACATATCGGTGCTGGAGTTGAAAAGGCCCCTCATTGCAGCGTCTGCTTGTTTACTGATGGGATTATATGGTGTGAGGTGGGCTGCTCTTTGCATTCATGTAGCTCCACTAAAAGCGGGCTGATCTGTGTTTTCCTGATGTCCAGTCATGCAGTTGTGCTGTTGTTCCCGTGACCTTCACTGAGCTGCTCTCGACGCTCTGTTTAATGGTCTGTGTTAATCCCTGATTCTTCTACCCAAACATCACTGAACGGCCTCAGAGCTCATGGTAGGTCTGTCCAGACCTATGCACTAAAAATAAATTTCTGTAACCTTACTCTTGGGTTCTTTAGGGGCTCAAAACTGTGGTAATCTCAGTTCTTACTGTCACTCCTCACGGCTTATGTGGCTTATTGTGAGTGAATCCTTTAAATATGTTCTTAAAAGCAGGGATTAATATGATGTTAATCAATACTAACAACTAGCTTTTCATCTTTTAAAGGGATAGTTCACTTAAAATTCTGTCATCATTTACTTAACCTGTATGACTTTCATTCTTCTGTGGAACTCAAACTGAAAATCCTCTCATCCACCCTGGCTGTCCTTGTATGTAGTGATTTGTGAATGAATTGTTTTGAGTTGACTCTTTTAAATCAATTGTTTGATCGTGCAGTCATGCAGGTTTGGAATGACATGAGGGTGAGTAAATCAAGATTTTCATTTACGGGCGAATGATTCCATTGAGCTGCATATATCTGTAAAGCTATTCTGTCACACATCTTTTTAAGATGCACAGGAGATTTACATGAGATTTACAGGAGACGTGTGGAGATGTACATCATCAGTAAAGTAAGGTCATGTTTTGTAGTGGAATGATTTTTATGGAAGCCCTGAGACTTATCAATATGACAGACTGCATTAACCCTCGATGATAGCTTGAGGTTTTACCTCCCTGAGCTCAAAGCTTCTGCCAAATCCTGAGAATTTACAGACTTATTCTGCAGTTTCTGTGCTGATTTGAGGTTAAAATGAAATCTGTCTTCCTTTCTTCTTGTTCTTTAAGTTTTCTCTCACTTCTTTCCTCTGGCCGTCCTATTCTCTCTTTGTCTTTTGTTCTTTGATTAAAGGGTTAGTTCACCCAAAAATGAAAATAATGTCATTAATTACTCACCCTCATGTCGTTCTACACCCGTAAGGCCTTCATTCATCTTCGGAGCACAAATTAAGTTATTTTAGATGAAATCCGCTGGCTCAGTGAGGCCTCTGTAGACAGCAATGCCATTGAACTTCTCAAGATCCAGGAAGGTACTCAAAACATATTTAAAACAGTTCATGTGAGTTCAGTGGTTCAATCTTAATATTATAAAGCGATGGGAATACTTTTTGTGCGCCAAAAAAACAAAATAACGATGATATCTAGTGATGGGCGATTTCAAAACACTGCTTCAATGTTTTGTTTTGAATCAGTGATTTGGATCACATGTCTAAATGCCAAACTGCTGAAATCATGTGACTTTGGCGCTCCGAATCTTACTCCGACTTAATTTGTGTTCCGAAGATGGACCGAAGGCCTTACGGATGTATAACAACATGAAGGTGAGTAATAAATGACATTACTTTCATTTTTGGGTGAACTAACCCTTTACTATTATGACAGACAGCAGCAGGTTTATTAGGCTGCTGTCACTTTAAGACCTGCCGCACATGATGCGGATCTGAGACATATCCGATGTCCTCACAGCTCTTTATGGTCATTTAAGGCTTTATTTAACTCATTTAAGACTGTGCTTAGGAGGATACTCGACAAAGTAGGCATTTTGGCATAATTTTGTGTGTTTTTGTCCATTCAAGCATGAAAGAGAACAGACAGGAGATTCACAGACAGCGTGCCGGTCCAGATTTAAGTTCTTTGTTTGTGTCTTGTCACGCTTGAATGGTTTAATAGCACTTGAATGAATGATAGCGTGATCATATAATGTAACGGTAGCTAAATGATGACAGAAAAAATTAATCGCATGTATTAACGTGTTAATTTTGACAGCCCTAAATATTCAAAGATTTGTTTACATGATATAAATGCGTATTTGCTGAATTCTGAAGGTAAATGAGAAAGTATTATAGTATTTGCCTTTTTATTACTAATAATAGAAAAGCAAACATTATAATACTTTTTCGTATACAGTTTACTTTCTGTGGTTAACAGAATAATGTATTATGATGGTGAATGAATGAAGTCAGAAAATGGGAGCGCTGTTTGCTCAGGCATCGGCGTTCAAAATAAAGTCCCGCTTCCACCATATCAGCCGAACAGAAAAACGTATCAACCGATGCCCCCTGAAATCAAAATTAAAATTTTTTAGCTTTTAATATGAACATTAAAAGCTAAAAAAACAGCCTTAATGTTATGAATAAGCTGGTGCGCTCCAAAACAATGACAAAATTCGCAATATAAGCATTCAAAACTTCTTTTCACTTCCGCTAAAATGGATCATGGATTTTCATGACATCACCGCGGATTCAGCTTCTCATCAGATCTTCTGTCCAATCAAATACTCTCTAGAATCTGAAGCCCCGCCCCCTACATTATAAATAGATGCTGAAGCTGCGGCTGAAATCGGTCACTTGTTCACACATTTACTATATTCTACATGGTGAATGGCGCATAGTGCACTATATAGGGGATAGGGAACGATTAACAGGAAGGTTTACACGAAATTGCGATATGGAGAAGATTAGGAAGAGAAATGGTTAGAGATTAGAAGGAAACTGAGGTTTTACCGAGCTCAACGGCTCTGGCCGAGCTGTGATATAAACGCAATGCTATTGGCTATTTTTAAAAGGGGGAGGAGCTGTTCGATATCCCGCCCTGTCTTCCTGTTTCAGTGGAAATTACGTCAACACATTGAATAATGCTGCTCGTTCCAAGGCACTTCAGTGGGCCTTTAAAAATGCCAAATATCGGCCGATATATCGGTCTTTTTCATCTGCTGATTTATTACCAGCTGACTGTCAGAGTGCATTCTTTCTCATATAAAGACATGAGGGTAAAGCTTCACTCTAGCCTAGGCTGAAATTCTTTTCCCATACCAGTTATGAAGAGAACTAGAACATGTCATGCCCCCTCAGTCTCCGCTGGGAAAGAGACTCCAGGCGGTTCTGCCAGTGTTGAGCTGCTCTGACTCAGCTGTGGGTTTGACTTCAGATGTCTGTCTGCGTGTGGCATCCCGTCGCATTAATGGCCTAATATGTTCCCATAGAAGATGTTTTAGTGATGTGCTCTTGGCTTTAATGTCTCTAGTGTATTATGACTATTTTCTGCCGAGTGAATTTGGCTACCTAGTGATTATATGTGCACTTCAGAAACGATGTCTTCTATAACAGTAAAGATTTAGTTTCAACAATCGTTCTAAATGTAAAAGAATAGCACAACTATAATGATAACGGCACAGAGGAACGGGATCATTGGAATCACTTTAACAATGTTTTTTTTCCTGCTGATTATTGATAAAAACATTGACAGCCAATCAGAATCCATCCTGCTTTTGAAGTGGCAGACGACAAAACACTTACTCTGTTCTTCCAGTGTTGAAAGCATAAGCAGACTTCAGCATGAGTGTGTTTGTGAATGGACGTGATGCAGCTGATGGAAGCACAGATTCAGTGTGTGTGAATAGATTACAGTGGCGTGTCCTCTGGGTCTGTTGTTGTGTTGTCAGTGATGGAGGCATCAGGCGTCTGAATGGATCTCTATAGAGAGCTGTGAGTGTGTGTGAATGAGAGGAAACTGTGTGTGTGTGTGTGTGTGTGTGTGTGTGCGTGTGTGTGATTGTGAGCCTGTGGTTCTATTGTGAGTTGAATAAGTCTGATAACATGCTGTGTGATCCAGACTCACATCACATCAATGCTGAACTTTCTTTCTTTCTTTCTTTCTTTCGCTCTTTCGCTCTTTTGCTCTTTCTTTCGCTCTTTGTTTCTTTCAATCTTTTTTTTCTTTCTTTCTTTCGCTCTTTCGCTCTTTCTTTCACTCTTTGGCTCTTTCTTTCTTTCGCTCTTTGTTTCTTTCAATCTTTTTTTTCTTTCTTTCTTTCGCTCTTTCTTTCACTCTTTGGCTCTTTCTTTCTTTCGCTCTTTCGCTCTTTCTTTCGCTCTTTGTTTCTTTCTTTCGATTTCTTTCGATCTTTTTCTTTCTTTCGCTCTTTCTTTCACTCTTTCTTTCTTTCGATCTTTTTCTTTCTTTTCTTTCTTTCAATCTTTTTCTTTCTTTCTTTCGCTCTTTTCTTTCTTTCTTTCTTTCTTTTTTCTTTCTTTCTTTCGCTCTTTTGCTCTTTCTTTCACTCTTTCGCTATTTCTTTCTTTCGCTCTTTGTTTGTTTGTTTGTTTGTTTCTTTCTTTCTTTCTTTCGCTCTTTCGCTCTTTCTTTCCCTCTTTGTTTCTTTCTTTTGATCTTTTTCTTTCTTTCTTTCTTTCTTTCTTTCACTCTTTCACTCTTTCTTTCGATCTTTGTTTCTTTCTTTCGCTCTGTTTCTTTCTTTCGATCTTTTTCTTTCGCTCTTTCTTTCTTTCGCTCTTTTTCTTTCTTTCTTTCTTTCTTTCACTCTTTCGCTCTTTCGCTCTTTCTTTCTTTCGATCTTTGTTTCTTTCTTTCGATTTTTTCTTTCTTTCTTTCTTTCGCTCTTTCTTTCGCTCTTTCTTTTGCTCTTTCTTTTGCTCTTTCTTTCGCTCTTTCTTTCTTTTTCACTCTTTTTTTCGCTCTTTCTTTTGATCTTTCTTTCGCTCTTTCTTTCTTTTGCCTTTTCTTTTGCTTTCGCTCTTTCAACTTTTGTATTGCTCTCTCTCTTCTGCTTTTTCGCTCTTTCTTTCACTCTTTTAGCTCTTTCTTTTACTTTTTCTTTTCACTCTTTCTTTCGCTTTCTTTTTTCTTAAGCTTTTTTTCCTTTTGCTCTCTCTTTGCATCTTTCTCTTTATCTTCCTCTTTTTTCATTCTCTTCCATTTTTTATTCTCTAGCTCTTCTTTCCTTTTCTTTCTCTCTTTCTTTTCCTCTTCTTCCACTTTTCATTTTTGTTTTCTTCTTCTCTTTCACTTCTTCCTCTGTCTCTCCCCTTCCTCATCTTTCTTTCTCTTTTTCTCTTCCTCTTTGTCTTCATCTTTTTTACTCTGTCATTTCCTTCACCATTCCTTCACTCTGTCTTCCTTTCAGTTTTCTCTCACCTCTCTCCTCTGTTCTCTCTGCTGTTTTTCTTTATCTCCGGGGTTTCAGCCGCTCATTGAATCTCAGTCAGTCACCTTTGTTGATTTAACAAAGAGAATCTGCATTAATTATTCTCAGATTATCCGCTGATGATGCACACAACATCATTTTTGTCCTGTACACGTTCAGTAGAGCCCATGATCACAAACGAATGCATTAATTCAAATAAATCTGCGTGCTCCACAGGTCGGTAATTAAACTCAAACGGATCCAGCAGAATGAGCCTGTGACTCCGAATCTTTTCCACAGGCACTTTACTGTATGTGTGACAAGCTGAGCCACAGAGTCTGAATACTAAAGGGCTGTTTCTGTCTGAATAGGGCTCATCCCTCTCAAGGTTATGTCCCTTTGTTCAGTGTGTGTGTGTGTGTGTGTGAGAGAGGAGGTGAAACAGGGGCTGGTGGGCTTTTATTCTTCAGCGTTTAGAGGCTTTAACAATGACGACTCACATTCCTGAGGCCAGATTTATTTCTCTCGTAGACTCACAGAAGCCAGAGATACACCCTCACATCTGATCTGAAGCTATTCACCTCAGAATACACTCTAGAGCTCGATAATATAAAATATAATAGTAATGATATATTAATAATACATAATATATTTTAAAAAGAATTCATATAAAGAATTATATAATAGAAAAGAAATATATGAAATATATGATATAATAGAAAGAAAGAAAAGTTGATATTTTTAGCCTTTTATCTGTATTTGATACATCAGGATGTATGATTTTGCTCTAAATGACTTGATTTTACATTTACATTTAACATTCTTCTATCTATCTGTCATTCTATCGTTCTATTTTTTGTCCATCCATCCATCATCCATCGTTTTATCTATCATCCTATCATTGTCCATCCATCCATCCATCCATCCATCCATCCATCCATCCATCCATCCATCCGTCCATCCATCCATCCATCCATCCATCGTTTTATCTATCGTCCTAACATTGTCCATCCATCCATCCATCCATCCATCATCCATCCATCCATCGTTTTATCTATCGTCCTATCATTGTCCATCCATCCATCCATCCATCATTCTGCCATCCATCCATCCATCCATCCATCCATCCATCGTTTTATCTATCGTCCTAACATTGTCCATCCATCCATCCATCCATCCATCCATCCATCCATCCATCGTTTTATCTATCGTCCTATCATTGTCCATCCATCATCCATCCATCCATCATCATTCTGCCATCCATCCATCCATCCATCCATCCATCCATCCATCCATCCATCCATCCATCCATCGTTTTATCTATCGTCCTAACATTGTCCATCCATCCATCCATCCACATCCATCCATCCATCCATCCATCCATCCATCCATCCATCCATCCATCCATCCATCGTTCTGTCTGTCCATCCATCTATCGTTCTATCATCGTTATATCCATCCATCTATCCAACCATCCATCCATCCATCATCCATCAATCGTTCTATCTATCTATTGTTCTATCATTCTGTCCATCCATCAATCCATCATCCATCCATCACTTCATCATTCTATCTATCTATCTATCTATCTATCTATTAGGCTGGGCGATATATCGATGCTTTTGTCACGCGCATATTCTTCAGTAAAGCCGGTTCCCTGATTGCCGCTAATCGCCATCACCTGCTTTCAAATGGAGCGGCATTTAATAGACAGAGCCGTAGATCACTGATAAGCCACGCAATATCGCGTTCATATCGATGTATCGCCTTCGATAATGAACGCGATATTGCGTGTTATCAGTGATCTACGGCTCTGTCTATTAAATGCCGCTCCATTTGAAAGCAGGTGATGGCGATTTAGCGGCAATCAGGGAACCGGCTTTACTGAAGAAATGCGCGTGACAAAAGCATTCGATATATCGCCCAGCCCTACTATCTATCTATCTATCTATCTATCTATCTATCTATCTATCTATCTATCTATCTATCTATCTATCTATCTATATCTATCTATCTATCTATCCATCTATCCATCTATCCATCCATCCATCCATCCATCATTGAAGTCAGGTAGACTCAAACTATTGAATGTGAGAAGTAAAATACAGTAAAAATCAAGGAATGTTGTTGCACTGTTTTTGAACACATGGAAGAATGATATTTCATCATTTTTATTTAAATACACCAATATTAGATTACTGTGTTTTGCTGGAGGTTTCACGATAAATAAAACCACAGCCTCTCCCTTACACATTATATCTATTAAACATCAATCCTGGTCTAATCAGAGCCTTTTTAAAATATAATCAGATTATTATAATTAGAAGCCTCAGTCTGTACTGGCTAGGAAAGTCTAGAGAGGTTGTAATCAGTTGTCCGTTCACCAGTATAATCAGTTAGGTTTGGTTTCATGGGTTTCAGCGCAGCTCAAATTATCAGTCTTGTGCGTGTGGTTTACTTTGGACCCAAAGAGCTCATGTAGGGTGGGTAAGTTTACATTACTGTCCCTCAAACTGCCTTTCTCTCTACTTTTCTGTGTTTTTGCTTCAGTCTGTCTGCCCTTTTAGTTTTCAGTGGCCGTCTGTGGTTGGCCTGTCATGATTCAGCTTGTCTCAGGTGCTTTACCAAACTTCGTGAGCTGCTACGTAGGCAGCATTTTAAAACATCCCAAAGGAAGTCAATGTAGTAGTTATGTTAACTTTTAAGTAGGGCTGAGCACTGAAACTAATTTATTTGGTAATTTATCATACAAAAAAACTACAGTGCGGGTCATACAGTGAGTCAGGATGTGATGCATGGCAACCAAAAATGATATTTTCTTATTCAACTAATGATGTGAAAGAATATATGCATATATTAGCTCATTGTCCAATAGCGCATAAGGTGGGCATGTACATGCACATTTCTTCACTAACAATCTTCTCTCTCAGTAGGTGTGCAATATATGGGAAGTGACTGTGCTGTAATTGGCTTCTAGTATTATTAAAAATAAAGACATTAAACCAAATTAGCTTGATTATTATAGTACTGCGGCATTATTGCAGTGAATCCCCTGTGTGTTTTGCATGAGGAGTGATATTTGACTGCAGAGTGTCATTTATAAGGGTTCATTTCAGTTTAGTTGTTTTCTTAGAAGGTAAGACACAAGGAGATTTGCTTTATACTTTTTCGGTTGACACTTTTTCTTATGGTGTCCCTTGTTTTCCAGTCTGTGGTTGTAGGAAATGACAGGGCAGTCATTTCATCCGTCTAGCAAGTGGCATGAAGAGTACATCCTTCTGTCTGAAATATGCAATCTCAGTGTTGTGGTCTGTGTCTCGAGAGAATGACTCAGAGTTTCACAAAAGATCTCTGTCCTCGACTCTAAATGTCAGGCTTGACTTCAGCGTTGTTTTGTCTCTCAATGAAAGTGAGGCTTGAAAGTCATTTTCAGTTTTTCCAGCTATCACTTAAAGCACTTTGAGGCTTTCAGAACCAGTTTTTGACAAGTGGATTCTGATCGATACAGCAGTGCAATCATGCTACAATTGTTCAACTGTTTCTCGTAAATCCTATTTCACTCATATCTGACTGAAACTAGCAACATTTTATGCGTTTGATGTCTCATCATTGTTTTCTCTCTGTCTCAAGGAAGGAAAGAGTTGTAGAATTTATAGTTAGTTTTGCAAATGATTCGTGACACAAGTCTCTCTGTGCCAAACCTCCAAACATGAAAGATTTACATCTGTTTGCTATATTCACGGAGCTGTTGCTATTTTCATTTTTAAACAATTGCAGTCTGTATAATTCATAAACACAACTTCATTCTGTATAAAACTCTCCAACAGTGTGTAATGTTAGCTTTAGCCTGTTAGCCAGGGAGCACTATCAAACTCATTCAGAATCAAATGTAAACATCCAAATAAATACTATACTCACATGATCCGACGCATGCATGCAGCATGCATGACAAACATCTTGTAAAGATCCATTTGAGGGTTATATTAGCTGTGTGAACTTTGTTTATGCACTGTTTTATAGTCGAGAACTCGGGGGGGCAGGGAGCGCGAGGATTTAAAGGGGCTGCAGTCTGAATCGGTGCATATTTAATGATGCTCCAGAATAGGCAGTTAAAAAAATTAATTAAAAAAAATCTATGGGGTATTTTGAGCTGAAACTTCACAGACACATTCTGGGGACTCCAGAGACTCATATTACATCTTGTGAAAGGGGCATAATAGGTCCCTTTTAAAGGCTTTCGGTCACTCGTTCGTCTGCTCTGTCCATGTTCACTGAATGCAAACTTGGTGCGGAAACCTGTCCGGAAACAGTTGTGTTTACAGGTTGATGCAACGAGTGCTTTTGAGGAAGAGCAAATCACTGCATTTGCCAGAGTTTTCCAGGTTAGTGGGATCAGATCTTTAAAAGATATAACAGTGTTGTTTAAGGCTGCAAGTAAATTATGTAAAAGCAGAACTGTATATTTGAATTTTTTTTTTTTTGAGTTGTGTGGAATAGTTGGGACATTTTCTTGCTATTTGCAAAAAAAAAAAAAAACTTATTTTCCTTTCATATTCTCTTGCAATTTTTACATTGTTTTCTATTCAGCTGATTGGGGACCAACACTCCTGTTCCATTATTATTTATTTATTGTATCTAAATGCGATCCTACTACATCCTACGTATTGCACTGTTTCTGACCAGACGCTCGTGACCCCAGTGGGTGTTGAAAGAGAGCGGAGGTGTAACTAGGGCACGCTGACTTCCTGTTTTCTGGCGTTGTTCACCATTTATTCGCCTTTTCAAACATTAGATGTCTTTGTTTTGCTCTTCATCAGTGGGAGAGAGTGAGTAGGAGTAGAGATGAATCGAGACTATGGTCAGAATAATGTACTATCATTGTGTTATTAGTGTATGCAAAAGAGCACTGTGTGTGAAACTGTATTGCGATTTTTAAAATCACTTTTTTATTTGATCTTAGGATATTTTCACACAAAATTGTATTCTTTTTTACTGCATAAGGTCATGTAACAACTATGTAGCAAGTTACTGTTTGAAATGTTATTTTTTTTTTGTGTAATCCATTTTTCTTCCGCTATGGAAGCTTGTTTCTGCCACTAAATACAAAAATAAAAAAGCTAATTCTGACTTTGTCACGCAATTCTCACTTTATAACTCGCAATTGTGAAAAAAGTCAGAATTGTGAGATAAAAAGTCGCAATTACCTTTTTTTTTAATTTTTATTTCATGGTGGAAACAAGTTAGTAGGCAAGTGTTACATTCTGAGCATACCAAATAGATGAGTTTTCCCAAAAGCATTTAGTGTATTTCACCTAAATTGGCACAAAACAATCACAGCTCATCAGGTTTAACAGCCGTTCTTTAAAACTTTCCCAAACATTAAAAGCAAGAAAATAATAATAAAAAAACATTAAGATGGAGAAAAGAAGCAGGGTTTAATCTGTGCTGTGAATAGCGTGTAATGAAAATACATCTGAGACACGTTGTTCTGTTTTATTATTGAGCTCTGCTAATTCGTTTTTGTTCCCTTGATGGTGTGAAAACCGTTTCAGTGGCAGTGTTTTTATTAAGATGACTGAATCAATGTCCTCCAGCATCATTGTTGGAAGTGACAGTCAACTCATGTTAATGTTAAACATGCCCGTCAGTTTCACTGAGGCTGGGAAGTGGATTATTTCAGATGCTTTTCTGCTCCATGAGGAACCATGCTTTTGATGCTGCTGCAGCTGGGAAATATTTAGAATATATTTGCAATGATTTTACTGTCAATTTTTGTTTAAGAGACAAGTTTTTTTCTTTGTGCCTGATCAGGGGAGCCGTACCTGCTCAGTGCCCAGCGGAGGTATCCTGGCGGAGGGATGCAGGATCCCGGCGGTGTTCATCCATACCTGCCCACAGACGAAGGCCTCAAACTCAGCCTGGCTAAAGGCGTCTCCATGTCTCTCCCCTCGTCCCCTCTCCTGCCCCGACAGACCTACGTGATGGCAGCTCGCCCCTGCAAGAAGTCTCCAGGTGGGATGTTTATTAAAAGTATCAGTTTAGAAGCATCAAAATGTGTGCAACTTTTTGGCTGAATTGCATTGTTTAGTAATTCTGTTTGGTTTTGCTTGCAGAAATTATATATATATATATATATATATATATATATATATATATATATATATATATATATATATATATTTTTTTTTTTTTTATTTTTTTTTTTTTTTTACAATTTAATATATTTTGTCACAGTATACTGTATATATTTTTTAATTATAATAATGAGAATTGGTGGGAAAATGTACTCTATTGTCATAAATATAATGGTATTTTAAGTAACTATTTTGAGATATTTGTCTTTAGTTTAGGGACTTTTGGCAAAATATATCTCATTTCTTCTTTTGGATATCTGCATTTTAGATTGTTAATCCAGTTGTTAACTGTGCTTTTGTGTATATGTTTAGCTCTGATTGTCTTTATTTTTATGTATCTGAGGTCGAAGGTAAAAGAAAGCATCTGTGAGTTCATTTGCGTCTTGAATGAGTGAGTGCATTCAAACACGTGTGTGTGTGTGTGTGTATGTGTGTGTAAACAGTCTGAGGTGTTTTCCACACCATCTCTGTGTTAGGGACAAGGTTATGAGCAGCTGAGATCTTCAAAGGACTTTACTGGTTGTCTCTGGACTTGTTTCAACCTGAGCTTTGTTTTTGGAGGATTTAGCACAGAGGATTGAAATCTTTTCAGTGGTCACTTTGGCATCTCGCTCACATCTGGTCCTCATGTGTGTTTGTATCAGCGCCTCTGTTTGAAAAGGGGATTGATCCTTTGAAGGCACCGGAAGCAGGCGACATGCTCGAATGATTTTGCCCTTTGCACATTTCATTAGTCTGACAATTAAGGAAAGATAAACGTCCAAATGAGATTCCCCTGAAGGACAAGATCCCCGGGGGAGGGATTCATTACAGAGATCGGAAACACGTGAGATATTGAGCTTTTGTTTTTACCTCCACAGATCTTGACATGTAGTTTTAAATTAACTATAGGAAGAATCATATTTATTTATTTGGTTACTTTATTTACACTAGATCATTCAAAGGTTTTGAAAGGATTTAATACTTTTATTTTGAAAGGATGCATTAAATTGATCAAAAGTGATAGTAAAGACATTTATAATGTTACAAAAGATTTCTATTTATATATTTCTATAGATTTCCAAAGAATCCTGAACAAAAATGTCACAGTTTCCATAGAAATATTTAGCAGTTTAAGCTGTTTTCAAGATTGATAATAATAAGAAATGTTTTTTGAGCATCAAATCATCATATTAGAATGATTTATGAAAGATCATGTGACACTGAAGACTGGAGTAATGATGCTGAAAATTCAGCTTTGAATCACAGGAATAAATTACATTTTACTATATATTCAAATACAAAACATTTCTTTTAAATGGTAATAATATTTCACAATATTACTATTTTTACTATATTTTTGTTTAAATAAATGAGCAGGAAAGACTTCTTTCAAAAACATTAAAAATCTTCCTGACCCCAAACTTTTGAACAGAAGTGTATATTCACTAATATAACCATATTAATCTAGATATTTTTACTAAAACTTTTTAATATATTTAAAAATGCCATAGAGAAAAAATTATTTAATTTTTAAAAAATGATAATGCCACAAAATGAATCAAATTCATTTTGGTCATTTTGTTTTTAACCGATAATATTCCTTCAAATCACAAAATGTGAGGAGATTTCTCATTAAGGTGAAAAGCTGTCTCGTGATATTGCCATGACTGAGCGTGAGGGTGAAATTAGAAAAGAATATGCCACCGCTACATTCATATTACGCCTCCACTGTTATTTTGCTTTTTATAGAAATAAAAACTATTTAACAAGCTGTAGAGTTGTACACAGTGCAGCAGGAGTCAGAGTTCACTGATCACGTGACAAGATGACTGACAAGACCATGGCGGTGGATTCGTTGCACAACAGAACCTAGGCATCTAACAATTGCCTTATCTTGTAGAATTCGCACTCAGCACCACTGCTCCCTATTCACAGAATACGCGTGAATGTGAAATAGAAAGAGAAAGTAAAACGCGAGCGTGCATTCAAATGCAATTTCAGTACGACGCATTTTGAACGTGGCTCCCTGATGCATGCAAATATCTCCCAATATGAAAGCTATCTTAGGCTGGGCTGTGTAGTTGTAGCATCTCTCAGCTCTGTATCATGCTTGAAGAAACATTTGATTTCTATTTGCACTTTGAATATTGAGAGAGTACTTTGATTATGGTTGCATTTATTGTTTGTCCTTAAGACTAAGATAAAACTGTGTTTTTTATTTCTATAATCAATTTGTGGAGTTCAGTTAGGAGGTCAAAAGTTGTAGAAGCTCATAAATCATCTACAGTAAGATCTGAAGAGAATAATGAAATCATACAGGAGAGAAGCCAGTCAGTTGAGTTTGTGGCAAAACCTTTTACAGTGCTTGAGTATTGTTGTCTGTTACTGTATTTGATAATTCAGACTCAGAAAGTAGAACTGAAATGACATTCATTACAAGACGATTAGTCAAAAACCTTGTCTCATTCTCGTGAACTCAATCTCGTGTTTTGTCTTGTCTCGTGAGCTAACGGTCTCGTCACACCCCTAGTGACTAACTATTATAACATCAAAGTTTATATCATGCAAAGTGTTTATCTGTTCAAGTAGGGGATTTTCTGGGAAAACTCGCAGGGATGAATTTAAAAATAACCAAAATTAGGTTCATATGGACACTCTTGTTTAGATTCTGAAAGTAATAACACAGATAATGTGAGAGTTATTGTCTTAAACCCTGGATGATAATGACCGAATGAACCTTATTCGGCTGTGCCGAAGGGAATCTTTGGCATTAGTTATTGTTATTAGGAGCATCAAAAGGCCGGCTGATGAGTTTCATGTGGACAGAGGATGAGGGTTTGTGTGTGGTAAATCAGGAAATAAGACCGGTTTATTTCATACAGAACAGGTCATAAGAAGTTAAAGGGGTCTTTATGCTGTTTTAAATGTTTTTTTGCTTTATACTGTACATTATTGCAGGTCAAACGTGCTGATTTCTACAAAGCCCCTCCTCCCGAAAAGCTCAGAGGGCTCTGATTGGCCAGCTGACCCAGTGCATTGTGATTGGCCAAACACCTCAAGCGTGTGTCGGAAATGTAACGCCCCTTACCATAATCACAAGCTTCAGCCTCCAAGGCTTTTAAAGCATTTGTAAACACAGTTCGAACGATCTAGACATTGATCAGAACTGATTAACCTCGGTTTTGCTTTCGCATCCAAATACGCTGCGTCTTTGCGACATGTCGACAACAATTCACTGAAATCTCGTCTTCTTTCTTTGCGTATGCCTTTGGGCGGGCATTATGCGTATATTTCACACTGCGACGTGGATGTTTGAGAAAGTAATATCTGGACTTCGAGGGATTTTAGGCAGGTCTGGATCAGTGTTCTCTGTTAGATGGAATAAATCCCTTTGCAGGTCTTACACATGCACAAACAGATATATTACACACTCAAGTGAAAGTAAAACATTAAGAAGCATCATAACTATTCTTTTACTATTGGGTTCATTTTTAAGCTGCCACATATGGTGTGCAAAGCTGGAGGGAGTCTGTGTGTAAGTGTGTTTATGAGAGAAGCTGTTCAGATCTTCACGAGGAGGTGTTGAACAGCAGGATGGGGGGCAGAAATCTCACCTCAGCTCAGTTTCAGCATCAGGTCCTGATGCCACAGGGCAAACGGAGCAGCAGCTCCGGATGATTCACTGAGAGAGATGGAGATCCTGGAGTCTGTTACTCTGATACGGGCCTCAGGGCACTTCCTACAATCTCTCACTTTTGATTTGTCAGTACAGATACAGTGTCAGAGGTGCAGAGACTCATGCTGAGATATGTGAGATGCATTTGAGTATGCAAGCAGTAAAAATAAATGAGACATTTCATGTTTACCAAACTACCACTTTTGATGCATGCTGATTTATTATCTGCCCCAAAACATCACTTAAAATCAAGCAAAGTTTGATTGGTGGATTAACATGTCAGCTATATGATCGCATCATATCTGAATAGATGGTTCTTGTATGGAATATTGTTTCTGCCACTGGAAAAAAAAAATTGTCCTCAAAGTTGATGTTAGAAGCAGGAAAAATGGGCAAGCGTAAGGATTTGAGTGAGTTTGACAAGGACCAAATTGTGATGACTAGACGACTGGGTCAGAGCATCTCCAAAACTGCAGCTCTTGTGGGGTGTTCCCGGTCTGCAGTGGTCAGTATCTATCAAAAGTGCTCCAAGGAAGGAACAATGGTGAACCGGCGACAGGGTCATGGGTGGCCGAGACTCATTGATGCACATGGGGAGCGAAGGCTGGCCCGATCCAACAGATGAGCTACTGTAGCTCAGATTGCTCAAGAAGTTAATGCTGGTTCTGATAGAAAGGAGTCAGAATACACAGTGCATCACAGTTTGTTGCATATGGAGCTGCATAGCCGCAGATTAGTCAGGGTGCCCGTGCCGAAAGAGCCAACAGTGGACACGTGAGCATCAGAACTGGACCATGGAGCAATGGAAGAAGGTGACCCGGTCTGATGAATCACATTTTCTTTTACATCACGTGGACGGCCGGGTGCGTGTGAAAAAAAATAAAGACATTATAACTCGCCATTCTGACTTTATTTCTCACAATTGCGAGTTTATATCTCACAATTCTGAGAAAAGAAGTCAGAATTGTGAAATAAAAATCACAATTACCGTTTAGTGGTGGAAACAAGCTTCCATAAAGCACCACTGCATGCATCAAAAAGGCACCAAAGCTTGGCATGATATAACTGAGAAAAACACAGTTTCACAATCCAGCAATCAACCTCCATTTGCTTGTACACACTGGGAGGTGCAGTGATGAGAGTTCAGCCAAACTCAGTCTAAAATAGATCCTGAATTCAGCATCATTACCTCGATCCTGGAGCTCATTTCCTCACAGCTGAAGTAATAACGCCGAACTGTGGCGGCCCTCTTTTAAGCTCAGCCGCTACTTCCCCAAACCGGCGAGTTATTGATCCTATTAAAGCCATATCACATGAGGCTGGCACATATTATGTGCTGCTTTCATCAGGAGTGAGAGCCGACACGTGTTTCACCTCATCCTCTTTGCCTCCTTACTGACCTCTACTGGAGAGTTTGGGTTATTACTTCCTGCTCATGTCTTTCCAGTGATATAGTGTGTTGGAGATGGATAGTTTTAGCAGATGTTGAGAAGGTCTTCAGAGGAATTGGAGATGGAGTATCTTTTAGGAAGTCTGGTTGCGTGAGGATCTGTAAAAGATGTTTAGCTCTTCAAGATAACCTTCCTTTTTATGGCTTCTATGAATACAGCATGTTCGTCTGTTACCATAGATCTGATCCAAAGTGTTCAAGATGAGCATTTGTGTCTGTTTGTGTTTATATATCACTGTGTGTACTTGTGTGTGAATGAAATGTTGTAATTACAGCTATATTGCTTTTCCCTGAGGGATTTACTGTACAAGATGATATAGTCACAATGATTGCACTGCTGCAATATTGTGATTTTAATGTGCTTTTTATTTGACCATTTAGTTTAGATTGTCATTATTCGTGATTCTTCCTTATGATCTCATGACTTGTGATTATGAGAATATTCAGAGATGTTTTAATAGCATCTCACATTTAAACTTAAATAGCAAAAACAGTGTTAGAGTTCATAAGTTTGATTCATTTTAGTGAGTCAGTTCAATCACATTCGGTTCAAATGAATTGATTCATTCATTTTGTGGCATGTTTCATATATATTTTTTTATTATTCATATATTATTTAAAGTATTTTAGGTCTGTCAGTACATTCTATCTATCTATCTATCTATCTATCGTTCTGTCTATCAATCGTTCTATCTATCTATATCTATCTATCGTTCTATCGTTCTATCATTCTATCATTCTATCTATCTATCTAGTGTTAGAGTTGATAAGTTTGATTCATTTTAGTTAGTCACTTCAAGCACATTCTGTTCAAATGAACTGATTCATTCATTTTGTGGCATGTTTTATATATATTTATATTTTTATATTTTTCATATATTTAAAGTATTTTAGGTCTGTCAGTACGTTCTATCTGTTCTGTCGTTCTATCGTTCTATCTATCGTTCTGTCTCATTCTATTGTTCTATCATTCTATCTGTCTGTCTGTCGTTCGTTCATTCTATCATTCTATCTACTGTTCTATCTGTATCGTTCTGTCTATCGTTCTGTCTGTCGTTCTATCTATCTATTGTTAGAGTTGAAAAGTTTGATTCATTTTAGTGAGTCAGTTCAAGCACATTCTGTTCAAATGAATCGATTCATTCATTTTGTGTCATGTTTCATATATATTTATATTTTTCATATATTTAAAGTATTTTAGGTCTGTCAGTATATTCTATCTATCTGTCTGTCTATCTATCTATCTATCTATCTATCGTTCTATCATTCTATCTGTTGTTCTGTCGTTCTATCTATTGTTCTGTCTGTCATTCTATTGTTCTATCTATCATTCTGTCTGTCTGTCGTTCGTTCGTTCATTCTATCGTTCTATCTGTCTATCGTTCTATCGTTCTGTCTATTGTTCTGTCTATCGTTCTATCATTCTATCTATCTATCTAGTGTTAGAGTTGAAAAGTTTGTTTCATTTTAGTGACTCAGTTCAAGCACATTCTGTTCAAATGAATTGATTCATTCATTTTGTGGCATGTTTCATATATATTTATATTTTCATATATTTAAAATATTTTAGGTCTGTCAGTACTATCTATCTATCTATCTATCTATCTATCATATATACAGTATATATATCCAGTTTGCACATTTCACACAAAACAGTTTGATAACATCAGCATAAGCTGGTTAAAATATGAGAATAATCTTCAAGTTCACATCCTCGTGTTTAAATATCTGAGTTTGATCAGAACAATTGTCTTTTATAGAAATCGCAGCACAAGCAGATGAATTGTTTGAACGTTTCCAAGTTCAGAAGGTTCTGCAGAACCAGAATGATCCGGCTGATGCTGGATTGGAGCTCACATTGGCGTCAGTGGCGTTGGTGTGGCATTGACCGGCCAACGCAATAAAACGGCCTCTGAGCAGATCTGGAAGACAACCTCCTCGGTTCAATATTTCACTTCACAAAAGCGAACTTCCATCTGTGGACGTCACTTAAAATACATGAATACATGATTCACAGACAGCTGATATTTCAGAGTAAAGAGGAGTATTGTCACATCGCTCTCTTTCTTCCCGTGCCTTTTGTTGTCCGTACAGAAGATCTTGTGTCTTGGGAGAACGACTCAAATGTGAACGTGTCATGAGGTCTTTGACTTTGCTCCATGTCTTTTAAAGTCTGTGTGGATCAACCCACATCAGAAGAGCACAAAAGTTGAGTTCCAGAAATAAAAATCCTTTTCATTTTGTCCATGGAGAAATTGATTATTTTAAGTTACTTATACTGTATATAACAATATATTTGAAAATCCCAGTAGATCAGCAGTTTCTGAAATACTCAGACCAGCCCATCTGGCACCAACAACCATGCCACGTTCGAAGTCACTTAAATCACATTTCTTCCTCATTCTGATGATCAGTTTGAACTTCAGCAGATCATCTTGATCATGTCTACATGCCTAGATGCATTGAGTTGCTGTCATGTGATTGGCTGATTAATTAATATTATTATTATAAATGGGTCTTGCTTCATCCAGCATCTTTTATATTTTCTCTGATCTCATTGCATCGTAGTCTTTCTTGATTCGATGTGGCCAGCAGTAGGTGTCTTAGAAGGCAGCATCATTAGCACTATTTGAGTGATTTGTTGTTTGTCTTCTCTCTGTCTTGTTCTTCCTCTCATTTATATTCTTTCGCTCTTTATTTGCATGCATCTCAGATCTGCCGTTGGACCTCAGACTGAGTTAATACCTGTTTGTGATCTCCACCAGAGAGATGAGACTCATGCATTTTAATCACAGATGTGTGTGTGGATTTATTCTCTTTCCCCTGAAGCCAAAACCTGTACAAGAATTATATGGAAGGAAATACATGAGCTGGCATTCAGTGATAGTTTGTGGTGTTTGGTCTTGATAGGGGAATATCACAATATTAATTAGTTAATAGCAGTGACAATTTAATTCAACAGCAAAACTAATTATCAAAGTTAACAAAACACCATATAGACTGCAAGTTATTTCCTCAGTTAACTATTAAGACGAACACAGAAATGAATTGCATGCAATAATAAAACAAAGATACATGTTAAATAAAATATAGATACAACTTTTTTTTTTCTCTGGAATCAAGCATTCAAGTAAACATTCAAACAAATGTGTAGAACACACAAAAGTAATCAAATAAAAAATAAAACCTGTGCTTTTGGCCCTTATCTTCAGGCCCTGTTTACACCTGGTATTAAGATGCGTTTTGGTTGATCAAATCACAAGTAGATGAGGAAGACACATACCCGTTTACACCTGCCTGTTTTAATCCGTCTCTTTTGTCCACTTCAATCACTTCTGTCCTGAATTCTTCGAGGGGAGGGTCTATGGGCAGGTAAATATATAGCTTTTTCAGATCTTTCCATCTAATGGATGAAATAAGCCAATTTACATGTGAACACACCCGGAGACGACAGAAAAACACAGAGATCATCAGCTTTCATTTCTGCTCTGACAGCTGCAAGACCGGCCAGACGCTGTGAGTGTGTGTTAGAAATCAGGAATCTGATGGTCAACAAACCAAACTTAGGTCTTCAGCCAGCAAAGTTTAAATCCCACCTGATTAGAGCGCTTCCCAGAATGTTTACTCATTAGGTCAGTAGGTGGAGAGTAGACGTCTTTAGTAGCTGTTTGAACACATTCGATCACATGAGCGTCTACACTACAAAAGCAATCCGATCGAATGCGTTTTCGACCTCCTCTGGAAGTGGTCAAAAGGTTTACCCCTGTATTTAGCGTCATCCATTTGTGATCCAATCGACCAAAACGCATCTTAATACCAGGTGGAAACAGGGCCCTAGTCTCAATTAGTGATACCGGTACTAGAAAGGTATCGCGATACCCTGCTTTTAAAAACGGTCCGGTTCTTCATTTTATTAGTACCGGTACTTTGAGTGCCAGCTGTATTTCCTAATGTGCGACAGCAGGGGGCACTGTGCGTGCAGCGCGCTGCTTCTAAGGCGTGTTTATTCCTCTCAACTGCGCAACGACTTTTATGGTGACGAAACGAGAGGTATGGTTGCAAATACAGGTGCTCTTGCAGACCGTCCACAAATTGTTGAGAAAGCAGATGCACGAAGCGAAATATGGTATTATTTTGCTTACATTGCACTGTAAAAAAAATCCCAGTAAAATTTACGGTAAAAAAACGGCAGCTGTGGTTGCCAGAACTTTACCGTAAAAAACCTGTTAAATTTACGGTAAATAAAGGTATTTCATTAACTGATATAATGTTAATTTACCAACCTAATGAAGTACTAATATCTGTTTTGTACCTTTATAATATACTGTCATTAAACACAGTGGTGATAAGAGTCACATGATGAATCAAAGTTCATCACAAGCAGATTTTCCACAAGCTGAGGAGGACAATACTAATATATAGAAGGTGCACACAGTGTCATTCACACACACACTAAACACCATCATGGTAACATGCATGAAATTTTAAAAATGCAATAAACATTAATTTAACAACATTAGATGTAACATAAAACCCTAATGTACATAACTGATTAGAAAAAAATGAGAAAAACTAAGAAGAAACAGAGTTATTTCAACAAAAATATATCAAATGTGAAGTGTCACGCAGGGAATTGTGGGAATGTCAATTTACGGTTTTTCACTGTAAATTTTACAGTGAATTGTTATTTTTCACTTCCAAAAACTGTGAATTTAATGGTATTTTACTGTAAAATTACATTAAATCTACCGTTAGATCTATTACAGTTATTCACCGTATATAGTACAGAAACTTTCTGTAAACCAATTGACAGTTTTTCACCGCAGCATTTTTACAGTCTTTTACTGTTAAAATCACGGTCATTTTTTACAGTGTGCCGACAGTCAGGGCAAGCCCACGGACACCACAAAGCCCGTCTGCAAAAGATGTTACAAAATAACGCAAGCGAAGGGAGTCAAAAGCATCTTGCCGTCAAACATCCCGATTTGTACAAAGAATTTAAAGAGCGACAGGTTAGTGAATGTGATACCAGCATTATGTTTATGCTCTCAAACACTAGATGAGTGTTATTTATTTATTTTACTCATGGAAGCAGACCTGAGGTGTATTATTGAGTCTAAGTTTAATAAGTGATATCTGGTTGCAAAAATAAAATTAATTTAAAAATACATAAATATGTGAAGGGTATATACAGATATTTTACCAATTTATGCTTTAATAACATTGCTTTAATTATTTACAGTAATATTATATATTATATATTATATATATATATTTTTACAATCATCTTACTGTCAAAAACACTTAAATGTATAAAAAAGCACAACAGCAAATAATTTACAATTTTATCGAGCGTGAAAATAATAAACATTAAAAATATATATTAAATATAACTCTAACTTCATGGCAATGAAGCTCAAATCCAGAAGTATCAGCCTGCACACTGGTGAAGAAAGAAGGTCTGCCATATGTTATTTATTTACTTTTCCTGCTGTTTTAGGTTTTTGCCATAGTATCGTTTAAGTATCGGTATCGTGATATTTAAGTTGGGTATCGTATCAAAGTCAAAATTTTGGTATCGTGACAACACTAGTTTCAATATCTTCTCTTACTCTATTTTCATTTGTGTTAGGGGCCGTTCACATATCACGACTTTTGTGTGCGCAAATTCGTTATTTCAAATGTAGGCTCGTGGCAAGCATGAAAACATCTCAACTTTTCAGAATGCCGCAAGCACACCGCAGGACATGTGACAAGAACCAACCGATCAGCTTCGGCCTTTCCGTATCATTGAACATTGAAAGCTCAGCCAAACAGCTGATCATAGCTGTACAGGGCGGGTTTTTATTTCTGATCTTTATAAATATATCTAATAGTAACCTAATGCAAGGGCTAGAAATCAATTAATCCTTTGCTGATACTTCCTTGTCATCTTGGAGAACACAGTTCATCTTTGCATAGCAGCGACAGACACCACGGGACCGCAAGCGCTTGTGGAAAGGAGGAGAAAGTGGTGTGCCCGTGCTTTCCACGTGTTTTTAGGCACGATATGTGAACAGCCCCTTAAAGGGATCATTTACCCAAAAGGTGTTCATTTGTTCATACAGTAAAAGTCACTGGGGTCCATTGATGTTTGGACCACAATGGACTTAAAAATATCTTAATTTGTGTCATTAATAATAATAAGTCATACAGGTTTGAAAGGAAATGAAGGTAAAATGATGTAAATTAATTTTTCTTAGCTAGATGAAAGAAAATATCAAAATGTCAGTGATAGTTTGAAGAAAAACAGTCAGAGAACATCCCACAGATAACCAGTGCCACTGACACCAAGTTAAAAGGTTGTTTACATGCATATCATATGGATGAAGAAGGAAGTTACTGTTTATTCCAAAAGAAATGGACTGGGAAATGTTGTTTGCATTTCACTGCGGGTGTCCATAGATGGCAGTGTACATCACCATGAGAGCTGAAGGAGAAGTGTGTGTGTGTTTGTTTGTGTTAAAGGGATAATTTACCCAAAAAATGTTTGTTTGTTTGTTCAAGAAGTCACTGGGTACAGAAAAGTACAGCTTCCCTTCACATTTCCCCTTAAATTATGTACAGATATGAAGTGATATTGATATTAAATAACACTCTTGGTTCGTTTAAATATTTTAGTGTTTAAGTACAGTATGTTCTCTATTAATACAACCTCAAAAATGTATTTGCACACTTAAGTCACACTTATTTTGGTTTATTTATTTACTTATGCATTTATTTATTTATATGTTTTAGTTTTAGTTATTTTAGACAAAATGAAAATGAGAAATCTTGGCTTGGCAACTAGCTGAAATTTTTTGTTTTTATATTATTTTACACAGTAAATTTCTGGATTTATTTCAAGTAATGAAAATTATTATTTTTTTTTATAGTTTTAGTTTTAATTTTAGTCTGAGAAGCAGAAAACTTCAGAAAATCTCTCATTTTTAATCTCATTATTTTCTAAGAGAAACTGTTGACATTTTTAATTGATTGAAAATGGGTGTTGATTATCAGATTTGAGCCAGGAGGGATTTGCGAGGTCATCCGAAAAGAAAGATGCTTCACAGGTGGAGCATGTAATTATATTTAGATAAAGGATTATGAAGACAGTTTTTCCTCGTTGCATCATTATTGTTGTGCATGAAGAATGCAAATAGAGTCAGTTATGATTTCATGTTGACTTGAACACCTTCACTTATATCATCACTTCATGAGTTGAGGACGTCTAGCTCTGATTTATGGCTGTCTTTACACACGTCGCCGTTTCATTTGTCATCTCTGAGCGCTTTGTTTGCTTCCTGGAGGTCAAAGTCATGCAGGTGGAGAGCTCAGATGAATCTCTATAACGGCGGTGAAGCCTGATGGATGTCTCTGGTAGATTTAAGGGCTCCCGCCGCCAGCGGCTGCTCTTTACTCCATGACTTTATTTGGTCCGATCTTACACGGGCTGCCGGGGTCTTTGATCTCAGCAGGGTTTTCCATGATAAACAGAGGAACGTACTTAAACCTACAAGCTTTATGGGGGTCGAGCAGGATTTGTCTTTTTATATGCTCAACGAAGAGGAATTTGCCCCTTTAGGATTGCATGACCTTCAGCGCTCTTTTTTTTTTTCAGATGTGAAGAGCATTGTCTTTCATCTCAAACCTGAGGCTGATTGTTTTACACATTATTTTGGTCCAAACTGCTGCATGTTTGTGTAACTGACAATAGTTCAACCTTGACTACTAGTGAATTAACTTGCTTCGTACGCTACCATTTAAAAGTTTTTGAACTTTCATCAAAGAATCCTGAAAAAAAATGTATCACGGTTTATATAAAAAATTTGAAGCAGTACAACTGTTTTCAACATTGATATTAATAAGAAATGCATTTTGAGCGGCAAATCACCATATTATAATGACTTCTGAAGGATCATGTGACACTGGAGTAATGATGCTGAAAATTACATTTTAAAATATATTCACATAAAAAACAGTTATTTTAAAGGGGTCCTTGATTATGATTTCACTTTTTTAACTTTAGTTAGTGTGTAATGTTGCTGTTTAAGCATAAACAACGTCTGCAAAGTTACAATGCAAAGGGAGATATTTTCTCTGTTTAAGGACTACAACAAATGGCTGGTAGGGACTACAACGAGCTTCTTCCCGGGTTGGTGACATCACTAACCCTGAAATTTACATAAACCCCGCCCCCGAGAACACACAACAAAGGGGGCGGGGCCATGTTGGGCTGCTTTAGAGAAGAGGAAGAGTTGTTGTAGTAGAGTGTTGTTGTCATGCCGTCATTTTACGCCGGACTGCTTCACAAATGAGGATCAATTCAACACAAAAGATGAACATGACGGCACATGCTAGTGGATGAGTTGAATCAACTCCACAGCAACTACATCAATTTATCCACTAACCATTCAGAAACGTCCAGTTTCATTCTAAAAGTTGTAACTTCTTCCTGAGTCTCTCCATCAGTGTCGACTCCGGTTTGAACAATGTAAGGCTGAACACCGTTACTGACAATCCTCATTTTGGCTGCGTGAGATTCTCCAGCTTTGTTGTTGTTGAGCTGTTAAAGCTCCGCCCTCTTCTGGAAAGGGGGCGGGAGCAGCAGCTCATTTGCATTTAAAGGGACACACACAAAAACGTTGTGTTTTTGCTCACCAAATAGGGGCAAATTTGACAAGCTATAATAAATGATCTGTGGGGGATTTTGAGCTGAAACTTCACAGACACATTCTGGGTACACCAGAGACCTATATTACATCTTGTGAAAAGATGCATTATAGGTCCTTTTTAAATTGTAATAGTTAGTGCTGTCAAATCGATTAATCACATCTAACTTAAAAGTTTGTAAATGTATAATATGTGTGTATACACATACACACACACACTTTCAAGTTACATGCAATTAATCACAATTAATTGATTTGATAGCACTAGTAATAATATTTCACAATATTACTGTTTTTACTGTATTTGTGATAAAATAAATGCAGCTTTGGTTAGCAGAAGTGCCTTCCTTCAACAACATTCACTCCAAACTTTTGAACAGTAGTGTACTTTTCCAACATCTCACCACCTGTCAGCTGACTTCATTCTGATATGTAAACTTTTAATGATCCTGTCAGTTATCAATGGATAAAATTAAGTCAGAGTATACTTTTTTTTCCCATTTATTATTCTGCATCACTTGAAATGTCACATTATTCAAGTAAAATTGCTTGGGGAAAGCCATTCCATGTCTTTAAAGAGACACTGAGGCTCTTGTAGATTTTTTTATACTGCGTGCAAGCATGACTAGATGGAGAAGCAGATTTGGTGAGAGAAACACACACAGTATCACACAGAGATCTCACACCCGTCTCCTAAGAGTTAAATCGCACTGTTTCCTGCTGTAGTTTACATTCCCAGAGCTGTAGAGATTGTTGCTGCAGCTGGCATGGGCAGCCCGAGTCACATAAGTCAGACGCTGGCGCTCCTTTGTGTAAGATCTGTCCCAGAAGTCCCTTCTTTATCTCAGATTGATTATATATTTTTCTCTTTCTGCTCTAAAGGACCCGTGAGAAAGCCCAAGTATGTGGAGAGTCCTCGTCTTCCTGGAGATGCGGTCATGTCGTCGCTGAGGAAGGTGCCGGACAATACGACCGGTGAGTGACGGCAGATGCTGTTATGCTCTTATTCTTTTCACTTTGTGCTTGCTGTCCAGAATCAAGTTTCTCAGTTTGTTTTTATTGGTTAAGAGTAGAAGATTGTTGATGACGTCAGGGTTCCCACCTAAATCCTAAAATTTATTGAAAAATGGAAATATTTGTAGTGAAATTACAAGTTTCTAGTTATGTACAGATCTGAATTGTTCCATTGGTTACACTTATAACATATAATCCTCAGACGTGATCCAGGACACCATTAAAATAAACTGTCCACAGAAACTGAACGCTCATCTGTATACTGTATCAATGTAGACAGTGTCAGTGATTATAATGGATTTTACTTGCTTTTGATGCAACGCTTAAATCATTGTAGGCAAATGTCAGCTGTTAAGTGTCTGAACACCAGTGGGCAGGGCCTGTGGTGTAATGATGTATAACTATTTGTCATTGTCTTGCTCTGGAGGCAGTCATATGCAAATTTATTTGCCCATGTGACATCACAGGTCACCCAAAATCAAAACGAGGCATTTTTGGAGCTTGATTAAATAAATGCCTTGTTTATAATGAGGAGGACATTTTAAGCTATGAAACTTACAAGTTGTTTTAATGGTACAAAGACCTCTTACATGTCAAAAGATCATGACCCCATATCATAACCCCTTTAAGATGTTTTCTGTGGAAATGTTATGTTTATATCTGTGTTTATATGTTTAATTATGCATGTAATCAAAGCAGCATGCATCATTATATACACTTCATGCATTTTGATTTTAGATAATTGCATGTGTGTATGTGCAGTATAAGCACACAATGTATACAACAGAAACTGTGTGTATGTGCACACTTGGCTCTCTGACGGTGTGTGTATGTATGCATGTGTGTTGTCAGTAGCATGTAGTGCAGTTTCGTTGCTGGGCTGGAATAGAGTTGGCAGTGTTGTCTGTGTGTGTATCTTTAGCTTCATATCACTGCACACAGGATTGTGTTGGTCAGAGGAGCATGTGAGACATCAGAGCTTTCCAAACAACTGTGTGCAGCAGGGTGGCGCCAGTTGAATGCCAGCTGTCTGTGGCACACCACTGTATCGCACTGGTCACATGATGTCATCAGAAGGTGTCCGCACTGCAGGGCGCTCAGAAATGGATGACTAGGCAGTAGTGACAGCTGATGCTACTGTAAAATAGTGTTTAAAATGGGTGGTGCTGTAGATTTACATTGATGTCTTACAACATAAAGTTTAAAGGCACAATAAAAAATAAAAAAATCTTTCGCTGCTAGGGGGCGCTTATTCAAAACAAAGGCATAGCTTGATGACGCCTTGATTTCGTGGAATCATGGGAGTTGTCTTCACTTCACAGCCGGTGGAAAAGAATCTGGACAGAATCGGGACAGAAATTGAGGTTATTAACGTTACTGTAGCAGAGCAGGGCCAAGTGCTGTGGGAGCATATCAAGGCCGCTGGAGCGATTAGTAATGAGAGACGAGCGTGACACACGTCTCTAGAGCAGTGGGACTTTTATTATGCCACAGACGAGCACTTCCGCTTCTTCCGGTCAAGCGTATGTGTGGTAACGCAGCGTGTATATATGCGTTCGCTCGGTGGCTGCTATGATACACTTGTTGCACACTGCAGTAAGCTAAATTGATATTAGTCATGGTAAAACATGGTATTATATTCTGAACATGCTCTTTGTGTTGGTTAGTATTTGCAACATTTGGGATAATGTAAGTATACAAGTCAACGAAATATATAACACTGTTCTAGTAGTGGTTAAACGGATCGTTGTTGATCCGTGATCCGTATGGACCAAGCACCACGGTTCGGCACGCATGTGATTCGCAGATCAATTGCAAGTTTCACCACAATAGAGTAAAAGGTTATCATTTGCACGTGTTTTGTATTGCTAGTTTACACATTAAATAGATATAAAATCATTCCAGCACTAGAAGAGGCAATAGAGGATTTAATTCGGTAGGCTATCGCACGCCACGCTGTTATCGGTGCGCACAGACGCACATAGAGAGAGGCCCGTTTCAGATTGCTCGCGAACTCCAAATTGATTTTCTTTCGTGTCCTCAATGCACTTGGATGGACACATACACACATTGTGTCAGTCAAAATACCCCTCTCGGCAAGTATTCTCGTAAATACATTGGGTTATGTCTTTTTTGAAAGAGGTGAGAATTCGGATGAGTGTCTATCGGATGTGTGCGTGCATGGGGTCTTACTCTTAAAGTGACAGCAACCTATAAATACCTGCTGTTGTCTGTCATGTAAATCAAACAACAAAACACAGCTTTAACAAAGATTAATCTATATTAAATTTATACAGTGAACAGTGTCATTTTATATTTAATTATTACATTTCTGTACATGAAAATTAATACAACAGTTAGACCTTTATTTGTAACTTTATGTTGTATTTATCTATGCTTGTAATTGGTGTACAGTATTTGTTCTTTTTACAGTGTTCACGTGCTTTTAATAATGTATTAGTTAGGCTAGTAGTTTCTGCTGTGGTATCGGAGTAGTTAAAGTGGGCTAAGTAATAAATGCAAAGTTACCCCCCAATTTTTTTTTTGTGCTGATCCAAAAAAAGATCCGATCTGTGACTTAATAAGTGCGATATGATCCGAACCGTGAGTTTTGTGATCCGTTAAACCACTATGTTCTAGTGTTTTTTGGATATTTTATTCATATTGTGGATATTTACTTCATATTATATTTTATACATATTGTGCCTTTAATTTAGTGAGCGGCTACGTCTAGTTGAAAAATTTGATTATTTTGCATTTTTAAATAAATTTTGAGTAAAAAGGTTTGTTTAAGTCGCAGGTCAAAAAGGAGAATTGTGGTTAATGTCACTTTCACTTCACACTGGAAATTCCTTTAAAAGGGTCCTATAAAATCCATTTTTATTTTGTCTGTTTTCCTTTTAATTTTTCTGGATTCTTTTTTAATAGTTTTGTTTTATAATCAAAAACGATGTCTCAAACTTGAAATTCTGTTTTAATTTTTCTGAATTCTAATACAATTTTTACAATTTCTGGATTCTAATACAATATTACTATAAAAAATGGTGATAATCAAATTAATGCATAAAACTTTAATATTTTGCATATAACTTTAAACTTTCTAATCTTTTAAAATGTAATCAAACGAATTAATTTGAACAATTTCTTAAATTTTTTTTTGCTGCACAACAGAGGTTTACTGTTGAAATTAAAATAGGCTATAGATGAAAAATTGTGTGATATTCCTTAAAAATATTATTTTAATAAACTGCATTGTTATTATTCTTATTATAACATTGATGTACATTCTGCTGTACAGTAGTAATATAGTTCTGTTATAATGTCTTCAAGTTAAACCAAACTTTTGTTTATTCGGGTTGTAGTGAAGACCTTTGAGTTTCTGTGTGTATCTGATGATAGTTTTGATTTATTCATCCAAAATTTTGCCAAATTCCGCGATTCCGTCCACGTTTTCTGCGTTGTGGAAATCATAGAGCCCTACATACTACATATTTTTTTCTCTGAAAAATATTCTGAACATGCTCTTTGTGTTGGTTAGTATTTGCAACTGAAATGCTTTAGAGTTGCTGTAGAGGTTGTTGAAGTAGGACCAATGTAAAATGCCATGTTTTTTTTTTTGCTGGTTTATTTACTGCATATCTGTCATACCTCAATGACAAACCCCAGTTAGCTCCGCTTTACCTCCACACACACATATAAGGGTCAACACTGTTTACATGTGGGTCTGTCACATGTTATTTTAACCCTGAGAGAGTTTATATATAGCATCTCCAGACCTTCCCCCAGGCTCCATTTTAACATCGTCTTCAAGTCATGCTGGAATGATCATATTCATGAGATGAGTACTCAATTTTAAAAAATAGATATGTATTTTTGCACAAATTTGATAAAAAAAAAAAAAATTTTAACCCTCACTTGAATGCACATGAAGTCATGATGATTTCCGAACTCATAAGTAGGAATTTCCCAGGAGCACTATAAAGGCATCATAACGTCTGTGGTGGATCTACGGCCTGCAGGTCTCCGGCTACGTAAGCGGATACGACTGCCTCTCCCATCGCAGAGAACAGCGGGACGCAAAACAGCTCTCGGCATTCCCAAGACTTTCTCATCCTTCCTGGGAATGTGAAGGCGCTGTCTGTAAATACCTGTTCTCACGCCTCATCTCCGAAGCATTCAGTAAAACTCTAGTTGAAGGAAGAAAGCAAACAGTGCCATGTGGAATTAGTCAGCGTGATTCTCTAATAGCGTTAATAATGCATAATTAGCCCCAGTGTGTGTGTACTTCATAATGATGGTTAATTACTCTGTCCTGCTGCCAGGCTTTCAGCTTTTTGACTGGAAGAGTAGTAGGCGTTTATTTATTAACACGCACTTATTTCCTTGTCACCTGAAGTCAGAGCGCTCCAAAACGCTTTAGCAAAAGTTGAGTCGGAAAAATGCCGCCAAGAGCAAATCTAATGTGGTTGATGGTTTTTGTGTGATGGTTTATAAAACAGCTTTGAAGTTATTCATTAATTCATTAATTCATTAGTTATTCATTCATTCATTAATTCATTCATTCATTCATTCATTCATTCATTTATTTATTTATTTATTTTTAAATTTCCAATGATATCCAGTTTTTACAGAAATCAAGTTTTTTGTTTCTGGTAACAGCTGTTTGCGTTGATAAACTTAAAAGTTATTGTACTGAAATATTTTTTTCCACTACCATATATCATTTATTGATAGATATTATATATTATTTTTCTGTTTTTATTGGAATTGGTCCATAATGAATATATAGGGCACTGTTTTAACGATCTTAGCTCATGGTCTGAAGCACATGGTGCAGGTTCACTTAGGGCATGTCCGAATCCACTTTTGCTTTTTTAATGATGCAAAAATGGTCGGAGCATGGGCCAAAAGGATTGTACCTAGTCTCTTAACGAGTCATGGGTGTATTTTGGGCATAATGTGCAATAAACCAACCAATCATCCCTGGAGAAATCTCTGTGCGTAAAGGACAAGGCCGAAGACCTTTATTGGATGCCCGTGGTCTTCAGGCCCTCAGACGACACTGCTTCACTCATCAGCATGATTGTGTCAGTGACATTACTAAATGGGCCCAGGAATACTTCCAGAAACCACTGTCTGTAAACACAATCCGCCGTGCCATCTGCAGATGCCAACTAAAGATCTATCATGCAAAAAGGAAACCATGTGTGAACATGGTCCAGAAGCGCCGTCATGTCCTGTGGGCCAAGGCACATTTAAAATAGACTGTTTCAAAGTGGAAAAATGTTCTATGGTCAGATGAGTCCAAATTTGACATTCTTATTGGAAATCACAGACGCCGTGTCCTCTGGGCTAAAGAGGAGGGAGACCTTCCAGCATGTTATCAGCGTTCAGTTCAAAAGCCAGTATCTCTGATGGTATGGGGGTGCATAAGTGCATATGGTATGTGCAGCTTGCATGTTTTGGAAGGCACTATGAATGCTGAAAGGTATATAAACATTTTAGAGCATCATTAAACAAAAAATACATAAAAAACAACTCTTCAGCAGCTGGAAACCTATATCAGACTACAATGGGACCAAATTCCAACACCAAAGCTCCAGAAACTCATAACCTTGATACCCAGACATCTTCAAACCGTTTTGAAAAGAAGAGGAAATGCTACACCATGGTAAACATGCCCCCGTCCCAACTATTTTGAGACCTGTAGCAGGCATCAAAGTTGAAATTAGCTCACTTTGTGCTTAAAATTGTAACATTTCTCAGTTTAAACATTTATGTTATCTATTGTGAATAAAATATTGGCTCATGTGATTTGAAAGTCTTTTAGTTTTAATTTTATTCAAACTTAAAAAACATCCCAACTTTTCCAAAATTCGGGGTGTATATGTATAAGTTGTTTTCTTTACAAAGTGACATCGCCAACTACTGGCCTGGCATGCATAATGTAGCATTTTGCTGAGAATGCAACATGTTCTTGCATTGCATAATACAGATTCTGCAACCCATCAATAAAAAATGAGCTTTCTTAGCTAGAAGCACATGTGTTCTCCAGCTAGATCCAGTCTTGAGACCAAGATCACAAGCAAAACTCCAATTTTCTGATTTTTGATGACTGTACAGAAGGTCTTTGAAGGCACTTTTTGAGCATTCTTGCTGAATCTGTACTGTTTCTCTCCTCTTGTTCTGCATGTTTTCTGTAATTTGTGTACTTCCTCCTGTAAATCGGAGAGGTCTGCATTCACCATGCATCATGTGTTCATTAAAGCTCTTGCAGTGTGTGTGTGTGTGTGTGTGTCTGCTTTCACACACACACACATTCTATAGAGTCGGTCTCTGTAAACACTCCAGCAGATCTCACACACACTCCTGCTTCCTCTATATCGTCCTGTTTGGCTTTAATGGCCTGTAAATCTCTCATGAGGGTGAGGATGTTGTTTTGGTTTTTGCCCTTCGGTCGTGACATTATTCAAAGTTATTTCAGAGAGTCATTTTATGTATATCCAGGGGGTAACTGGAGATTTCTGCAGATGGAGAATATTTACCATGCATAAATGTTTCCCCTGCGTTATTTTTTTTTCCTGTGACACTGATATCGCTGTTTTTCCGTATTTATGACCGACAGTGCAAGTTATTCTGTCATATTCAAGATATGTTCTCTTACTGAAACTGCACTTGTGATAAAAACATGAAGGTGCATTTTTTTTTTTAATCCTTAACTTTACAGGGAGTGCAGAATTATTAGGCAAGTTGATTTTCTGATCATATTTTTTTTCCAAGCACATTTTACCAATTCCAATCCACATCAATCTTAATAACTACTATTAATATTGTTTTTAATCATTTATAAGTGATATATAATTGTTCATGAAGGCTGGAAATGAAGAATGCCCTATATTCAGGTGTGCAGAATTATTAGGCAGGTTTTCTTTTACAGGCAAAATGACCAAAAAAGATTTTTTTCCACAAAAATTATTAAACACTCATGAGAAGGATGCAATACTAATGTAATACTAGAAATTGCAAAGTTAAAGCATGACCATTGGACAGTGAAATGCTCATTGGGTCAGCGGGGTCATACAAAAACAGCTGGAGAAGAAAAGACACGTTAACTGCAAAATAATTAAGAATTAAGGTGAAGAATTAAGTGTGAAACCATCAGGAACCCTTTAGTCTCCAGCGCCACCATTTCCCAGTACTGAAACCTACCTGGAGTCTTCAGAAGTGTGAGGTGTCAGGATCTCAGAGACTTAGGTTAGGTGAAGAATCCTAAAAAATGACCCGCTCTTAATAAGAATCACAAGCTGAAGTGTTATAAAATACATGAAGACTGGGTTTTTATAGGCCTTATAGACAGACAGCTTGAGAGTGACTCCTGAAGGACCAGCACCACATCCTCTTGTACCACTGTTTGAAGAATTTATCTTCCAGAATCTGGCAGTAAGTTTTGGAAGATCATTTAGTCCATCTCTGCAAGATGGACATTTCAGGATAAGAGATGGACTAAAAGTGAACTCCCACACCTTACTGCCAGATTCTGGAAGATAAATTCTTCAAACAGTGGTACAAGAGGATGTGGTGCTGGTCCTTCAGGAGTCACTCTCAAGCTGTCTGTCTATAAGGCCTATAAAAACCCAGTCTTCATGTATTTTATAACACTTCAGCTTGTGATTCTTATTAAGAGCAGGTCATTTTTTAGGATTCTTCACCTAACCTAAGTCTCTGAGATCCTGACACCTCACACTTCTGAAGACTCCAGGTAGGTTTCAGTACTGGGAAATGGTGGCGCTGGAGACTAAAGGGTTCCTGATGGTTTCACACTTAATTCTTCACCTTAATTCTTAATTATTTTGCAGTTAACGTGTCTTTTCTTCTCCAGCTGTTTTTGTATGACCCCGCTGACCCAATGAGCATTTCACTGTCCAATGGTCATGCTTTAACTTTGCAATTTCTAGTATTACATTAGTATTGCGTCCTTCTCATGAGTATTTAATAATTTTTGACTTTTCAGTCTGAGTTAAATCTCTTTTTTGGCTCATTTTATCTGTAAAAGAAAACCTGCCTAATAATTCTGCACACCTGAATATAAGGCATTTTTCATTTCCAGCCTTCATGAACAATTATATATCACTTATAAATGATTAAAAACAATATTAATAGTAGTTATTAAGATTGATGTGAATTGGAATTGGTAAAATGTGCTTGGAAAAAAAATATGATCAGAAAATCAACTTGCCTAATAATTCTGCACTTCCTGTATTTAGGTGCTTAATGTGAGGAATATTTCACAGCATAGATTGATTCTGATGGGAAAAGTTGTTAAAAGGTTGATCCATCCATCCATCTGCGATTTATTCCATCCATCTTTCCGTCCGTCCTTCCGTCCATCTATCTGTGATGTATTCCATCCATCCATCCATCCATCCATCCATCCATCCATCCACTGTAACTGTGATCCATCCATCCATCCATCCATCCATCCATCCATCCATCCATCCATCCATCCATCCATCCATCCACAGTAACTGTGATCCATCCATCCATCCATCCATCACATCTGTGATTTGTTCCTCCCATCCATCCATCCATCCATCCATCCATCCATCCATCCATCCATCCATCCATCCATCCATCCATCCTTTGTATCTTTGATTTATTCCATCCATCCATCCATCCATTGTATCTGTGATTTATTCCATCCATCCATCCATCCATCCATCTATCCATCCATCGTATCTGTGATTTATTCCATCCATCCGTCCATCTATCCGTCCCTCCATCCATCCATCCATGGTATGTGATCCATCCATCCATCCATCCATCCATCCATCGTATCTGTGATTTATTCCATCCATCCATCCATCCATCCATCCATTGTATCTGTGATTTATTCCTTCCGTCCATCCATCATCCATCCATCCATCCATCCATCCATCCATTGTATCTGTGATTTATTCCATCATCCATCCATCCATCCATCCATCCATCCATCGTATCTGTGATTTATTCCATCCATCCATCCATCATCCATCCATCCATCCATCCATCCATCCATCCATCCATCCATCCATCCATCCATCCATCCATCCATCCATCATCCATCCATGCATCCATCCATCCATTGTATCTGTGATTTATTCCATCCATCCATCCATCCATCCATCATCCATCCATCCATCCATCCATCCATGCATCCATCCATGCATCCATCCATCCATTTTATCTGTGATTTAGTCCGTCCGTCCGTCCATCCATCCATCCATCCATTGTATCTGTGATTTATTCCATCCGTCCATCTATCTATCTGTGATTTATTCCGTCTGTCCGTCCGTCCACTGTATATGAGATTTATTCCATCTGTCCATCCATCCATCCATTGTATCTGTGATCTGTCTGTCTTACTGTCTGTCTTTCTGTCTATCTATCTATCTATCTATCTATCTATCTATCTATCTATCTATCTATCTATCTATCTATCTATCTATCTATCTATCTATCACATTCTAGTAGGCTGTGATCCTCTTGTTTGAATGGTGAGCTGTAGTTCATTTGAGGTAGTGTGTGTTTGATCGTTCACAAACACTCACAGGTTATCTTGACCTGTACTTGCGGTCTCATCGTGGTTTTCCGAAAGAAAGATTGGGTCGCTTTGATTTCCTCATATCTGTGGGAGAAACTTAATTTCATCTCAGTATGTGTCTCTCGTGTGTTCTGTTCTTGCATCTGAAAAGCTTCTGAGGAGAGAATTCACTTTGAGAGGTGCACCATCAAGAAAATCCAATGAAGGACATAAATGTTGTTTACAAAGTTGTGATTCCCTCTCGAGATCTCCAACTCAAACCTCTGAGGCTTCACGAGATGCTTTAAAACAAAGTTTATCATTGAAACTCCTGTCCCGCAGGTAGACTTTGTTCGTTTTCTTGATAAATCTGACACTGGCCCTTAGATGATGTCATATTTAGGTAAGAACTTCAGACGTTAGAACATTAAACATTAGTTATGAAACTCTCAGTGTTTTAGGGCTGTTTATAAACGGTTGCCATGCTGAAATGTGTCATAAACGGAAGGATTTTCATACAGAGCAGCGCTGGACATGATTGACAAATTCTTCTGCTTTAGTTCTCTAGTTCAGCTGGTTAGTCATGACCAATAAAGGGGTTCCGATGGGTCACTGACAGCAGGGAAAAACAATGTCAAATGATGTAATCATTTATAGTTACTATAGAAACATAATTAGACTTAACAACTTTTAAAAGGGAGGAGAAAACATTGATTTATTTCCTGCCAAGAGCATGAAACTGTTGCCATTCAAGGGACTTAGAAATCAAAATAATTTTTTATGCCATGTTCATTAATTTGCATGTTGATGGGCTAGTGCAGTTTATGTTAATGTTGATATTATTGGATTTTATTCTTGTTTGGGATATTTTGTTGACTTTCTCCACTGTTGTCCTAAAGCAAGAGCAGTTGAGACGCTCTGAGAGCAGTCAGAGACGTGTAAAATGGCATAGAAATTTTCTGAACATTTCAACACAATTCATAGTCATACCTGCCACCCACCAATTACCTCACACAGCTTGTTAATTAAGCAGAGCATGTTGTTGATTGGACTTGATTGGCTGTCATGGAGATCATGCGGGTAGTTGAGGATCATAGGGACTAATACATTGATTCCAGCTTCAGCTGGTCTGGATATATCAACAGCTCTGCCATCTTAGAACAGTCAACAAGGAGACCTGTGAATGGAAGGAAGTGGATGCTTGGATGCTGCTTTTGTGTAGAAACACACATCATTTACTGTCTGGGTGCACGTTTGTATGACACATTTATTTTGTAGAACTTTATTTGGAGTTTGCATGCAAAAATTATTGTTTTATATCAGAAGTGCATCTTTTTATTTACTTTCATTTATTTATAGGCAGATCTTGCGGCGTGTCACACTGGCGTGTTGTCATAATCAGCAAAAGTTAATACATAATACATAATTAATAATTTATTTATAACTGGTTAACTGTTGGGGAAAAACATCTGATTTGTAACATTATATTACATCTGTGTGATACAGTAGGTCTTAATATATAGGCTGTCTGTTTCATTAATGTTAATAAACAATTGTGGAATCATGGGAAAAAAAGTTATAATATATTAAAATATATATTTGCTAAAGATAAGGGTTTTGACTTGGTGTGTGCCAAATTTGGTGTTATTACCAGGGATTTTAAGGTATGCTTGCTGGATTATTTTGTTTTGGAACCCTCAGAAAACCTTTTTTTTCCCTCAAAATGGACTTTTCGCCGACTTCAAACCGGTGTAGCTCAGTCTTTTTTTGGTCAGATTCCAACAATTCATACATCATTTTGAATGCTTTTTTAATAGAGAATGTGAGAATAACAATAACTCATTTTTGAAAATGTGCTCATTGGGACTCATTTGCTCTTTTATATGAGAGGACGCTGGTGATATCCTCTATATCCTCCCTGTACTACATCTATAAGTCTAATGTGGATAAATTTGGTTCATGTTCGCCTGCGGGCTGGTGGACATGCATGATGTCACTGCCGTGTCACATTCCCCGAGGCCACGACTGGTACCTGCTCACGCGTACACTTTCTCTGCCACACAATATACTATATTTAGCCCAGTCCTGAAATGCTCCAGGGGCCTGCGGTAGATAAAACATGTTTGGTTTGTTAATGACTCTTATGTTCTGTTTTATGAGGTGCTCTGTATTATTAATGTTAAGCAATAGTCCCCTTTTATGAAGGTGTTTGTGTATTAATACGTCTGTCTGATGAAAACTAGAGTTTTACAGCGGATCCCCAGGAGCAAATAGAGAGTATTAAAGGAAAATATCTCCCAAAATTGAAAGAATGCCATCATTTACTCACCCTAATGTTGTTCCAAACCTGATTTAATTTCATATGATGATCATATGGACTACATTTATGACTTGTTTTGCCGTTTTGTAGCTTGACAACATCCCAATTAACTTTTATTTTATGGAAAAGCTTGTTTTGTGTTTCACAGAAGAAATTTAGATGACATGAGGGTGAGTAAATGAAAGGATTTTCATTCATTATATCCTGAATGTGTTTCTGCTGTTCTGTGATGAAGGCATTTCATCCTGTAGAGTGACACCCAGGTGGCTTATGAGTGTCACTTGTTTAGAATATGGTTCAGTGTGTAGTCTCGTCTCAGACGACACGCCCAGGACCACCCACAGACCTCTTACAGACCGTCTGCACACAAAACTAGAAAGCAGTTGTGAAAATTGCATGATCCAGGTCCAGATGCCACAATTAATATTATTAAGAAGAGACAATGCCACCATTGCACTGTGATTGACTGTTGCTCTCATTTTCGTGCGTGTTCCATGCTCGCAAATAGGTCTGAATGAATAAATAATGGTGTTAATGGGCAGATTAATTAAAACAAAAGTAAACAACTCATCCCCTTAACTTTTATCTGCTAACTAACGTTAACAAAGATGAATAAATACTGCAACAAATGTATTGCTGATTGTTAGTTTTTATGTTAGTTAAAGGTAGAGTAGGCAATTTCAGAGAGGCTAGCAATAACAAGCTAGCTTTGAAAGCAACTTAAACGTAAACAACTTACAGAGCTCTGACTTGTACCACCTGACTGCTGCAGATTAATTTCGGAGTTGATAGTGTTTCCATAAAAGCTGAGGATATGAACAGTAATTACGGTTACGACATGGTGTTAACATAGCATAAGCTTGTTGTTTTGGTTCAGGATGAATTGCTCTTAACTTGAATTTTTTGAGTAAGCTAATTGATGCATATAACTTGAAATTATCATGTAATCTCAATTTATATTTTTAGTAGTGGAAACTTAGCTAGCTATAACCAGCTAATTCAGCAAATGCTAATTGGTAACACAATGCTTTGATAACATTAGCATAGCATGCTAAAAGAGTACGGCAATAAAGAAAATTTATCATATACCTTTTATCAAACTAAGCCAGTGGTTCTCAACCCGCGGCCCGTCACGAATGTAAATGCGGTCCGCGATATGCCGACCACAATTAAAAAATAAATGATAGCTTTACAATTTATTTTTGTTTTTAAATTTAAATTAAAGTGAATTAAACAAATATAAATGTGCTATAATGCTTTATTTGTCATATAAAACATTTTGGTGATTATTTATTATTTTCAGACATCAGACCTATATGCATGTACTGACGCAATCACTCAGTTAACGAACACTTACAAGCGGGCGCATGTAACACATGCAAACAATAAGAGTCGCAGCATCAGCAGCAAAGGTAAGAAGAATCAGTTTGCTGTTAATGAGCGAGATGGGCAGCCTTCCTGTTTGCTCTGTAGTAAAGTACTAACTTGACAAGCAAAACCTACAATTTCAAAAGACTGAACTGTGAATTTGATGTGTTTGTTTGATGTACTTGTATTTTAAATCAATAAAAATAACCTCATCAGCACACCCGCGGCTGGAATGAGCCCAACTGTGCGCGCTCGCGGATCCGATGAGGCGCAAGGGATTGGGACATGACAGAATGCTTGATATCATCAGAGATTGTACTTACAATGCACTCAGTGTTGTTTGTAAAAAGAGCTGAGAAACATTTGCTTATTAAGGCATTTGTGTGATTGTTCGGTGACTATTGCGATGCTGTTGAAGAGAGTAATAAAGTCATACAGAATTAAATAGCAACTTAAAGTGATTGTATAGTTTGTGTATGTTCATTGAGCATTACTATCTGATTATTATTGTGAAGCTAATGTCAGTAAGTTAGTTTTTATTTGTTATTTATTGTGTGCAACATCTAGGTATAATAATAGTATTATCTGCTAATAACATAACATTAAATCTGATTGGTTTGCATTGGTGATGTCATGTGTCAATTAAATGCGGCCCGTAAAACTTGCACTTGGACCATTGTGCGGCCCACTGGGAAAAAGGGTTGAGAACCACTGAACTAACCCCCCAACCCCCCCCCCCCCCCCAAAAAAAACCCAAACAAACAAACAAACAAACAAACAAACAAACAAACAAACAAACAAACAAAAACATAACAGAAACTCTTCTAAATTGGGATAGCAAAGTATTAAACACTACTAAATCACCCACTGAACATTAATCTTGCACAAAAAACATTATGTAACTCTTCATTTTAGCATTTATTATCATTTTTGAGTGTCATGGCAAAGCATGCTGGTTTCCATCCTAGTTTCAGGTAAATTTAAGTTTGTCTAAATTTAAAGAAACTAGTTCATAAAACTCAAAACAAGGAAACAGTTCAGATTACTTAAAATGTGTCAGTTTCGTGAACTCAAAAGAAAAAGTTCTAAATACTCATAAAAGTTGATTTTGATTAAACTAATTTGTTTAATTTGAGTCTGCCCTACTCAAAACAATTAATTATTTTGATCATTAGGGTTTAGTGTGTTAGGATGTGAAGAGAGTTTCAACCAGTATAACAAAATGCGTTTATGAAAAACATTCCCTACCCTATCTTTAATGCATTAACTAATGTTAACTAATGGGACACATTTTCCACTAACGGTTTTGTCTCTTTCAAATAAACCCACCACTCATTGGCATAGAAAACAAAACAAACTGTGATTGGTCACTTCACTTGTCCTATCTAAATAGGTGGTTCATGGCCAGAAGACTGCAAATGCTTTGTGAACCAGACTTTGTTGATAGCCTTTGTGATGTGTTTAAAGAGTTTTATATACCTCCTGCTCTATTTAGAGATGAGAAACAGCTTTGTTGTCTTTTATTTGTAAGCATGTGTTGTATTTAGGTCTGATGGCAGCTCATTCCATATTCTGTGGTTTGCTGCTGGTTGAGAGAGTTGTATATACTGAATTTTTCCTCTCTCTTGTTTCTCTACCACACCCAGCACTGCTCGACCTGTCTCTGAGAGAGACAGATCGAGTCGTGTCACATGCGTGGAAATTAAACCAAGTCAGCGCTGCAGGCCTAATCAGTTTAGCCACTGTAGACAGAGAGACAGAAAAGGATTGTCCCAGTGGTCATGATGTCGTGAAGACTCTGGCCACGCCATCATGGTAGAAGATGGCAATGTCTTAAGATGTAAATGTCTGCTGCTTCAGACCTCTGTATTGAAGGGTTTTTGGTAGATTATCCTGCTGCTTCTCCCATGATTGTTAGCGTTTGTTCAGAGGCTTATTGCCTGGAAGTGAGCCCTCTGTAGAGTGTCATTAATCCACATGAAACACCATGAGTTCATTAGTAACACTTTAATTCATGCAGCTGTATTTTATAAAGGCTTGTTTGAAGTTTGTTAAACTTCAGAGACCAAATTTTTGTTACATTAGTTTTAGTAAACATATCTGATAACACTTCACTATTAATTAGCTTGCATATATAATGCCTTATTCTGCATGACCACATTCTAGACCCTTAATCCTAAATTTAACCGCTACAACAACTACCTTACTAACTATTAATAAGCAGTAAATTAGGAGTTTATTGAGGTAGAAGTTGTAGTTAATAGTGAATGTGTTCCCCAAACTAAAGTGTGACCACTCTCATTTTTTTCTTATTGAACATTTTTCCCTAATGTGTTCAGTCCATATGTCTGCACTGTATGTCAAATATATTTTATATTTTAATTGACCTTTAAGTTTCCTAAAAATGGCTCATTCATTCTGTCCACTTAAAATAACTGATTCAAAACTCTGATTCACTGATTCATTTGTATCATCACTGTTTATTTCTACACTCTAAAAAAATGCTGGGTTGAAAACAACCCAAGTTGGGTTAAAAAGGACAAACCCAGTGATTGGGTTGTTTTGACCCAGCGGTTGGGTTAAATCTTTGCCCAATGTGCTGGGCAGTTTTATTGAACTCAACTATTGTTTAAAAATTACTATATGTCTGGCTTAAAATGAACCCAAAATAGGTTGGAAATTAAAAATCAGACACATAATTACTAGAGGCAACAATAATAATCAAAAGGTGAACATTTATTAATAAGCAATATAATAAATGTTTATTGTTTTTTTTTTATTAAACATGTTAATAAATGTTCATTTTAAGCAAGCAATACAGTAATTTTTAAACAATAGTGGAGTTAAATAAAACTACCTAGCATGTTGGTCAAACATTTAACCCAACCGCTGGGTTTTTAAATTTTTAACTCAACTTTGGTTATTTTTAACCCAACATTTTTTAGAGTGTATATATATGTTTATATTGGTGCATATAAATGAAGATGGTTAAATATGATTTTTCCTTGTGTTAATTTAGTGAAAAACAACTTGGAAAAACATTAATTTATTATTTGAATTAGATTTTTTTACTGTATTTTACATCTTATATTAATTCTTTTGAATCTGCTTGATTGCAATGACTGTTTGAATGAAATTTTTGGAAAAAATCTTAAATCTTGAGATCTGTATCAAGTCAAAAGGATGAAAAATATCAGCATATGATTTTTTTTTTTTTTAGCTACATCACCCAGCTCTAGTTATATGTCCTTCTCAGCAGAAATAGACCCAGTACCTGGACGACTGAAATAAATGACAGTATAAGACCTCACAGCTAATTAAAGCACATGAATTTAACGTGAATTATTGATTCTGAACATGGCAGTCTGCTGGGATGTTGGGTGTGGGCCGCGGGCAGTGAAAAGGGCACCTGTTAACAGCTTGTTGCAGTGACACTGGCATTCATAGTAACAGATGTTTTGCCTGAACTGAACGAGCATTTGTTTGGCTTTTCTCTGGAAGACGAGAGCTCTGCTGAAATGTCCTCCGGCGCTGAGCTGTGTCGTAGTGGTGTGGTTTTGGGGAGCATGTAAATGAGTCCCTGCAACGCTCAAGCATGAATGAGAGCAGACTGAGGTGAGAAGACATCGAAACACACTTGAGAGGGATTTTGGCTTGTGCGTTGTTTTTTTCAAATGTCTGTGGAAGTGATCATGCTCTTCAAATAGGGCTGGGTATTGACAAATTTCACGATTCGATTTTGATTTAGTGACTCAACACTGGTGTTTAGAGCTGCACGATTAATCGTTAAAAGATTGCGATCTCGATTGGGACACCCATGTGATCTCATTCCTAAATGACAACGATTTGCCTGTGTCTATTAAACCTTTCACAATTACGATCACAGCGAACATTCAGATCTGCGTTCTGATCCAGAGAGAGCAGTTGTCATGTATTGGTATGAAACAGCTTCACAAACAGTCTTTTCAACATCACAGTATCATTATTTCTGTCTTACAGTAATTCAAATGATTGCAGAAGTACTGGAAAAAAGGTTATAGTTCAAATATAAACACTGATGTCTACAGAAGCAATCAAAATAGAGTGAATCACCTTTTGAAAGTAACTTGACTCTTCAAATAAAGATTGTATCAATTATACCATTACACCAGTAGATGGCGACAAGTGACTGTTTTTAAAAAAAATTGTCATTGAATCATTAATTTTTCAAGAGATTTGTTCAAAAACACTGATTCATCCAGTAAAGTCTTAATGAGCGAGTCATTGAATCATTCATTCAAGAGATTTGTTCAAAAACGCTGATTCATCCAGTAAAGTCTTAATGAGCGAGTCATTGAATCATTCATTCAAGAGATTTGTTCAAAAACGCTGATTCATCCAGTAAAGTCTTAATGAACGAGTCATTGAATCATTCATTCAAGAGATTTGTTCAAAAACACTGATTCATCCAGTAAAGTCTTAATGAGCGAGTCATTGAATCATTCATTCAAGAGATTTGTTCAAAAACACTGATTCATCCAGTAAAGTCTTAATGAGCGAGTCATTAAATCATTCATTCAAGAGATTTGTTCAGAAACGCTGATTCATCCAGTAAAGTCTTAATGAGCGAGTCATTGAATCATTCATTCAAGAGATTTTTTCAGAAACGCTGATTCATCCAGTAAAGTCTTAATGAGCGAGTCATTGAATCATTCATTCAAGAGATTTGTTCAAAAACACTGATTCATCCAGTAAAGTCTTAATGAGCGAGTCATTGAATAATTTATTCAAGAGATTTGTTCAGAAACGCTGATTCATCCAGTAAAGTCTTAATGAGCGAGTCATTGAATCATTCATTCAAGAGATTTGTTCAGAAACGCTGATTCATCCAGTAAAGTCTTAATGAGCGAGTCATTGAATCATTCATTCAAGAGATTTGTTCAGAAACGCTGATTCATCCAGTAAAGTCTTAATGAGCGAGTCATTGAATCACTCACTCAATCATTGAAATTAAGTATTTTTAAAAAAAAAATAGACTGCAGCAATTTTCATTTTGTCAGTACCTTAAATAAATTGCATGTTATTTTGTTTAGTTGTTTATTTAGAATTGTGGGGGAATTCATAGTTTGAGATATTTGCCTATTTAGAGGCTTTCCTGCCAGGCACTGATTTACAAATTAGTACTGCGCAATGTGACTTGAATTGCGTTTTGCATTTGTGAATCTTATTGTGTGGATTTTGATTGTGCACTTGCAAATCACATTTTGTGAATATGAATTAGCTTATGGCTTTGTGAATTGCTGTTTGCAGCGAATGTGAATTTGCTCATGCGTTTCTGAATCATATTTTGGAAAGAAAGACCCCATACGTGTGTGCTGAATGAGAGGTTTGTGCGAACGCTCTGAATCTACAGGAATTCTTGATATTAATATGTGTGGCACAGAGATGAGTGAGATGAAAGAGTAATGAAAAATGGAGATTAATAACAAACTCCCCTTCATCTGTTCATTCTCATGATAACATATTCATACTTGCCCTCTGCTTTCACTCCATACAGACTGATGAAATAGTTTGTCATTATTTACACACACTCATGCAAACCTGTATGCTGTTTTTTGTTTTATTTTTAGAAGCTCTATTCTGTCAAATGAAAGAGTTGTGTGAGCAACAGACTGAAATTTGAGTCTTTATTTGTTCATAAACTCTCTTAAAGTTTGTGTTTGGTTCTTGCAGCTACTTTTTATTCAGTTGTTTTTTCATCGCTTGAGATTGTCACTTCATTTCTTTTCATATTTATATAGTTCTTTAATTCTCTTCTCTTTTATTCATGCTTGTTCAGTGTTTTAATGGTTAATTTTCTCATTCTTTTCTTCCTTTTGTTTGGTTAATCAGCGTTTCTCAGTGTTAAAGATGTGTTCAGTCACACGTACACACAGCTGCTGCGTCCTGATGAGAGTGTGTTATTAACATCCAGTAGCAATGTGGACTGTATGAATGTTCGAATTACTGTCGGTCTCTCGTGTAGGAATGTGAATCAAGATTCGAGGCTTCTTATTCCGAACCGGTTTAATTAAAAAACAAATACAGTTTGAAACTGTGTAAATTTAATCTTAATTGTTGGATTCTCAGCATTCTTAAACTGATGTGAATGGAACGACACAGTAAAGCATGCAATATCAGCATTAGATCTGTTGTTGTCATGATGACAAGTGCAGATTATTTTCTGTTGATTGTGCTAGCGAATTAACAGTTAACTTGAGCACATGATTCATTGTTTCTTGCATTTTGAAAAAAGTCTTTGCAAAGCACATTTTTATGGTATATAGATTTAAAGGATTCGTTCACTTCAGAATTAAAATTTCCTGATAATTTCCTCACCCCCATGTCATCCAAGATGTTTATGTCTTTCTTTCTTGAGTCGAAAAGAAATGAAGGTTTTTGAGGAAAACATTCCAGGATTTTTCTCCATATAGTGGACTTCACTGGGGTTCAACGGGTCGAAGGTCCAAATGTCAGTTTCAGTGCAGCTTCAAAGAGCTCTACATGATCCCAGACGAGGAATAAGAGTCTTATCTAGTCAAAAGTACCGACTTCGGTACCTAGTCGGTTCTGAAATTTTAAAAATGTGGCACTTTGAGCGCTGTTGAGCGGATTGGTAAACACCTCTGATTGGCCATTGTGTTCACAGCTCATCGGATTTGTCTGCGATTGGCTTCAATGATCAACGCTGTAAAATGTTGTAAATAGTCATCAATGATGCTCTTCACTAAGTGCTTACACAGATACACATGGGAGCGTTTGAAAGCAGGCGTCTATTGCGGACCAGTCCACTGAGAGATGCCTCCTTTCAAATGCTCCTGCTCCTGCTTTCAAAACAATTCAAACACTTCTGTGTGCTTTCAAATGCTGCCGTGCGTTGATCGTTGTAGCCAATCAATGAATGGATTCCAGCTGTAACAGAGAAAGCTCGACCACCCATAGACTTTAATTTATCCTACCTCTGCTGAAGGATACATGACCCAGAGGAGTGGAGAGAACAGCCTGGATTGTAGGAGGCAACTAAACTGCAGAGAGAGGAAGGGAAAGTCCCATGAATCGCTTTATATGTTAAGATAAGTATTTTAAAAGCAATTTGTGCTTGTATTGGAAGCCAATGCTTAAGTTATAAAGTACCGGGGAGATATGTCGATGAGCAGTTGTATATGTCAATAGCCGGGTGGCTGAATTCTGAATGTATTGTAATTTCTTGATAGACTTGTTTGGGAGACTGACATTAAGTGCATTGCAATAATCAAGCCGCGACGTAATAAAGGGGTGAATAAGTCTTTCTGCATCCGGCAGCGATAAAGAATGTCAAACTCTGGCGATATTTCTTAGATGGGAAAATGGAGTTTTCGATACCATTTTGATATGGGCATCAAACAATAGTTGTGGGTCAAAGATAACGGACGAGGTAACAAAGTCATTGTCAGTAATCAAATTGGAACTGTTAAATTTATGTAAAGCCGTTGGAGTACCGACAAACAGAAGTTCTGTTTTTGTCTCATTCAGCTTAAGAAAATTGTCATGCATCCAAGCTTTTATCTCATCCAAGCAGGTCGTATGAGTTGTAACTGCAAGGTTTGGATTAGGGTGCATTGCTGACATAGATCTGTGTATCGTCAGCATAACAGTGAAACCCTAACCCAAACTTGTGGATGATCTCACCCAGGGGCAACATATAAATACTAAATAGGTTGGGCCCAATTACAGACCCCTGTGGGACACCCTGTTTAACTAATGTTGGTTCAGATTGATTTTTCCCCAGACTCACAAACTGAAATCGATTAGTAAGATAAGATGTAAACCATACACGCAACCTTTCAAGAAGGACATCATGAGATACTGTGTCAAAAGCAGCAGTAATGTCTAATAAGACTAAAATACTATAAAATACTAATATATAATTAATAGTAATAAAAAAGGAATAAAATACTAGAATATAATAATACTTTTGACAACTCTATTATCTAGAGAAACGATCAGACATTTTCCACAAAATGCTCATCTTGCACTGCTCTAATCATGTTGGAAAGGTCACACGTGACCCGATCCAGTGTCTACAAAGCGAACGTGCAAAGACTAAGTCAAACACCCTTTACAAAAAAAGGTACCTTCCTCCTACCGCGGTACTTCCTCCTACGTCACGTGTGACCTTTCCAACGTGATTACGTAATGCGTGGCGCATCGCAGAGCAGTGCAAGATGAGCATTTGTGGTTAAAAAATATATACATTTTTATTTATTTTTTTTATAAAATGACTGATGGTTTCTCTAGATAAGACTCTTATTCCTCGTCTGGGATCATGTAGAGCTCTTTGAAGCTGCACTGAAACTGACATTTGGACCTTCAACCCGTTGAACCCCAGTGAAGTCCACTATATGGAGAAAAATCCTGGAATGTTTTCCTCAAAAACCTTCATTTCTTTTCAACTGAAGAAAGAAAGACATGAACATTTTGATTGACATTAATTACTCACCCTCATGTCGTTCCACACCCGTAAGACCGTTGTTCATTGTTCGAACACAAATTAAGATATTTTTGATAAAATCCGATGGCTCAGTGAGGCTTGCATTGACAGCAAGATAATTAACTCTTTCAGATGCCCAGAAAGGTATTAAAACATATTTAAATCAGTTCATGTGACTACAGTGGTTCAACATTAATGTTATGAAGTGACGAGAATACTTTTTGTGTGCCAGAAAAACAAAAAACTACTTTATTCAACAATATCTAGTGATGGGCGATTTCAAAACACTGCTTCATGAAGCTTTACTAATCTTTTGCTTCGAATCAGTGGTTCAGAGCGTGTATCAAACTGCCAAAGTCATGTGAACCATTGAAATTTTGAAACGTTTATGACGTAACCCTCATTTACTGAAATCATGTGAATTTGGCAGCTGATACACACTACAAACCACTGATTCAAAACAAAAGATTCGTAAAGCTTCGAAGATTCATGAAGCTGTGTTTTGAAATTGCCTAATTAGCATATTCATGGTTTTGTGCATACTCAATTAGGTAAGGGTGTAGAGTTATATTAAAGCCATTTTAAGACATGAAGAAATTATTTTCATGGAAAAATATGTTTAAATATGTAATTTTGATCATCAAAGATGAGTTTTAATTTCATGAAGGATAAAATCAGTGACTGCAGGGGGACTTTTAGTGAAAAAGGTTACAGCAAAATGGATTGTTTTTCCTTTAGAATAAGATGCATAATTTACAATAACACAAGAGTCAGTTTAGGGTTCACAATGGTTTGCATGAATCTGAATCATGACATTCCTTGTCTGTTCCAGCAATTGGCTCTGAATGACTGCGATGCAGTCGCTGGTGTGTGTCTGCGCAGATCCCGTGAGGTCTGTCTCTCTCGTTCACCCGTCTCTCTCTCTCTTTCAGAGCTGGCCGGTCCAGGCCCCTCCCCCGCCACTCAGGAGTTGATGACACGCTTGGGGTTCTTGCTGGGCGAAGGCATCCCGGGCTCCACGCGCATACCTATGGACGACAAGAATGAAAAAAAGGTATTTTCCGCAGCTGCTCCCAGAGTGAGAGAGGGAGACAGTGAAAACGGCCAGGATTAAAGCTGCATGTTGCTGTCTGTCAGTGTGAGACACAATGAAGAGCGTTTCAGAGCTGGAGTGTGTCTGTGCATGACCACAGTAAGTCATTCCCGTTTGCTCCGAGCCGCTGCATTGCCCACGGTGAGAAACTTGAGTCAGAGGAGTGCGTTAACTTGAGGTCTGGTCCAGAAATAGTTTCGTTCTGTCAGGCTTTCATTTAGTCTTTGGATGATGAGATAATTAGGCTGAGGCGGTCCGAGCGTCCTTCATGTGTGAAAGACTTTTGTTTAATAAATCATAGTCGTTCGTCGTTCTGAAAGCGTGTGTGGATTGCATGTAGAGGGAAGCAACAATGTGTGTCTTTGAGAGTTGTTAATGATCTGATTTGCGTCGTGTGTTCTTGGACGATGTTGTCCAGTGGGATTCGGTGGATGTCTTTAATCTGTTTCATCAGGGTGCCTTTTGGAAGTTTGTTTTAAAGCAACTTTCATCTCGTTTTGTGACCTTGCCTGACTCACAGTGATGACTCACAGGAGCTGCTGGTGTTTGGGGCTCTGGTTTAGAGAAGGATTCAGGCTGTTTAACAGTCAATGTGATGCTATTTAATTTGATTTTGTATAGATCTGTTATGTTATTCATAGGGCTGGCAAACGATTAATCGCATGCAAAATAAAAGTTTGTTTACATAATATATGTGTGTTTACTGTGTATAATTATTATGTATATTTAAATATACACACATGCATGTATATATTTAAGAAATATGTGCATGTTTATACTGTATATATATTTATATATATTTTACAATTTTTTCTTAAATATATACGTGTTTGTGTGTGTATTTGTATATACATAATAATAATTATACACAGTGCACACATATGTTATGTAAACACAAACTTTTATTTTGGATGTAATTAATCGTGATTAATTGTTCAAAAATATGAAAAAAAAAAAATCACTCAGTGAAATTAAAACGCCTCTTCTACGATGAACATGTTTTCGAAGTCTGAAATTAAATTATTTTTTTGATTTTTGTGGGTCTTCAAGTCAAAAATGTCATGTGAGGGACAAAAAAATTTAAATATATATAAATAAATGAAAGCTGAAAACCTTAGTAGTTTTGCATTATTATCATTATTATGATAATAATAAAAATAAGTAGATTTATATTTAAATATTAATATTTAAATATCTGTGTGGTGTAATCAAGCCATTTTGTTGACAAGAAACTATTAAAACAATTTTATTATATATGTATTATATTAATATTTTATGGTTTTATAATTAAATATTCATGTGTAAATATCAGGTATTATTACTTATTATTATATAAAAAATTATATTACATTATTATTATTACTTATATATTATTAATATTATTATAATTAATAACAGTGAAGTGGCTTTGTATTTAAGTATTAATATTTAAATATCCGTGTGGTGTAATTAACATGCATGAAGCCATTTTGTTGTCATGTGACAAGAAACCCTTAAAACAGGAAATGACATAGAGAACCACTGTATGTCATGTCAGTAGTTTTTTTTTTTTTTTTTTAATTTTGAATGTAGATGCTTATGGCTGCCCCCACCTAAAGATCTTTCTAGTTGACTAGTAGTCATACATTTAAGCAATTAGTCGACTAATCGCATGTTTATATTATATACTGGGGGGATATTAAACCATAATGAGCGTTTAATATAATTAGGCGCAATATAAAGCCTAAAGCGCACACTTAAAGCTTGCTGCAAAGCACCGGAAAAAATATAATAATTATGAATCTGTTAGAAAAAAGAGCAAGGAGATATTTTGCTTATTTATTAATAAACTGTTGTTTTCTTAATCGGTGTCGGCTTATACTGTACGGATTACATAAGCAGAGAGTATTTGTTTTTGATTTGAATTGGTTTGTTTAAAAGTAGACATTCCTATACACTGAGTTTCGGTTCATTTTTGTGATGCATTCCAGTTCACGGAGAACAAGACGGCAGAAAGTGCATCCTTTACTTTACAAAACCACAAAGTTTTGTTGTTTCAAGTGATGTATTACTGTTATCTGTATGACCAAAAATGATGGGGTGTTTTAAGTTGTTTCCGCTGTTAAAAAACTGCAAGTGATCGCGCCGGCGCCTCCATGTCATGCATTAAGCGTGTTATACTTTCGCATCCACACTTCACACAAACACTTGGATATGCGCCTTTGGATGAGGATCTGGTGGGATGTCAAGGTTTTTTGCCTTAGCTGTTTATGTCTACTGGTGGGTTTTATTTGGATGAAGAGAAACACTGGACTCTGGGATTGATTTAGATGTGTGCTGTATTAAAGTCAGCATTCACTGTTGGTGTTATATTCTGTTTTTTCTCTCTCTCTCATCTCTCTTCTCCCTTCCATATAACACAGATAACAAAGATAGCAGTGTTTGGATTATTAAACTTATAAAACTAGCCTCCATTTACATCAGCATATCTCTCTGTTCTTTCTCTGCAGTGTCCAGTAAATCAGAGTATCAGTCCATGTTCTACTCTGACCAGCAGCACAGCGTCTCCATGTACAGACAGCCCCTGTTCCACCTTAAACGGTAACAGCAGCCGGCCGCCGGTCGCCCACCGCAGCCCGTGTGGAACCATCACCAGCCCCAGCTCCACCCTCGAGAGCAAAGACAGCGGCATCATTGGTGAGATACACACACGTCATCTTCTTTTTCTTTTTTCTAAGATTTATTTTTGGCGTTTTTACCTTTTATTATGATAGGACATTATGTAGACAGGAAGTGGGAGAGAGAGGGGGACGGATCGGGAAAAGTCCACGAGCCAGGACTTGAACTCGGGTCGCCCGAAGTGCAACTGCGCTATATGTTGGAGCGCTGCCCAATGGGCATCTCGGCGCCGACACACACGTCTCATCTTAAAATCCAAACACTTTTTACCCACAATTTTTTATTACCATAATGTGAAAAAAATCTTGTTACCATAAAATCTAATTCAATGAAAGTCATCCAGTCTGGACAGAATATTTTATTAATATTTTTTTAAATTAAAATCAGCATAATTTAGTCCAAAAATACTGCCATTATATGAATACTTACAAATTTAATTTGAAAAAATAATTTAAATAAATATCTTAATATCTTAATAAATATTGATCCATTGCAACAATGGAAATGAGCATTACAGGCCCTAGTTTCTGAGAAAATTATTATTTTTTTTTTCAATTCACTCTATGTTCCTGTCCTCCTGTCATTCAGGAGTAATTAATAATATTAAATAAAAAATTATTATTATTGATTTATTTATGAAGTATGTACATATTATTAATAACAGTGAAGCAGTTTTATTTATTTTGTATTATTATTATACTGTAAATAATTCATAAATAGTACTGTCCCCAAAATAAGAAGAGGGATTATGCCATATTTTAGCATATCATATTTAGCATATCATATTTTACATAAAGAAAATTAAGCCTATTGTGATAAAATATAATTTTCATTGTTATAATGCATATATATGTGTATATATACATACATATATATATATATATATATATATATATATATATGTATGTATATATATGTATGTATATAATATATATATATATATATATATATATATATATATATATATATATATATATATATATATAGTGAAGTAAAAGTGTAAATATACATTGTGGATTTTGTACTAAATTTAATTATTTAGAATTTAATATTTTATTAGATTTTCACATTAAATTATTTACATAATTAAATAGATAACTAGATAATTATATATTTTTGGTGGTAATGAGAATTTGCTGGGAAAATGTGCTAATTTTTTGATTTGGTGTAAAATATGACCTGAGCATTTCTGTGTCACCCAATAACTGAAAATCTGCCACATCATCACCAGATTTGCATCTTCATCACCCCATTAAAACACCCCCATCCCATCATCCTCTGCTGCGCAGGCTTTGGTATCTCTGTGTCCCTGCTCCATTTTGTGGAGATTGAGAGCAAGCTGAAATCACGGCCCATGTTGGCCTGTAGATCTAAACGTGGGGTGTTCGCAGGATGAGGTGTTGAGGCAGCTTGGCCGCTTCAGAAAGTCGATTTTGAGCTCCGCTCTGAATTTTTTTGGTTGCAGATAGAAAGATTAAACATTTCTCGATGAATTATGCAGCATTGCAGGCTGGCAGTCCTAGTTTCTGAGGAAATATCGGATAAGATGTGTTAATACCACAAAGTTGTAGTTAGAAATGGGGTCTGACCCTGAATTATAGCCAATTTTAATTTGCTTTCAGTTCTTGCAAGATGTTTATTTTGGCTTCTAGACATAGCTACACATAAGAAGCATAACACATTTCTGTGTAAATCATTTGTTAAATCTATTCTTGCATGAATTGTGAAGAATTGTTTTGGAAATGGTTTCGTTCTGCTGGTGCTTCATGCATTAAGCCCGTTGTCAGTGAAGCTCTGAAGGAGGTCTGGAACATGTTGCCAGCGGGTGATGTTGGTTTGTTGATGTAGAGGAGCGTGTTTGGCCCGTGTGACCCGCTCAGGATGTGATTAATGCTCTCATGACTTTGAAGTTTGTGAAGACTTTTGTCAGGAAGAAATAGTTCAGAAACAGTGTAATGATGCTGTGAACAGCTGTTTAGAGACGCACGTGTGCTCATATACAGTGAGATCCACACGTTTGAACATCTGGCTGCTCTTCTTTCATTTAAACCTGGAAATAAACAGCGTTTGAGGATTTGTGATGTTATGATAAAAATGAAAAAGATACATTTAAAAGGTTTCTATCTATCGATTGATCGTTCATTCTATTTATCTATTGTTCGTTCGTTCCTTCGTTCTGTCTGTTTGTCTATCGTTCGTTTTATTCTATTTGTCTATCATTCATTTGTTTTGTTTGTCTATTGTTAGTTCGTTCGCTCATTCTATTTGTCTATCATTCTTTCATTCGTTTGTTTTGTTTGTCTATTATTCGTTCGTTCGCTCATTCTATTTGTCTATCCTTCGTTCATTAGTTCATTCAATCATTCATTCTATCTGTCTATCGATCGATCGATCGTTCATTCATTCGTTTTATGTCTTTCGTTCGTTTGTTCGTTCTGTCTATCTACCTATCTACCTATCTATCTATCATTCTATCTATCTATCTATCGTTCGTTCATTCATTCTGTCGTTCATTCTGTCTTTCGTTTGTTCAATCTATTTGTCTCTCTTTTGTTCATTCGTTCTGTCTATTTGTCTATTGTTCGTTTGTTCGTTCTGTGTATTTGTCTAATGTTCATTTGTTCATTCGTTTTATGTGTCTATCGTTCGTTCATTCATTCTATCGTTCATTCTATCTATCTATCTTTCTATCTACTGTTTGTTTGTTTGTTTGTTCGTTCACTCTATCTATCATTCCTTCTTTCGGTCTTTTGTTCCATCTATCTATCTATCTATCTATCTATCTATCTATTTAATGTTCGTTCGTTTGTTCATTCTGTTCTTTCCTTCATTCTATCTATCTATCTATTGTTCTATCATTCCATCATTCTATCTATCTATTGTTCATTCTTTTGTTCATTCTATCTATTGTTCTATAGTTCCATCGTTCTATCTGTCTATCGTTCATTCGTTCTACCATTCATTCTATCTATCTACTGTTCGTTTGTTCTATCTATCGATCTATCCATCTAGCATTCTATTGTTTGTTCATTCATTCTATCATCTATCGTTCGTTCTATCGTTCATTTGTTCATTTGTTCATTTGTTTGTTCTATCTATCTGTCTATCTGTCGTTCTATCGTTCTATCTATGTGGATGTTTAGACCCCATTGTATAAGCGTGTCTGTATGTGTTCCAGCACTGACACATGACACATGCAGCTGTTGTCGTGTTATTTTGTAATAAACTCAGGAGCTGAAATTAAACCCACAGATTTGTCCGTCTCCCTCAGATCACTGAACAAACACGTGCATGAATTCAGACACTCTCGTTTGTCTATATTGGTTCAGAGCTTCAGTTTTATTCAGTTTTATTTCTTTATTTTTTTAATTTGAATAAAAAAGGAGAGTTATTATTATTATTATTATTATAAAGAGTTATTATCATGGATAGCAGACACTGATCCACACAGACATCCATCCCGATGCTGTGTGTCAGTAACGGTCAGTTTGTAATGATGTTGTGGAGAGATGAAATCAGGCTAATGCTCATTAGCAGCATACTAAACGTGGAGTGAAACGGCGATCAGGTGAATGTGTTGATAAGGTCAGTGATGACTCATCAGTGTTTATCACATGAGTTATGATGGTCATCTGAGATTCTCACATCTTTCTTTTTCTGACCTTTTTCATTTACAAGCTCTCCTGTTTGCCACTCTTCATCTTTGCCTTTGTCAGGGGACTTTATTTTATTTCTAAATCAGATCCCATGCTGCAGATTAGCACAGACCGCAATGATAAAAAAAAAACAATTTATTTAATTATTAATAAATATTTAATTATGGCCACTATGACGATATATACATATTGTACATAGCTCTCTCTCTCTCTCTCTCTCTCTCTCATATATATATATATATATATATATATATATATTATTTTAGTATAGTTGAGATACTGTTAGAGTTTTTATTAATATTTTGAATTAGTTTCACTTTAATTTTAATGAAATTTTTCATGATTTTTTTGACATCAGTTTTAGTTTTTTTTGTTTTGTTTTTTAAATGTGTCTATATAGTTTTTATTAATTTAGTACAAGTTAAAATAAATGAAATGAATATTTAAGTTTTTTATATTTTGTTTTATTTCAGTTTGTTTATATTATTTAAATGTACAAAAATGCTTAAAGTTTTAGTTGAGTGTAATAACCCTGATATATACAAAGCGGAGTGATATAGCAGCCAGTCATAAAATAATAACATAATATTTATTTTATAATGACATGTATTTATTTATTCCCATTTTGATTAGGGCTGTGCGATATTGACAATCACGATTTTTTTTTTTGATCAATATTGCGATTGTTTTTAAAATAATATTTCCTTGTCTTATTGACGATATTTGTGGGCACCATACTTTTGCATAAAAATGTACGTTACGTATGATACATGATGGCTTTCATCATTTCTTTATGCCTTTTTGAACTCTTCATGTTGTGCAGTTTGCAAATGTCTGTATTATTAATTTTTGTTCACTGTGCCATTATTTTTCTATGCAAACGCACGCTAGACGGACATCTTTAATCATTGCGCTCACGTCTTTTGCAGCATCTCATGCATGACACAGCATTTCTACACAGCGCTCGGGGTAAAAGTTGTAAAAGATCGACTTCTCTAGAACTGCAAAAACGCAATTTGAATCAGAATCATATGTGCAAACAGTACCAATAATATTTTAGGTTGTCATCTCGTCTCTGTTTCTCTCGTCCAGCCACCATCACCAGCTCATCAGAGAATGACGACCGCAGCGGCTCCAGTCTGGAGTGGGGTAAGGAGGGCAGTATAAGGAGCAGCGGTCAGCATGTGCTGGCACAGACGGCCACACGGGCAGACACGTGCTCTCCTGTGGCCGAGGAAGAAGCGTCAACGTCCGGGACAGAGGTACGGATCGTCTCCACATCTAAGAAGACTTCTGAGGGACCCATCCACTATTCCACACAAAACTCGTCCAGTCTGATGATGCCTCGGCCCAACTCAGTCGCAGGTAAGAGAGATCAAAACAACAGCTGATTGTGTTTACCATCAGGGTCATCCTGTGATTCCCGAGGTGATGAGTGACGCATGACTGCTGGAATGAAGGGAAGCAGAGACTCATGGGAAGACATTGCCGCCACTTTAGGAGAGTGTGTGGTAGATTGTGAGAGCGCACATTATCAGGACACACATTCTTTCTCCTGTTGCTCCTTGAGGAAGCAGATACGTTGGGCAGCTGTTGTGTGTGTGTGTGTGTGTGTTGGTTGTTGGCTGGCTTCTGTCTTTAGCATCAGATCCACATTCCTCAGGCTGGTCCGACTGATCACGTGATCTTTCCCACTTCTCTGTTAGTTGGGTGAATCTTGCAAAAACTTGTTGAATTTCACACCGAAATCAAGAGAAAGATTTTTTATTTATTTTGATCATTATTTTCATGACAATTAAGCATGTTTCTCGCAAAAATACTGTAATGCAAGCAAAGCATTTTCTTTGTTGTAATTTGATAAACATATATTATTTAAACTGTAAAGTCTTTATACATCATGGTGATATTTGTTGTACTGCCTTTAAAGTCAGCAGGATACACCAATTCATAACCATTTTAATAAGAGAATTAAAAGTGACATTTCAATGAAATACTGTGAAGAAAAAGAATTTGGGGCCAATTTGTCAAGAAAATAAATGCTCATGTTGTTTCATCATTATAATTTTAGAGAATCGTCTTCATTTTTGTGATGTTTGTATGAATATGAGGCTTCTAGTTCTCTCAGAAACCCAATGCTGGTGATGAACGCTGATGTTTTGATGTCTGCAGAAGCAGGTGTTTTTGTGAGAGATGAATGTGTGTGTTTGGTTTATTTTGATGCAAGGTAAGAAACGCTTCTCATAAAAAGCCGCCAGTCATTAAACTGAGCGAGTCGACGTGAAACAATAAAAGCCGGTTGGCACCATAAAGCATGTGCAGTTGTCAAGGTTAGAGTATGTTTTCTTTAGACAGTGTGTGTGTGTGTGTGTGTGTGTGTGTGTTCACATTTTCATTTTGTACACCTGCTTGCTTTTACTCATTTCACACCCTGTTTGGCCTCAGTGAATAAAGCATTAATCTTTACTGAGCGTTTGATAGATCTGTAACCTCACTGCTTTCACAGCTGCCGATGTTACCACACACACACACACACACACACAAACACACTCTCTCTCTCGTTACATATACGGATGGGAAACGAGGAATTTTATGATTCTGGTTTCAATTTATATTCTGCTTAATGATTCTAATACCTTAATGACTCAATTAACGATTCTTATATTAAGAACAAATAACAAAACATTTTAAAATGTTTTGGTAGCAGAATTTTATTTATTTATTACCAACAAAGCTCTCCTCTAAATATGTATCTTTAACTCCATGTTGTCATATGAACAAGCCATCAGTTGTCATATTGATTTAAGCCTTAAAGGTGCCGTAGAACGTCTTTTTACGAGATGTAATATAAGTCTAAGGTGTCCCCTGAATGTGTCTGTGAAGTTTCAGCTTAAAATACCCCATAGATTTATTTTTAACTGCCTATTTTGGGGCATCATTAACTATGCACCGATTCAGGCTGCGGCCCCTTTAAATGCTCGCGCTCCCCACCCCGAGCTCTCGACTATAATACAGTGCATTTACAAAGTTCACACAGCTAATATAACCCTCAAATGGATCTTTACAAGATGTTCGTCATGCATACTGCATGCATGCGTCGGATCATGTGAGTATAGTATTTATTTGGATGTTTACATTGATTCTGAATGAATTTGAGGCTGTGCTCCATGGCTAACGGCTAATGCTACACTGTTGGAGAGATTTATAAAGAATGAAGTTGTGTTTATGAATTATACAGACTGCAAGTGTTTAAAAATGAAAATAGCGACGGCTCTTGTCTCCGTGAATACAGTAAGAAACGATGGTAACTTTAACCACATTTAACAGTACATTAGCAACATGCTAACAAAACATTTAGAAAGACAATTCACAAATATCACTAAAAATATCATGTAATCATGGATCATGTCAGTTATTATCGCTCCATCTGCCATTTTTCGCTGTTGTTCTTGCTTGCTTACCTAGTCTGATGATTCAGCTGTGCACAGATCCAGACGTTAATACTGGCTGCCCTTGTGTAATGCCTTGAACATGAGCTGGCATATGCAAATATTGGGGGCGTACATATTAATGATCCCGACTGTTACGTAACATTCAGTGTTATGTTGAGATTCGCCTGTTCTTCGGAGGTCTTTTAAACAAATGAGATTTACATAAGAATGAGGAAACAATGGAGTTTGAAACTCAATGTATGTCATTTCCATGTACTGAACTCTTGTTATTCAACTATGCCAAGGTAAATTCAATTTTTGATTCTAGGGCACCTTTAAATACAACACAACATATAGTTTTTGGTTAATTTTGAGTGAGTCAAGACCCACGCCGAATGATTCAGCCAGTGAATAAATCATTAGATGATTTCCAGTGGTACTCAGCAATGATTCTGTGTAGATTCAGCGCTGGGGTAAACACTGACAGAGTATTTTAATATGTTCTATCAGCGGAAGAATGCAGACATTTTCTAAATAAGAACCAGTTAAACATTACTTACTGTCCTCATACACTTCATACACAAATATTCCTTAAACTCTTTCCAGCTGATTTTAGTGTATGATGTAGTGTATGATGGTGTAATTATATAGCGTCGCTGATGGTTTTCCGAGTGCTATGTGAAGGATAGGCAACAAAAAACCCCTAACAGAAGAGAGATATGCAGTGTCTCACTACCTCAATTTACTTAAGATACTTTGGATGTGTGCTGAGTTCATGTAAATTGAATAGAGAGTGAGGCGCATTCAACAGGTCTTCTAAAACAGCATGATCAAGTGCTTTTCCGACTACATGAAGTGAATGTGCATTTTTATAGTTCTAGAATATGAATGTTAAAGGATTAGTTCACTTCAGAATTAAAATTTCCTGATAATTTACTCACCTCCATGTCATCCAAGATGTTCATGTCTTTCTTTCTTCAGTCAAAAAGAAATGAAGGTTTTTGAGGAAAACATTCCAGGATTTTTCTCCACATAGTGGACTTCACTGGGGTTCAACGGGTTGAAGGTCCAAATGTCAGTTTCAGTGCAGCTTCAAAGAGCTCTACATGATGACCACTAATGCTCGTCTTGCACTGCTCTGTGATGTGCCGCACATTACGTAATCACGTTGGAAAGGTCACGCGTGAAAAACTCCATCTCATTTTCTCCTCCAACTTCAAAATCGTCCGACATTGTTGTTTTACCTTTTTTTGTAAAGGCCGTTTGACTTAGTCTTTGCATGTTCGCTTTGTAAACACTGGATCGGTACTTCCACCTATGTCACATGTGACCTTTCCAACGTGATTACATAATGTGTGGCACATCACAGAGCAGTGCAAGATGAGCATTAGTGGTTAAAAAGTAAATAAATTTTATTTTTTTTAGAAAATGACCAATCGTTTTACTAGATAAGACTCTTATTCCTCGTCTGGGATCATGTAGAGCTCTTTGAAGCTGTACTGAAACTGACATTTGGACCTTCAACCCGTTGAACCCCAGTGAAGTCCACTATATGGAGAAAAATCCTGGAATGTTTTCCTCAAAAACCTTCATTTATTTTCGACTAAAGAAAGAAAGACATGAACATCTTGGATGACATGGGGGTGAGGAAATTATCAGGATATTTTCATTCTGAAGTGAACTAATCCTTTAACAAATAAACTTAAGTAATTCATCTGTCAGCACATTGTTCTTTTGAGTTTTTTTTTTTTTCAGTGGATTAAACTAGTTCACAAATCAGCCAAAGTGATTCATTAATGGATTTGTTGGAAGCAAAATTTAAACGTCTGTACCCAGTAATCTCAAATGACTAGAAAGTTCATGGACGTTCATTGGTCATAATGTGTGGCCATCCTTTATACTTTATTTTAAAAAAAGATTAGAAGTCTACAAAAGTTCCAAAAGTTCTCAGATTGACGTTGATAGAATGTTCGCCATTCAAATCCAAGCTGTCAGTGATGATGTTGATCAGTTGAAATGCCTTATTTTCAAAAATGTCACTTTAGTCAATTAATTGATATTTAACTAATTTGACTGTCTTTTGCTGCAAGACCAGCTAAGTCCATGTGTGTTTTTTTTTTTTTTTTGCAAAAACCTCTTTGGACAACAAGACATAGTAAAACGACCATTTCTGTCAGTTTTACTGCAGCAAAAGGAACATTGTTTTGTTTACTTGCTACTCGCGAAATCCTGTCATTGCCACTGTAACGATGGACAAAACATGAAAAAACTCGCAGCTCGGTAATTGAAAACGACTCATACACACACCGCCATTCATCTTGAAATCATATGGTTTGATATGCGTCTTCTGATTGGTTCTTCTGTGGACTAGCTGACAAAGGGAAGTGGTGTTTAGCGGTTTCTGCCAACGAACTGGTATTTCTGAATGGGCTGACGCTGGGTTTAGCGGTTTTGAAGCGAAAGTATTTAATGGACGAATACTATGTGAGGAGAGCATCTGCTCATTATCATTATCTCATTTTTGACGGCTTTTGCAACTGAACTCTTCACATATTTTTGTCCTTTTTGGATCTTGACAGCATAAAGTTTGGAACCGCATGATGGTGAATAATTAATTTTTTTGTGGTCTGTCCCTTTAAGTGTTCTGGAGTAAATGGTGCTGTCAGTGGAGATGCTGCTTTAGTCATGTCTGTCTGGATTCTCAACCTCAGTGAATAATCATTCCGCTTAATTTCTGAGACCGAACTTCATTTGTGTCCAGGCAACCGATCCATTTACTGGACAGCTCATTAAGACCACACTGAACTCTCTCTCCCTCTCTCTCACAGAAAACAAAGACCCCATTTTAACTGCTCACATATTAGAATGAGTCACAAATCTCGCTCATGTCAATCCACGACGGCTCTGCTGCTGCCGCTGCGTCGCAGAAATCTCAAATATGTGGCAGTCTGATTTTTTCACATATGAATTTTCATCTTACAGATGAGAATGTAAGAGCATACAACAAAGAACTTGATTTTGGAGTGTGTGCAAAACTCCTGCTCGATATATTGATATACCCAATATGTTTGTAATGCGGTGACAAAAATGAACAACTTTGTGAATTTGATTTAAATGTGCTTTTTATTTGGCCATAAGGTTCCTAAAGCGAGTGTAGTTTCACGATTTATTCCTTGTCACATGACTTAAGTGTGACAGCACATGCTCTACGCAACACTTGATTTCTTACATTGATGCATTCTGAGATGTTTTTCAATGCAATTTATAATGCATCAAGTAATATTAGAGTTGCATTCTCAGCATCGCCACAAAGGGAGGTGTAGTGGACATTAGCGTTAATTCTCTGCTTCTGCTGTCATCTCTGCAAACATTTGAAGAGTATCTAGCAAGTTTAAGTTATTTAAGCTGTCAACATGTATTACCTGTCAACAGGTAAGAGTTTATTGCTAGTTAACTGAATAATAGCACACCTGTTTTGCATCTCCCCCTTGAGTACCACTACAATATGCAATAATGCATAGTAAATATGTTGTATATTGACTAAACATTTCCATCCGCTTTTGCGTTGAGTTTGTTTATGGCTTAAGAAAGAGTTTTAGTGTCTATGATTTAAACTTCAATAGAAGAAACAATATTAGAGTTATTCATTTCAAAACTGTCCGTTTGAGTGAATTAGTGATTAATTGAAGATCTGTTGTCTGAATGTTATGGTGATGTTTCTGAGTATATACATCAATGTTACGGTCAAATGTTGTCATAAAGCTTGAAAATGTCAGGATATACAGTTTGGGGTCAGTAAGAAGTCTCTTCTGCTCACCAAGGCAGCATATATATGATCAAAAATACAGTAAAAACAGTAATATTGTGAAATATTATTACAATTTAAAGTAACAGTTTTCTATTGTAATATATTTTAAACTGTATTTTATTCCTGTGATGAATGTTCAGCATCATTACTCCAGTCTTCAGTGTCACATGATCCTTCAGAAATCATTCTAATATGATGATTTGCTGCTCAACAAACATCAGGATTCTTTGATTAATTGAAATTTCAAAAGAACAGCATTTATTTGAAATGTGTATTTTTTTGCAACATTATAAGAGTCTTTACTGTCACTTTGATCAATTTAATGCATCTTTGCTGAATAAAAGTATTAATTTCTTTCAAATCTTACCGACCCCAAACATTTGGATGGTAGTGTATTTTATGGTAGTTTAATATCTAAATAATCAGGTGTTTTAAAAAAACATAATAGTGACTCTTGCCTTTGCAAACAGCACTAACGAGCTTAAACAGTGAATACACACACCAACTGCCGGCGCTACATGAGTTTAATTAGACTCGAGAAAGCAAAGAGCTCGAGCTAATTTAGCTGATTTACTATTTAATATGTGGAAAATGAAAAACAAAGTGTCTTTTACGGCATGAGCACACGAAACAATCTGCATCCTTGCAAACAAACATGCACACATGCAGTCAGACGAAAGCAAGTTCTGTGTTGTGTCTGGTCTTTTTTGATTCTGTTCGATCACCCTCTTAATGCCCGTGAGCCTCTAAAAATAACGGACATAAATCTATAATTGTATTATCGCACAGCAGGGCACGTCTGGAGAACGTCTCTCCTCACCTTCTGCCCATCAAGTGTGCTTACAATCTGAAATACAGCCGCAGAACATAGCATGTATGTTCACAAATTAAAAAATAGTGCTGATGGAAGATAGGAATATTTGAAGAATATTCATGCAGATCTTTCCGTACATGACAGATGATAGTCAATTTCCTGATAATTGACTCACCCCCATGTCATGCAAGATGTTCATGTCTTTCTTCAGTTGAAAAGAAATGAAGGTTTTTGAGGAAAACATTCCAGGATTTTTCTCCATATAGTGGACTTCACTGGGGTTCAACGGGTTGAAGGTCCAAATGTCAGTTTCAGTGCAGCTTCAAAGAGCTCTACATGATCCCAGACGAGGAATAAGAGTCTTATCTAGAGAAACCATCACTTATTTTCTAAAAATATATATATATACACTTTTTACCACAAATACTCATCTTGCACTGCTCTGTGGTGCACCACTCATTACGTAATCACTCCTCCAACTTCAAAATCGTCCAACATCGTTGTTTTACCTTTTTTTGTAAAGGGCATTTGACTTAATCTTTGCATGTTCACTTTGTAGACACTGGATTGGTACTTCCACCTATGTCACACGTGACCTTTCCAACGTGATTATGTAATGTGTGGTGCATCGCAGAGCAGTGCAAGATGAGTATTTGTGGTTAAAAAGTATATAATGTGTATTTTTTTTTAGAAAATGAGTGATTTTTTTCTCTAGATAAGACTCTTATTCCTCGTCTGGGATCATGTAGAGCTCTTTGAAGCTGCACTGAAACTGACATTTGGACCTTCAACCCGTTGAACCCCAGTGAAGTCCACTATATGGAGAAAAATCCTGGAATGTTTTCCTCAAAAACCTTCATTTCTTTTCAACTGAAGAAAGAAAGACATGAACTTGATCTAGACATGATCTTGGATGACATGGAGGTGAGTAAATTATCAGGAAATTTTAGTTCTGAATTGAACTAATCCTTTAAGCCAGGGGTCTCAAACTCAAATTGGCGGGGGGCCGTTTCTGTGATTGACACCTCATAGGAGGGCCATATTAGCATTCAAGCGCAAGAAAGCGCAACATTTCAGAAAATTTACTTTCCTTTGCATTATTTCTCATTTACTTCAAATTTCATTAGGCCTACTAAAATATTTTTATACCTATACTATAAATATTTTATTTACCATACTAAATGTAAACAGCAGTGTCTCTCTCATTGTTACAGAGTGTAATATAATTATATAATACTATTACTAATATAATACTACTAATTTACTAATATAATACTAATATAATACTATTAATTGCAATAGTCTGGTGCAACTTCTCACATCCAACAAGGTGCATGGAATAAAAAAATTAGTAATTTAGGAACAAAACCAGCAACACTTGTGGTGTGGAGGGGCCAGAAATAACAAATATATTTCAGCTATATTTCAACTTTTTTTTGCAAAAAAAAATATAAAAAATTTCTCATTGTTCAATACATTATTAGTTTTTAACATTTAGTGGAAGTATTTTCCCTTACTTTATGTTAGCTTAAATAACATTAAAATCATGCACTGAACAACACTGTACTGAACAAATACAATCCCTGAATACATGTGTACACTCTTCTGTTTCTTGACAGACACCTGCAGCGCTTGTGCTCACACAGCTGAGATACATTTGTCCAAGATGCTGTTTGAGCATCGGTAACGTTTAATGGTTGCAACGGATGTGTTTCGGTGGTTTAAATCGACGCTTGTGACTTAAAGTGGAGTGCTTTTACTGTAATTTAGGCAAGCACGCTCGTAATAGAAGCGACGCGGTTGAGAGCGCGGCTCATGGTTGCATAGCAACGACAGACGCCACTGGAGCAAAAGAGCATTGGAAAGAAGGAGAATGCGGCGCGGCCGCTTATGTGACGCGATTTGTGAATGATCCTTAGAACGGCGACTTTTTCTTTGCATATCAGACAGGTAGCAACTAGAGAATAATACTAATAATAGTTTTAGCGGGCCGGGTTATGTTTTATTTTTGAGATCAATTGCGGGCCGGGTGGAGGGGGAGGGCGGGCCGTAAATGGCCCGCGGGCCGGCAGTTTGAGACCACTGCTTTAAGCTGATAGAAAACATGATTGTATATGAGTATAGAAAAGAGCATCTAAAATATCTCCTTTTGTGTTTTTGGTGAAGTACTTCTTTAAGGCAGAGCTTTGAGTAGTGAAGTGTAAATGCTGTGTGATAGATCAGGGCTGTTTGGTTGAATCAATGCAGAAGTGGAGGGTTTGAAGGGGTTTTCACATATCAAACCCTCTGTCTCTCCTCACCGGGCTTGTATCATATGAGGCAGTCGATGGGAAGCATCTATGCCTACGTCCTTCCCTCTCTTTCACATTTTCTCTCTTTCTTGTCTTTCTCAGACTGAGGCAGATGGTGTTTCGGCGAGAGAGGAAATTCTGCCGTTCTTCTTCTTTGCACTGTGGTCTTCGGAGACCCGGCAGAAGCGCATGCTTAAGATTTCATCTGCTGTGCAGCGGCAGCATTCCAGAAACTTTAGAGCGTCCTTAATCCGTCCGTCCAGATGGTTCCGCTGCGCCACACACATGGGCCGGCCACAATTCACAATTTAAGAACTGGCCCCTGTTCAGTTCATCAGTGTGAATTTGAATTGAATTAAATTGAATTGGTCACGTCACACAGGATGTTGAAATGGAGTATAATTGGAATAGATACATTTATAAAACCACAATATTAACTTTTTAAAATCCTGTTCTCAGTTCAGCTCTGAACGCTGCTTAAGCCTCAGTTCTCCTGCAGGACTCAGAGTGAGCTCACCGTATGTCACATGTACAGGTGGCCACTTGTGGGGTGTTTTGTGGACTCGGAGTTTGGGTTGTGTTTGTGGGTAAATGTCTCGCTCTGTGGCTGCTGTCCCAGGAAATGACATGTGCCATGCATATTTACTTTTTTGTGGCTTTTCTCTTTCCTGACAGCTGGAGGATTCAGAACAGAGCGCTCGCTCTGGTGACAGTGCATCTGGAATCACCGGTGTCTTCAGCTGTGGCCGCTTGTGTTCAGCTGCTTTTACAGTTTCAGATTCACTAGACCTGGGAGACATAGCTAAAGAAATTATATCTCCTGTTTATTCAGCCTTTTGACTATCTATCTATCTATCTATCTATCTATCTATCTATCTATCTATCTATCTATCTATCTATCTATCTATCTATCTATCAGTCCAACAACAATCCATCCATCCATCATCCATCCAATATTGCTTATCTATCAATCCATCCATCCATCCATCCAATATTTCTTATCAATCAATCAATCCATCCATCCATCCATCCATCCAATATTTCTTATCCATCCATCCATCCATCCATCCATCATCCATCCATCATCCAATATTTCTTATCAATCAATCTATCAACCAATCAATCAACCAACCCATAAATCAACCAACCAATCAATCAATCAATCAATCCATCCTTTCATCCATCCAATATTTCTTATATATCAATCCATCCATCCAATATTTCTTATCAATCAATCTATCCATCAATCTATCATCCATCCAATATTTTTCATCCATCCAATATTTCTCATTCATCCATCCATCTAGTATTTCTTATCAATCTATCCATCTATCCATCAATCAATTCATCAATCAATCAACACATCAATCAATCAATCCATCCATCATCTATCCATCCATCCATCCATCAAATATTTCTTATCAATCCATCCATCCATCCAATATTTCTCATCCATCCATCCATCCATCCATCCATCCATCAATCATCCAATATTTCTTATCAATCAATCTATCCATCTATCCATCAATCAATTCATCAATCAACCCATCAATCAACCCATCCATCCATTCATCCATCCAATATTTCTTATATATCAATCCATCATCATCCATCCATCCATTCATCCATCCATCCAATATTTCCTATCCATCAATCTATCCATCAGTCAATCCATCCATCCACCATCCATTCATCCATCCTATATTTTTCATCCATCCAATATTTCTCATCCATCCATACATACATACATCCAATATTTCTTATCAATCTATCCATCAATCAATTCATCAATCAATCCATTAACCAATCAATCAATCAATCAATCAATCCATCATTCATCCATCCATCCAATATTTCTCATCAATCAATCTATCCATCCATCCATCCATCCATCCATCCATCCATCCACCCACCCATCAAATATTTCTTATCAATCCATCCATCCATCCATCCATCCATCCAATATTTCTCATCCATCCATCCATCCATCCATCAATCATCCAATATTTCTTATCAATCAATCTATCCATCTATCCATCAATCAATTCATCAATCAACCCATCAATCAACCCATCCATCCATTCATCCATCCAATATTTCTTATATATCAATCCATCATCATCCATCCATCCATTCATCCATCCATCCAATATTTCTTATCCATCAATCTATCCATCAGTCAATCCATCCATCCACCATCCATTCATCCATCCTATATTTTTCATCCATCCAATATTTCTCATCCATACATACATACATACATCCAATATTTCTTATCAATCTATCCATCAATCAATTCATCAATCAATCCATCAACCAATCAATCAATTAATCCATCAATCATCCATCCATCCAATATTTCTCATCAATCAATCTATCTATCTATCCATCCATCCATCCATCCATCCAATATTTATCATCCATCCATCCATCCATCCAATATTTATCATCCATCCATCCATCCATCCAATATTTCTTATCAACCAATCTATCCATCAATCTATCTATCCATCCATCATCCATTCATCCATCCAATATTTTTCTATCCATCCATCCATCCATCCATCCATCCATCCATCCATCATCCAATATTTATCATCCATCCATCCATCCATCCATCCATCCAATATTTATCATCCATTCATCCATCCATCCATCCATCTAATATTTCTTATCAACCAATCTATCCATCAATCTCTTATAAATTTTTTTTTGCAGAGCCAGGCACGCATCAAAACTAGATTGCTCCCATACCTATTATTTCTATTTTATATATATATATATATATATATATATATATATATATATATATATATTCTTTGTGGAAAGTGTAGTTACTTAGCTAAAGCCAATACTAACCAGCTGAACCTTCACCCTGTGTGTTGTTCGTTTGTTAACATCACTCATTAATGCTGTAACAACACCGAGTCCTGAGGGTCTGACTTCATGTTTGTAAGATCGATTAGCATCATCCCCGACGGTGCAGTGAAGGAGCATCTGACCCTGTGTCTCAACAGACACGACTTATCAACAAGAATCTAGCTTGTTAATTAACATCACTCCGAGATGCAGGAACAGCACCCGGTTCAAAAGACCCACTTGTTTGACCTGATGAATATTCAAGTGATGACATCATCTGGGATATGCATATTCATCAATGAGCTCCTTTAAGTAAACAAGGGAACAGCAGATTACTCAAATATCTGCAGACGAACGCAGGGGAATAGGGCCTAATCTGTGGAGCTGGTCACGGGCCAGTTCTCTACTAAAGCTGGTCTGATTAGATTGCTCTCTCAGTGAGGTTTAGCTCTGACACTGTGGAATGATTCACTGTCTATCAGCCATTTGTGTTGGAGCCCAAACACACACACACACACACACACACATGCAGATGCTTAAAAAACAGATGGGCTATCCATATGCAGTCTCCTATTCTGCATGTTGTGCATCAGATATGTGGTGCTGCCTTGACCACTGGAGTCACGGTGTAAACTCAATTTACATTTCCTGAAGGCATCAGCAGTGCTTGTGAGGCAGTAAAAGTGGTAAAGTTTGAAGTAAGTTTAAGAATGAGTTTTTTGGTTCTGAGTCAATGAAATCCCACAGCAGAGACACTTTGCTGTTGTCAGGGGCACCGGAGCCTCTTTTTTCGCCCACGTACCTGTCAGCAGATATTAAAATGTGTACAGAACTAGTCTACTGTAACTCTCTTGGCTCTTGGTAAAAACACAGTTCTGCTATAATTTGCTATAGTTTTTGGCACCTGATATTATTTCAATCAGGTAAAGGGGCTTTTTCCTCAAGGGTTGTGCACCTCTTGAATTTGAATTTAAGGTTGCAAACTTTCAATTTGAATGCAAGGAAGTCATTTTACATTGAATTGAAATTCATAGAAATTCATTAACTGTAATTTTTATAATTGATATAAAAGTTTTTAAAAAGTTTTTTTAATGTTGCCTTTGAAAATCTGATTCATGATTTTAAAAGCTTAGATGTTGGTTTAAAAAAACATTTAAAAAACTTTGCTTTAGTTATAAATAAAATTCTTTGAATATTTTAGAATATAGTAAACAAAATTAAAACATCCATCCATCCATCCATCCATCCATCCATCCATCCATCCATCCATCCATCCATCCATCCATCCATCCATCCATCCATCCATCCATCCATCCATCCATCCATCCATCCATCCATCCATCCATCCATCCATCCATCCATCCATCCATCCATCCATCCATCCATCCATCCATCCATCCATCCATCCATCCATCCATCCATCCATCCATCCATCCATCCATCCATCCAGAACCCTGATACTTCTTAGTGACTGCCTAGCAATTCTCTAGGAACCTATTCTCTAACACCCTAGCAACACCTTAGCAACCAGGTAGAACACTCAAAACACCCTAGCAAAACCTTAGCAACAAGATGGAACCCTCAAACAACTGCCTAGCAGCCACTGAGAACACTTTGACAATCATCTACTTCCTTCAAACTAAACTGAAAAAAAAAAATGTGGTGTAGGATTTACTTTGAAACAATTTTCACTCAGAAATTGCTTGGAAATTTCACAAAAAAAATTATAAAGAAATGGCAAGTAACATTGAATTAAACATGAAATTTTTAAGTAGAAAGACTGAAAGAATTTTTGAAGATGTAAATAAAGAGTGCATTTTACATCAAAATACAATTTCAGTCTTTCTACTTCAAAATTCCATGTTTAATTCAATGTGTTTCTTTGCAGTGGCAATGTACTTGCAATTTCTGAGTGAAAATTGTTTCTACACCAAATGTTTTCTGAGTGAAAATTGTTTCTACACCAGATGTTTTCTGAGTGAAAATTGTTTCTACACCAGATTCAGTGTACCTTCAAACTTTAGCGAACTTTTCTTTATTTTTCTGTCACTGCTGCTTCATTATTATTCTCTGTCATATTGCAAGTAACACAGTGAGGCTCTTTAAAGCTGAAAGGGGCGCAGCTGATTTGCGCTCGCTCGCTTACTCACTCACTCACTCCACACCTACAGTATCCCACCTCCCTCCATCACCCGTCTCCTCAATGACGGCTCCCGCCTCTCTTCATGCCTGTCCTGCTCTCCTTTAGCTCTGTTTTATTAGATTTCTTGCTCTTTCTCCGCGAGGATCATAGATTATTTCTCCTCCGGCTGCCCGCTATAAACTGTAATCAGCCGCTCTGTAGGAGAGGAGAGATAGAGAAACCTCCTCTGTTTCATCCCTCTCCTATTTTCCATCCATTCTTTCATTCACTCGTTGCGGAGCGGAGAGCTGCGGCAGTGATTTTTCTCTGATGCTTTGTGGATGCGTTCAGCGATGCAGTGAAGCCGAGAGAGACTCGGGCTGCCGTGCCGTTCACCAGTTGAATGCGGTATGAGAAAAAACGGTGGGTGAACATGGAGGTGTCCTGAGGAGAGAGAGGGAAACAGAGGTTTGCGGAGCTGCGTCTGCCTTTGCCTGAAGAACGCGTCCGCATGCACCTTAAGTCTGTGAGTACCAAGAGCTTCGACGCGAACGTGGAAAGTAGTTTCGGAGCAAACAGGTTGCTGGTGCTTTAGTTTCAGGCATGGATGCACATTAGAGGCCGTGCACTGAAATGACACATTGTTTCTGTCACACCGCTTGAAGAACATGAAATATTGCACAATGTAACTTTGGTGTTGTAGAAATAAAGCTCTCAAGTTGCTCTCTTTTTTAGAACCATTCTGATTTAAATGAATTATGATGCTTTTGAAATGCCTCTGATTGTTCAGTCTGTGTGTGTGTGTTTGCTCAGTGACCTGGTTGTGTTCGCCCATTCATTCTTTACTGTGTTTATTATGGTCGCAGCTCGTGATTTGCATTCAGAATGATGTCATCTTTCTCCCTGCACGGTTCCACGTTTATGTCAGACAGGTCAATGCCACTGCTGCGGTCAGCAACCTTTAACCCAGCCTTGAATCTGAGGGGAACTGTGACTTTTTATGGCGTCAATATGTCTTATTTTTCCTTCCAATGCGCGTGTTTACATGCACGTTCTTAAAGGATTAGTTCACTTCAGAATTAAAATTTCCTGATAATTTCCTCACCCCCATGTCATCCAAGATGTTCATGTCTTTCTTTCTTCAGTTGAAAAGAAATGAAGGTTTTTGAGGAAAACATTCCAGGATTTTTCTCCATATAGAGGACTTCACTGGGGTTCAACGGGTTGAAGGTCCAAATGTCAGTTTCAGTGCAGCTTCAAAGAGCTCTACATGATCCCAGACGAGGAATAAGAGTCTTATCTAGAGAAATCATCGCTCATTTTCTAAAACCACAAATGCTCGTCTTGCACTGCTCTTTGATGCGCCACACATTACGTCATCATGTTAGAAAGGTCTCGCGTGACGTAGGCGGAAGTACCACGATAGGGTGAAAAACTCTCATTTTCAAATCTCATTTTCTCCTCCAACTTCAAAATCGTCCGACATTGTTGTTTTACCTTTATTTGTAAAGGCCGTTTGACTTAGTCTTTGCATGTTTGCTTTGTAAACACTTGATTGGTACTTCTGCCTACGTCACGCGTGACCTTTCCAACATGATTACGTAATGCGTGGCGCATCGCAGAGCAGTGCAAGATGAGCATTTGTGGTTAAAAAGTAAATAAATGATTTTTTTTTTTTTTTAGTAAATGATGGTTGGTTTCTCTAGATAAGACTCTTATTCCTCGTCTGGGATCATGTAGAGCTCTTTGAAGCTGCACTGAAACTGACATTTGGACCTTCAACCCGTTGAACCCCAGTGAAGTCCACTATATGGAGAAAAATCCTGGAATGTTTTCCTCAAAAACCTTCATTTCTTTCCAACTGAAGAAAGAAAGATCTTGGATGACATGGGGGTGAGTAAATTATCCAGATATTTTAATTCTGAAGTGAACTGATCCTTTAACTTGTGTTCCATTCCTCTCTCCATCCATCCAACCATCCTTTCTACCATCCATCTGGCTCATTCAAGTGTCCTTACTACGGATTTAAGAGCGGTTCGCAGTTGGGGAGGAGGAAACATATTGCAAAGTTAGACTTTTTCTTGACCCTAGAATTATGAAAATGTGTTCTTGTCTCATGCAAAAATGGTACAGTCTAAATATTACATCTGTAACTGCAGGAGAGAATATGAGTCTCCCACTGACATTTTGGAATACTCTTTAACATTCCGACTGACATAACATATGAAATACTCTGAGTCAGATACACACGAATGGTTAGGTTTTGACGTCACTACCGGGGAATAACCTGATTTATTAATAAAGTCTTGTAAACACGGTTTACTTGCGTTGCAGGGATATTGGTTTGCATGTAATCCAGGACAACAGGTTAATTCAATAAGCTGATTTTTGGGAGTGTATTGGTGTACATCTAAACATGTAAACCTGTTTGAAAACAGTTGTCATTTTTGCATTTCTCTCTTTTTCAGCAACAAGCTCCACTAAGCTGGAGGATCTGAGCTATCTTGATGAACAGCGAAACACCCCCCTGCGCACGTCCATCCGCCTGCCCTGGCACAACACCGGGGGCAGAGCTCCACACGACAAAGGTACAGTCACAATCCCATCATGCAGTTGTTCTGTGTGCTTGGTGTTTCTCTTTATTTATTATGAAACCTATTATGAACATTTTTAGGATAATTAAGTTGGCAATTGCCTGACAATTATTTACATTTTTACTCCAAATTCTTATTACTTTCATTCAAAACAGCAACAATAATAACAACATTGTTTTAAATTGTCATAGAAAATGAGAATTTAGGAAATTGTCTTTATGTAAAATACATATTTATGGATCATGACTTGTTGTTCTGCCTTTATGCTAAATTAAAGAAAGTGATTAGTGCTTTTTTAGAAGACACCTTATATATTGCACTTCATAAATAGTATAAATTGTCAAAAATAATTATTTGTTTTCATTTTGCCTTTGAAACACAGGTAAATGAAAAATAAAATAATGAAAATTGGGGGGTATTAAAAGTCTTAATTTTCTTTATGTAAAAAAAAACGAATTTCTTATTTATTCTCTTTGATTTTGGCATAAAAGAAAGTATAATTGCAACTCTTTTTGGTATTTTTTAATAACATGCACCTCAACATTTAGGTGTACGTCTATTGATTGATTAATTGATTGTTTGTTGTGAAATAAAATTTGATTTGACTTGGTTTGGTGAGATTCACTCTTGTACAATCTGAAACTGTTGGATTTGTGGGTTTTTTTGTAAAAACTTATAGAACGTTTAGAGTGAGACATTTCTGTACAGATCTGTTTACCCACTCAGGACCCACTCTCTATACACTTCCTGTGGTGAAAATAAGTGTTTTAAATAGTCAAGTCCATTAATAATGCAAGAGAACATCGTTAAATACATGTGTTTTTCCTCTCTGTCCATCTGTTTGTCTGTTTCTCTTATATAAATGCTTGTGTACCCCGAGGGTCGAGCTAATGTGTGTTCTGCAGGAGCTGCTGCGTGTGTGTCAGTGTTGAGCTGCTATTCTGACCTTGTTGAATGTTCTAATAAATAATGAGAGACATCAGAGGTTTGATTCAATCACAGCCAATGGCGACAAAGATTCATCAGCTCTGATCGGTGCAGGATTTTTTATTCCAGTCTCTACAGGTGTATTCATGTGCAAGTTTTGGATCCCAAAAAGGCTCAATTTCATCTGACATGCAGTGATGACATGCTTATCTATGTGCATATAGTCTATGTATATTAAATATCACTCTATGTTTGTGTCAGTATTTTATTGAAGACTTGTGAGCATGACCAGCAGCTAGAGCCGCACAATTAACCGTTAAAAGATTGCAATCTCGATTCGAACACTCCCTCGATCTTATTCCTAAATGACGAATCAGCTGTGTCTATTAAACCTTTGAAAATCTGAATTCTGACCCAGAGAGAGTAGTTGGTATGAAACCGCATCACAACCACACGATATCATCATTTCTGTATACTGGGAAAGTTTATAGTTCAGATATAAACACTGATGTCTGCGGTAGCGATCAAAATAGAGTAAATCATTTATTGAAAGTAACTTGTCGCTTCAAATAATGATTGTATTACATCGTTACACCAGTAGGTGGCGACAATGGCTGTTAAAAAATGTATTTGTCTGGTTCATCCAGTAATGAAACAATTAACATTTTGTCAGAACCCCTAATTAATTATTTTGTTTAGTTATCTATTTGGAATCATTTAGTTGTCTATTCAGAATCATATTTTGTTATTTTGTTATTTTATTATATTATTATTTTTTTTATTTTATTTTATATTTTATTTTAATTTAATTTATTATTTTATAAAAGGTTGTCAGGCTGTCTGTGATTGATTTTTTTTTTCTTTCTGGTGCAATTAAAGATTTCAAATGAACTCAAAGGTGTTTTGTCTGAACTTCTCTAAAATATTCTTGTTTGAAAAGGAAGCAATATCAGTCTGATCATAATATTTTATACAAAGAGATTATTTTTTTTATCTTTTTTTCTTTTTGATTTTGTTAGTGCACTGTTTTAGTGACATATTTAGACATATTTTTGTGAGATTTAACTCAAAAATCACATTCATGTCATCATCCGAATCGATTTTCATGCTGACTCTATTTAATGCGCTACTTAACAGCTACTCAAACAGCCTTTCCAAGCACTTGACATCTTTATTTTATGTCAAAGGTGCCAAAATGATTGAGAAACACTATGATAAAAGTTCATAAATGACATTAATGTCATCACATCACTGACAAATGGATGTCATGTGTGATCATTGTGTTCTTTCACACATATTTAGTGCACAATAAAATCTCACTCTGGGGTGACATTGAGGGTATTTTATAACATTAACTGCAGGAAAATCATTTTATTATAAAGTATTATCATTCCTTCTTAAGTCTAGTGAGGATATGCATGTCTATTTACATTGTTTGCCTGTGATTAAACCTGTGTGTTGTGTGTTTTGCAGCTCGCTTTGCTCCGTACAAGCCCACTGACATCATGCTCAAGCCACTGCTGTTTGAGGTTCCCAGCATCACCACTGACTCTGTGTTCGTGGGCCGCGATTGGCTGTTCCAGCAGCTCGAGGATGACCTGAGGCCCAGCGAATCAGGCGAGAGCTCCGGTTCCATCCTCGTGGGCAACGTGGGCTTCGGCAAAACCGCCATCATCTCCCGTCTGGTGGCCCTCAGCTGCCATGGCGGCCGCATGCGACAGATCGCATCCAACAGCCCAAGCGCATCTCCCAAAAGTGAGTCCTGAAGATTGTTTCACAACACACATGCTCACGGGCCCAAGTCTGGATACAGCAATACCTGTTTTCTGTGTGAATATATTTTAAAATGTAATTTATTCCTGTGATCAAAGTTGAATTTTCAGCATCATTACTCCAGTCTTCAGTGTCACATGATCCTTCAGAAATCATTCTAATATGATGATTATTATTATCAATGCTGACAACAGTCATGCTGCTTAATATTTTGTAGAAACCATAATTTTTCAGGATTCGTTGATGAATAGAAAGTTTGAAAGAGCAGTATTTATTTGATTGTGAAATCTTTTGTAACATTATAAATGTCTTTACTGTCACTTTTGATCAGTTTAATGTAATTGACCCAAAACTTTTGAAAGGTAGTGTATTTCAATCTCAATTCTATTAACAATGTATACAAGTCTTTCATATTTGATTTTCTGTGAGGCATGTAATCTACGATGTGATGCATGTACCTAATGCTCGTTTACACAGACTTTTTAATTGCAAGAAACAATAAACAATGGTCTGAGTTGTTTGTGAATGGATGTTTGACTCGTCTAAGTAGAATAAACAACAGCTGGTGATGTTTGTGCTCATGTGGATATTCATCTGTCACATGTCCAGGTGGGGAGCCGAGTTCAGATCTGCCTCTGAGTCAACCGCCTCAGCCGACCCCTCCGCCCAGCGCCACCAACACCCTGCGTTCCAGCAGCTGTCCCAGCACTCCTGAGCTGCAGCGGTGCCGCGAGGAGGCCGTCAAACGTCTGGCTGCCAAGGTATGTGCAAAAAACCTTTTCATGATCTGAAAGTGGAAAAGGAACAAGATCAGTGCTTCCCACACATAGACTTTACTTGGGCAGGCCGCCCACGTATAATAAAGGCCGCCCAAGTATATTTGGAGACACATTTTTGCTTTTATTATTTTTATCCTCTTACACTTTTATGTCCGCGCAAGATAATGAAACTATCCTGCGATCGAATAACTAGTCGTTTCGTACCTGTGTACATCAGAACTGTTTACTCCCGCTAACATTCCCACGAGCGCTGCATTTTGCAAAGTCACAAGGCGGCGCTGTTGCGTGTTCTACAGCTCGCGCAACAGTGCCTCAGACTGCTTCAAAGTGATTCTTAATCAATGAAAAGCGCAGATTTATGCTAAGCGATTGCTAATGAACTCAAGTTGATGGATTGTTACAATGTCTACTTTATGGCCTTTATATAAAATGTTTTAGACGACTGTAAGAATCTGAAGGATCAGCCTGCAATAGATCAGACATTTCAAAATAAGAGTACCTGTGTATTTCGGGCTTGTTTATAAATTTAAAAATCACACGCTAAGTTTTTTCTTTTTCTTTTGGGCATTATTGGTATTTTGGTTACACAATAAATTGTATTTAATTTGATTTCCATTTAATTCATAGTAAATTATTGTAGTCTCCCCCACAGGAAGAAAAGACTAAGAACATTATTTGACACATATATTATTCATTTTATAAATTTTACTAGTAAAATCTGTGTCCCATTCACTGAGAGAGACACTATATGACAGCAATGAGAACATAGGAAAAAGGTGAACCATTTAAATGCTGTAATTTTGCATAATTTACAATGCATAATAATGCATAATATTAGTATGTAATTAAATGTAATATGCTATGTAATTAAAATGAATTTCAATAAATAAAAATACTGTTAAAAATCACACATTATTTGTTTGTCACATGTGGTACACGGTTTTTGTGCCGTGGGTAATAGGAGGATTTTTCGCCCGGCTACCACCGCAAGTATATTTCAAACCTGTGGGAAGCACTGAAGATTCAAACTTGCATTGCTCACATAAGCACCAAAACTCTTCACTTTGCATGTTTGTGCAGTGTAGTCATGTTTGTGATGATCTTGCTGGTGACAAAATTAATCAGCCTTTGTGAATATCATAATAAATTTAAAGGATTAGTTCACTTTAGAATTAAAATGACCTGATAATTCACTCACCCCCATGTCATCCAAGATGTTTGTCTTTCTTTATTCGAAAAGAAATTAAGGAAAACATTCCAGGATTTTTCTCCATATAGTGGACTTCAACAGGGATTTGAAGGTCCAAATGTCAGTTTCAGTGCAGCTTCAAAGAGCTCTACATGATCCCAGACGAGGAATAAGAGTCTTATCTAGAGAAACCATCGGCCATTTTCTTTAAAAAAAACATTATATACTATTTAACCACAAATGCTCATCTTGCACTGCTCTGCGATGCTCCACTCATTACGTAATCATGTTGGAAAGGTCACGTGTGACGTAGGTGGAAGTACCAATCCTTCTACAAAGTGAACATCCAAAGACTAAGTCAAACGGCCTTTACAAAAAAAAAAGGTAAAACAATGATGTCGGACAATTTTGAAGTTGGAGGAGAAAATGAGATGGAGTTTTTCGCCCTACCGCGGTACTTTTGCCTACAACACGCGTGACCTTTCCAATGTGATTACGTAATTCTGAAACTGACATTTGGACCTTCAACCCGTATCTCTCATTTAAACTAAAAAGCATAGTTAGATTTGGTAAGTTTGATTCATTTCAGTGAATCAGTTCAGACCGTCCCGTTTTAATTAATCGATTGTATCAGAACAATGATTCAGTGATTCATTTGCATCTTCATTCACTCTGCGTGGCATTTTTTCTATAAACATTTGGTAAATATTGCTATCTGTATTATTATATTGGTGCATTATTAAATATCATTCTTCAATGCGTTCATTTAGTGGAAAACAGTTCTTTGACTCCAACCCAGATCTGTAACAGCCACTCCATAATTTGTCTAACAGAAAATGAGCTGTTTGCTGAGAGAATGTTGGCTCATGAAGCTCGTGTTTCTGGACTAATACATACACATTTATCTGCATCAACCAAAATGAAGCTTAAAATTCAGTCCATGTTGATTTGACACATTCCTGCATTGATTGTTGATTAGTATATAAACTGGTCATTGGACAGAAGCAACAATCTGGTTTTAGCTTCCTGTATGTATAGAACATTTCATACGTCCTCGTACTGTATTGAAGTGGGCGGCTCATCCAATGGATCTCTCAGCTGCGGCCCTAATGAAACCGCACAGGTGTGCTGCTGCAGCCGAATCACAGGTGCAGGGCCACGACCTCTGCCTGATCTACAGTGCTGACAGTGTCTTACTGTATGTAAGACTTGTATGTCACAGTCCTGTGTTAACCAGTTTAATAATCAGTTAATGTTAATTATTTCTTTTCAAGGGGTCAAAATGAATGAATAAAATGGATGTTTTGTTCAAAATTATTATGCTTTCTTGATCTGTGACATTAATGGCTTTGAGTGCCTCTCAAAGAGAACCAAGCACATTCATCTACTGTGCTTTAATTAAATATTTGCATAGAATATATTTTATTTAATCACAATACTTTTACAGATACATTTATATGGACTTCAGTGGCTAAAATGCTTTTTCATGTCAAGTCAAATTTATATAGCGCTTTTCATAATACACATCGTTTCAAAGCAGCTTTAATAATATGTTTAATTTATATAGCGCCTTTCCCAAGCTCAAGGTCTTTAACTCATTGATGCATGATGGTAGTGAGTCTGGTAGAGCAGCCTGATGAATAGAGTCCGGTTGGCAAGCAGTATATACTGTATGAGCAATATCACATGCTGTAGGTAATCACTGATATACAGCCATATCGCATGGCTACGAGTGTGATATTGCGTTTATACAACAGTTCGATGGATCGAGTGTGTAAATAAATAAGAAATAAAAACTTGTGTCTTTAAACCACTCTTGTGCAGAACTACTTCCTTCCGTCACAGATTCAAATCTCAAGGTGACAGTTTGACCAATAAAACATCACTTTAGAACTAGTAACGAAGGAATGTTGAGTCACTCCATTGAAACTCATTGTATTTTGTACAGTATTATAGAGAGAGAGACAGAGAGAGAGAGAGAGAGAGTCCTTTGTTTACAAAAGTCCCTTTCAATTTAAAAGTCTTTTGAGACCGACTCATTCACTCGTAAAATTGTTTGCCATCTAATGGCGTATTAATGTAACTTTCACTCAATCCATATGCCATATGCAATCCATTCAATCCAATCCACTAATGGACCTCAATATCAAATACAACATATTTATATAAAATAATATTTATTGAACAACAATATTTAAATTAACAACAATAGCCATTATAAATTACAATAGAAAAATAAACACAATTGTACAATTCAGTCAAACGTACAAAAGCAGTGCTCTACAGGATGTAAGTTAAATATAAATTACATTTAACATAGCCCAATTCGATTTGCTCAGGAACAAGTAATAGATTAATAAGACCAAAGATTGCCTGTTTTATTTACCCAAAATGAATTATATCTCATGCTTAAACACCATAAGAGCCAGCGGCAAATCCCCAAAGCACTGGCCAAGATTAAGCTGTTCTCGGCGGGTACTCGAGCACTGAACGGACGTTGACGGACTGGAGCTCGCATCTACGAAAACGTCTAAACAATTTTTAAAATAGGCGCTATGATTAAATATGAATCACATATTTCAGGTCTAAAGAACTACATTCTCGACTAAAAAACTCCAGTTCGTGGTACAACAAGTGTAGTATTTATAAAAAAATATGGTGGATTTGCTCGGCCGCCATGACAGTCACTTCAAGTGGAGTGATACAAACAGTGAAAAGGTAGGAGTGCTGTTATCACTAGACTCTCAGCCAATCAGATTCAAGAACAACAAAGATCTGTTGTATAAATCTGAACAGTGTCAGCTAGGCATGTGACGGTATCAAATTTTCATGTTGCGATTAATTGATGAAGCTTTTATCACGGTATACGGTATTATCACAATATTAAAATAAGTTGCAAAACCATTTTTGTCATAGTTTAACAGGTTTAAGAACTCTTTTTGTAATAAAACAAAAACAACTCTGACTGAAATTTTCAAACAGATTAAAATGCAAAAGAATTAAGCTATAAAGAACAACAGATAACACTTTACTCTATTTAATGCATTAACTAAGATTGAGCAATAGCTACATTTGTTACAGAAAGTGTTATTTTTTGTTAATGTTAGTTTAGAAACACAACTGATCATTGTTAGTTTTATCTCAGGTCCATTAAATAAGTTATTTTGATTTTAGTAATGTTATTAAATAGTAACTAAGAAATTAACATTAATTAATAATAATTAATACTTTATAAGTATTTTTATTGTCAGTTTAGTGATAATGAATTAACATGTTAACTAATGAAGCTGTATGTTTTCAAAGTTTTACTGAACAAATAATCAGAACATTTCTAATCATTAGGGCATGTTGTAGTCCAGATTAAAATATAAAAATGTTTAGGTTTGAAAATAAATATCCTTTTAAGTCTTTTAAGTATTCAGTATTTGGTGCTGTGATGAACAACACTGAGATTACAAAAAAATGAATGGCTGTTTGAAGCATTTTAAAAACTTCACTAGCGCAGTTACTTTGTTTGCACGGTTTCCGTGGTAACCGCTGCACGCTGCTGTTCCATCAGCGCCCTCTGCTGTCAGAGAGTGAACGCGCACTTTCATTCAGCTCGTCTCCTTCACTGGTTCCGCCATGTGCTTCTTGTGCACGTTGGGATTGTTTACATCTGAGCGCGTGTCCTTTTGACACAGAATACAGCGGTGTTGTGCATTTTATACTATTGATGGGGAAAGTATTCTTAATTGCCTTAAAAAAAATTAATAATTGGTAATAAATTATTATTTACGGTATTCTGAAGTGCCGACGATTACAATATTGTGCATATTCATTATCGCGTTTTATTGCATTACCGAATATCGGCACAAGTCTAGTGTCAGCATAACAATGGTATTGAAAACCATGGCGGTGAATAATTTGTCTGAGAGGCCTAATGTAAATCATAAATAGTAATGGGCCTAGAACTGAGCCTTGTGGGACACCCTGTTTGAGTAAGACAGTGGAAGATTTTTAATTGTGCGTAGTGATGTAGTATTGTTACCAATTAACAATCTCTGAGAGGCACATGAGTAAGAACTTATGACAGTATCAAAAGCTGAGCTGAGGTCGAGTAATAAAAGTATGGGAAGCTTGCCCGAGTCACCGGAAAGTAAGAGGTCATTGATGATACTAAGGCAGTTTCAGTACTGTGATGCAAGCGAAAACCAGACTGAATGTTATCAAACTGATCATTGAGAGCTAGAAATGACTGCAGCCTCTTTTCCATGATTTTTGAGACAAATGGTAGATTGGGCGATAATTATCGAAGTCAGTTGGGTCCAGCACTCTTTAGTGAAGATAGGAGACATATTTACAAGATATGAGAGCAGAAATTTCAGAGGTACAGTGTTTCAAAAGAAATGTTGGTGCAGGATCTAACCGGCGTGAGGAAGAATTGGATTTCTGTATTATTTCACTAACTAAGATGGAGTTATTCAAGATAAAGTTATTAAGCTTTTTGGATAGACTGAGCTTGCTCACAACTAGAAATGGCCGGTTCATCACCAAAAGTCCCACACAAAGCATCCAGCTTTCCCTGAAAGTGGTGCAAAAAAGAACAGCTTTACAGAAAATCATAATGTTAATGTTTATAATATCATAATATTTTCATGCCTCATAGTTACATTTAGCAGGTTAGAGCTGTGTGATAATATAGTTACATTTTGAGGTAATACAAGCAATCAAGCAGTTGAGATTGATATATAGTATAAATCACTTTACACGAGTATACTTTATGAATGCAGAAAAAGTTAGACATATCCAACTTTATATTCTTTTACCTGCAGAATTGTGCATTTACAGCATGATCTGACTGGACCTTGTTAACCAGCCAAACTTTCACCCCTTGGTTTGTTTGCCATGTATATGCATGCAAACTTTGACATATGTTCACTTGCTGTTAGGACAATTGAGCATTTCCATTGTTTTTCAAAATGGAAATGCTTAAATTATAACAATATAACTGTTAAATGTAAGTTATGTACTCGCTGAAACACACCGACCACTTAAAACTATATTCTTGTGACCTTATTTCAGGCATTTAATATAAAGTGCTCTTATGCTTCAGACAGTTTGTGCTGAACACTTTATTTTTCCTTTGCAGCGGCTCATTCTGTGTCCCCAGATGATTTCAGATGGGTTTTGTTCATAGAAATGGGTTTTATTCAACTGCAAACTCGCATCACCGATGAAGGTTCTCTATAGCACAATGCATAGACCAGACACATAGAAAATGAAATGTATAATATTTTCATTTAGTTGTAGTTTTTTTGCTTTCAGGTAGAGTTTGAGATATGTCTCTTTGCAGACAGAAGCGATGCGTGTTCTGATGCAGACTGACCCATGATTCGTCTGTCTTGTATAAAGAGCACATGCAGTTGTGCAGTAATGTTGCTAATGGACGGTGATGAATATGTGGTGATGTCACAGTTTCTACTGCAGCCGTTTTAATGGAGGACCCGCGCTTCAGTGTGATGATGTATTTCCCCTCAGTCTGACATGTTTATGGTGGAGGATGTAGGGGTGGGCGATATGGCAAAAATATCATATCCTAATTGTTTTCAGACAGGATCACGATCCATAACACAATTCTTTTTCATGTTGGTTTAAGACTATTTTGCACGTCAGTGAGCAGTACAGCCAAACTAATTTCTCTATTTTATTTTATTTCATTATTGTATCTTTGTTATGAAATATTAGAACAAAGATGTAAATTACAAATTATAGCACAAATCTGATACATATGAAATAAACATTGTTTTAAATTTCAGCTGCAGTAGGTCTGTTTACTACGGAGTCCCTAAAGGGACCTTTGCAAAAATAAAAAATATACAGACTTTCGCATTCACTCAAGAAACATCCGCACGTGCAGAAGAAAATATTGCTTGTGCACAGTATTTTTTTGCGTGATCACGCCTTACAATGTCTGGTTTATGTATACTATCTATAACATACTTCCTTTGTGCATTTCGCTCTCATTTTACTATGAAGATAATGAGAGTATAGATGCATATAAAGATCTATTTGCTCAAAATGTTGCTTTCGTTAGGGCAGTATACCTCTAATATCATGGCCTTATGTCCGCTATAATGCATCGTCTGTGACGGCCGAGAAACCGTGGTGTGAAATGGGCTGATGGCAAAATAAGTCATATTTGCTAAGTTTAAGGACAGATACAGTAAAACATTGCTCAAAATTCGGCTTTCATTAGGGCAGTATGTCATATTTCAAGACTTTATGTCCGCTTTAACAAATTTAACTCTGGCGGCCGAGAAACTGTGTTGTAAAATGGGCTGATGGCGCAGTAGGTAGCTCAGTGTACAACATTGTCATATGCTAAGTTTAATGGTTCATAAAAAACATTGGTACTCCAGTTTGTCTGCATGTCTGTTGTGAGACTTCAGTGTAAACGCCCACTGCTGTGATTGGCTAACATCTTTGCATATGAAATAGCTAAGTATTACTGTCTCGAAAACTTATAGCACATTTTTACTATTACAGCTCTCAAGGTTAACTAATCGTGAAAAGTGTTGATTATAGCATTACATTTAGATCTATGACATTATATTTAGATATAGTTGTTGAGTGCATGAAAGCAGTGATCTCATCATTGAAACTCAATTTCTGCACACTAACGAATGCTTTCATCATAACTAACAGTGCAAATGCGATATAAATGAGATTTTTTTAATAAAACGGGAGTTTTGGCGCGAGTCACTGATAAACTCGTGCAGCTCCAGCGATTATAAAGAGAGCGTTCTTTGATTTCTTTCTATATATAATTTAATCACAGTTTAAATAAAAGATTATTTTCATCCTACTAAGAGAAACAAGGTAAAGTTGAGCGTTTAGTCGCTGGTTTGATTTACTGACACACAGACAAAGATCATCTGACTGTACATGAATCATTAATATCAGATCAGGCATTAGAATGAACACAGTTACTGACATGTTGTTGCATTACTGTCGAGTCCATACCGTAAAAGTCTGTTTGCAAAGCCTGCGCCCAAATGCGATTGATTTACCAAAGAATCCACAGTGAAATGTGCCGTATACAACTGAATAAAGCTCAACTGAGACATTCACATTGTTGAAAATAAATAACCATATTCCTAGCATAAGGATCCTTTAAAAGGTAATGTTATTTTTAGTCCTGTATCGCTCTTCTCTCCTCCTCATCTCACTAACGCCAGTGGGCGGGGCTAACGTTGCAAAGGCGTTGATTTATTTTGTGGAGGCGGAGTTTCACCTATAGACAGGCACATTCCAGTATCAGTCGTTCGCTGGGCTTGGTGTCAATAAAAGCTTTTATTGGACTGACAAGGAAGTTTTTAGTTCTGAAACTTACAGGATATTCTTATAGTACGATGACCTAATATATATATCAAAAGTTAATTTCTCAATTCATGACCACTTTAATGCGTCCTTGCTGAATGCAATTTCTCTGTGCAGCTGGTCCTGCAGTGTAAATGCAGCCTTAGATTCCTCATTAGTGCTCACTGTGGGGAACGAGAGATTCCCGGCGATGCCGTCTTGTGTTTCTTCGGATGTGTGTTGCTTCAATATGTCTGATTCTGCTTTTGAAGTTCATAGAGGAGGGACTGGAGCGATGCCAGCTCTGTTGTTTGGAACGCTGTGTTTCAGCCTTTTGAAATGCAGAGGACTGAAGTTGAGATGCCGTGAACCCGAAGACCCTCTCTATTCTTCTCAGTGTTGCTGAACTCAATCCTGATCCCTGCATTCACTCTCTGAATAAATAAACTAGCAGTAGTTCAGTGACCTCCTCGATATTGATTCAGATTTTTGAAACATGATTGTTTTGTGTTACATTCTTCATAGTGCGGTCAAACCATGCAAAATGATTTATTACCCAAATATAATGTACAGGATATAATGTCAAGGACTTCCGTTTTTAATAAGTCATACAAAATAACAGATGATAATATATTTAAACTGTTAAAGTGTGTGATCGGAGATGTTTTTTTAATGGAATATTGCATTTCATCTCTGAGGCTTGAAACGCAGTGCTTCAGCGTTTGGGTTCTGCTGCGTCTCCGTACATCTTCGTCTTAATAGTCTGAGCTGTCCTCTGTCAAACACAATGTGAGCTAAATGATGTATCAACCGTGTTTCCCGGGGGACCTGCCGTCCCTCGAGTGTTACCATGGCAACAGGTTAGCAGGGTGGTCATTTGGTCGCATTTAAAGAGAATCGTACCCATGTGGCTGCCGAGACTCAGGACGGCAAACGCGCAGCAGACAGTGGCAAATTACATATTCACAGATAAGACAAAAGCACCTAATTAGAGGCTCATCACTACAATTTCAATAAATGATTGTGTGTCTATTTGCGAAAGAAATTGGCTATATTCCAGTCAATCCCTGCATGCATCAGTCACATAAGCGCAGGCTGATTATTTTTAGCTCTTTCCATTAGTTTGTTGCCTGATTAATTCACATATTTGCAGTTGGTGCTGTGTTGATGGAGAATTGATTAATGTTATCTTTTTAATACCTGTTTTCTATGTGAATCTAGACACATAGACTTTTGACTTTCAACATATTCTGCCTAAGAAATGCCCACTTAGACTGTCTGAACATGCATTGCCACAAAAATGCCATTATGTTATATTATATTATATTATGCATTTTTTTCACTCAAATACATCACATTTAGGAAGTTATTTTATTTTATTTTATTTGTAATGTAAAGCAGGTTTATCTGAAATAGTTCAGACCACCATAATAGACAAATATGAAGAAAAAAAAATGCTGAAAATGTGAGTGGATTTTGTGATGAGAATTTTTGTGTGTCCAAAATAGGGCTGGGTATCCATACAGATGTACCGATTCACTTCCATTCCATTTCACAAGATCTCAATTCAATTTGATTTGCGATTTTTGATTCAATGATTCCATTTTCGCTGGCCCCACCACAAAAAAGTAATAAATGAATAAAATAGTTATAGTTTTTGTTGTTTTTGAACCATGCATTCTTGTATTATGTAATAAGGTTATGACACCAAAGTTTTAGATACCAGTGAAATTTAACAATTCTTGATTCCAATTTCAATACCACAGCTAAAACTACAGTACTATGTCTAACTAATATAAATTTCAAAGATTATTAAAGGGTTAGTTCACCCAAAAATGAAAATTCGGTCATTAATTACTCACCCTCATGTCGTTCCACACCCGTAAGACCTTCGTTCATCTTCAGAACACAAATTAAGATATTTTAATAAAATCTGAGAGGTTTTTTTTTTAATTTTTCTCTATTTGAAAGCAACAAAATTACCACATTCAATGTCCAGAAAAGTAGTAAAAACATCTTTAAAATAGTCAATGTGAGTACAGTGGTTCAACCTTAATATTATGAAGCAACGAGAATACTTCTTGTGTGCAAAACAAAACAAAAATAACAACTTTATTCAACAAATTCGTCTCTACTCTGTCATTCTGCTAAGCTGTTTACGTTACAAAGCTTCCATGTTTACGTCTGAACGCTGGTTCATAATTGGCTACTTTTCTGGACCTTGAATGTGGTAATTTTGTTGCTTTCAATAGAGGATAAAACAACTTCTCGGATTTTATCAAAATATCTTCATTTGTGTTCTGAAGATGTTCTTACGAGTGTGGAACGACATGAGGGTGAGTAATTAATGACAGAAATTTCATTTTTGGGTGAACTAACCCTTTATAGACAAGTGAACAGTCAATAAAAAAAATGTTTAAATCACAAGCAATAGCACAAATAAATAAATACAATAGAACAAAGATACAAATGAAATAAACTGCTTTTCAGGCAGGTCTAACAGTAGTGTCAGGTACAGAAATTGAATAAGGTAATCAAATGTAAAATAACACTGCATATAATCTTCACTGTACAATTTAAATAAAGGTTAATCCTTATTAAATTTACAAAAAAGTTATTCATTGATGAGCAGTGAGTGATTTCTTTGTCTTTAGTAGTTTGATTAACATTAAAAACACAGACAGCAGCAGGAATATTAGGCTGCTGTCACTTTAAGACTAATGCACAGATCCAATATAGCCTGCTGATACTCGTTTAAGTTCACTTAAGCCTACTAACTGACTATGTTTACAAGGATACTGGCCAAGGCAGGCATTTTGTGATAAATTTGTGTGAATTTGTCCATTCAAGCACAAAGAGAATTCATTTTATTATTTGCACGCTGTCCGAGATGCCCAGCTTTCTCTTTGCTCACGCAAAACTTGTGCGTACACAGTGCGTGCGAGTTCTCTTTCGCATCTTCTTGCGCTTGAATGCTTAAATTGGCAAAGCTTGAAAACACATGCAGGACCTTCAATTCCTTCAACTGTCCGAAATGCTTAAATGCGCACCTGAATCTGCCATTTTAAGCACTGAATGAATAACATTGCGTAAGGTAAATAAGAGGATGACATGTAGTGGAGAAGACTAGTAATAAGATTAACGTTGATCAGATACGTTTATGATTCAGTCGATTCGTGGCTTTTGAGAATCGGTATCAAATCGACCACATTAAAAAAAAAACAGATTAATCTGAAAAATTTTTTTTTTGCCCAGCCCTATCCCAAAAGTTGTACAGTTCTGCTTATGGTTTAGTTGCTGCTTAGCGTCTCAAACCAAAGATTTCTCTTGCTATCTAAATCCTATGTGGTGATTGTCTAATCAGGTTGTTGAAGGGTCGAGGGAAATGCCCAGCAATCAAGAGATTGATCCTGTTAATGTGCGCTCTGAAACGAGCACTTTGGAGTGTTCTCTCAAAGTGAGCGAGTTAATGGTCCCTCCACCTGAAGGAGCTTTAAATTGATGCTCTTTTCCCAGACCTCATCTCAGGGTGAAGACCGTGCCGTTCCTATTAACCCCACCTGTCCAAATGGGAAATATCCCCATCTGTCAAATGGAGGTTTCAATAATATATCAGGACAAATTAAGAGGGACCCTCAGTAGGCCGGCGCCTCTCGGTGCCCTGCTGTCATACCCATCTCTGCCAGGTTTTCTCACTCTGGCCAAACAAACTGTGAGCGTTACTTCAGTGAATGGTGGTGAACTCTGCTGTTAGGACATCACTTCACTTCAGAGAGAAACATTTCACTTAATTCATTCTCTTAGATGTGATTCTTCCTTTTGGGCATATGAGATTTTTTAAGGGAGGAACTGAATAAAGAAATAAGCTGTGCATTACAGTGATTTTATCACATATCAAGGCATGAAGTCCTTAAACACTCTTATCCATGGTAAACTCACCTGAACTTACTGTTGTTGTCTTTCAATATTTATAAAGTTGTGTGTGACATCTAATGAAATCAGATGTTAATGTTACTCACGTCATGATATCTGTTTGTCAATTTCTCCCTCCATCTGTGTTCAGATACTCACATTTATATCTGTTAGGCTGCTGAACTTTGATTGCAAGATTATTGGATGTAGAGAATGGCAGTGATAAGAGGCTGAAACTCTCATTTGTGCCCTGCATTATTTATCAAGTGCAAACAGTGGCATGATATTGGGCTCCAGTGTTAGATCAACATGGATTTGGAGCAGCTCCTCAAGGGCTCACAGACCACATGCTGCTGTGATATGAGCTTCAGTTCAGCAGCCAATAATAATAATAGCCCTATGATAAAAAACACATGTTTTAAAAAGAGGTTGAAACTAGGGCTGTGTATCACCAACAATGTCACGATACGATACACATCACGATACTAAAGCCACGATACGATACGTATCACGATATGGTTCAATTTAGAATTTAAATTTCTTTTGAGCAGAGTTTAGTAACAGTAATATGCGTTTATTGAATAACCAGTGTTATAACATGTCGTGATAACTGAAAAAACTATTTTGTTTTTGTCATTAAAAAAAAACAATGATTTAAATTAAATATAAAAAAATTGTCACAAAAAAAGCTTAGAATGGCTCTTCCTTTTGCTTTTAAAGTCACTCCCTCAGTAACTGAATTGACAATTATAGTGACACTGAAGCATATCAACAAAGCTCAATGACTAATTTCACTTGCAACAGTAAGTTGACTGTAAGAAAACTAAGTTAGTTAATTATATCGGCTATAATATTATAATAATGTCTATACTGCCTGTTTTTTTTTCCATCTGTAAAAATGATTTTTTTGGATATCAACTCAAAATATGTTCTAGAACAACATACGTTTTTATTAACGTGGTCTACAAAATATGGGCTACATGAGTTTACAATACACACTTAACAATAAGGTTCATTTATTAAACATCAGATAATGTATTAACATGAACTAACCATGAGCAATAGCCTACATTTGTTACTGTATTAGCTCATCTTTGTTAATGTTAGTTAATAAAAGATACAGTTGTTGATTGTTTGTTCATGTTGGTTTACAGTGCATTAACTAATGTTAACAAGATTTAAATGATGCGATGTGACCGCAAAGGGCACTTTCACTTTCACGATCAAAGTGTACGCCACTGATAAGCATTGTAAATGCAGTATTACAGTATACACATACCAATTAAATGCGCAGGTATCCTCTCGTGCGTCCTCCCCACTGGACGAGGCCAATACTTCACTTTCGTTTCGCTTTCAGATATCTCTATTATATATGCCATCACTGCTTTTACCTTTCTAGATGTAATTACCGAAATCAAAACAGTCCATAAACTATATCCTCACGAAAACTTCAGTCAAGCCAGCTCGCGCGTCAACCTGAGACATCAGCCTCCAAACTTCTCGGTTTCTGAATGGACGGTTTGGCTTGATTGACAAACGCTAACGTTCGGGCATGATTTATATACCATCGACCTGTCCTAAAACGTTAGCACGCTTTGATCGATGATTTGGAGATCGCGTGTTTCTCCGTTCGAGAGCGCATTTCCTGTTCACATCCGCGACAAAACATTTGATTATTTACGAATGAAAGCTCACAGAAACGTGAATGTCTGCTTGCGTTGCTTGCTAGCGTCAATTGACGTCACGTGATTGGCTAGATTTAAAAGCAAGACAGACTCGATACGGCAGCTGCTGTATCGATACGCGCATCGTCAGGAGTTCATGACGATATATCGTTGTATCGATATTCTGAGCACAGCCCTAGTTGAAACTGCTCTTGATAACAACAGAATAGCCAAAGAAATGGCATCTGCATATTATTATATCATATTATATCATATTATATTATATTATACCATGTCCTGGTTTATATCATATCTCTCTGGCCGCACTCAGTTCGTCCAACTTGAACATTTTCGATCAAGATCATCTACAGTTACTAGTGGTGTTCCTCAGGGTTCTGTTTTGGGCCCACTTCTATTCATTATCTACTTACTGTTCATTATAAACTAAAACTGAAATAAAAATAAATTAAACCTAAATATTAATATTTAAAACAGAATAAAAATATTTAAACAGAATAAAAACTAATAACATAACAAATAGCATAACATAACAAAAGCACCTAACGAAATGACTAAAAATACATGAAAAACATGAAAAATAAAAGCTAATTCAATATGATAATAAAACTAAAATAAAATCTGGTTCACAGTACACTAACTTATATTAACATTAACAAACAACTTTTGCTACTAAACATTTTCGATCAAGATCATCTACAGTTACTAGTGGTGTTCCTCAGGGTTCTGTTTTGGGCCCGCTTCTATTCGTTATCTACTTACTCCTACTTACTTACTGTTCACATTTTCAGGAAATATGGTATTCACTTTTACAGCTACGTCGATGACACCCAGCTCTACCTGTCTTCCAAACCCCCTGACTCTTTTCCTCTGCCCTCTTTGCCCAGCTGTTTAGCTGAAATTAAAGACTGGCTTTCAGCAAATTCAATAGTGATAAAACCGAAGTCCTACTTGTAGGCACAAGATCTACTCTGACTAAATCTGATTGTTTTCCTGTGGATATTCATCAACAGGACCCAAGTCTGGGTGTTATTCTGGATAACCCACTTTCCTTTGAAGCTCGTATTAATAATAATATTATGTGTATTGCATACTTTCACCTGCATAATATTAATCGTCTCCATCCTTCCCTCACAATGAACAACACTGCACTCCTCATCCATGCACTGGTTACTTCACATATCGAATAATGCTGTGCTCTTCTTACTGGTCTTCCTTCCAAACTTGTCTATAAACTTCAGTTGGTTCAGGACTCTTCGGCTCGTGCTCTGTCTAGATCTCCTTCTACTGAGCACATTTCACTAATTCTTCAGCAACTACACTGGCTTCCAGTGAAGTATCGCATTGATTTCTGGCACTTCACAATCTCGCTCCTCCATACCTTACTGATCTTCTTCGTGTTTATACCCCTTCACACACTAAGATCTTGACTCGCACTCTCTCTTGTGTCACCACGAATACACTTAACTACCATGGGGAACTTTTAGTCATGCGGCCCCTCGCCTATAGAACTCTGTCCCTCTTGATATTCGCAATAGTTTTTTATTTCAGGATTTTCTTAAACTTATTGTTAAATCTGTGCATAGACATGAAAATGATGAAACATTTTAATTCAGGGTTTCTGCGGGTCTTTAAAAAGTCTTAAAAATCTTAATTCCCCCTTACACAACCTAAGGCCTTAAAAAGGTCTCAAATCAGAGCAGAAAGTCTTAAATTCAGGATGTCAGGGCATGAAATATTGCATGCACCCCAAAAAAATGAATATCTTCCCCGGTATTTTTGTCCTGGTTTCAATACAAATATCTAAACACCTTTGATACATCTATTTGAGATGCATAAAATGAAGTCTTGGAAAAATCTTGTTTTTTTATGCTTAAAACAAGAACAAATATCTGTCATATTTATCTGTTATGAAAACTTCCTTTTGAATAAAGATGATATTTCTGAGCCTATTGGCAGATCTTTGTTCTTGTTTTAATCATAAACTTGCTTCATTTTTGTCAATTTTGCAGAAAACAAGAGTTAATATTTTATGTCATTTTGCATCTCAAGTAAATGTTTCTTGATTTAAGAATCTTTAGACAACTGCACTGGAAAACAAGACAAAAATACTGAGGAAGAACATCACTTTTTTTGCTGTGTAATCAGAAGGTCCATTTTCTAGTGGTTGGGAGCTAGAATTAGCAATTAATTAAAAAGTAATAGAAACTGTTGGAAGTATTTTCAACTCTGAAGTGTTGCTAATACAACTCATTATGTTTTTCCCCTAGACATTTACATTTAGAGAACAAATTTTCATTTTTTCCCCTTTCAATTTATTCCTTACATTTTCGTTACTTGGTCTTAAAAAGGTCTTTAAGAAGTCTTGATTTAGCTTCATAAACCCTGCAGAAACCCTGTCATTTTTTATTTAGTAAAAAACTGCAGAATATGCATTGTTTATTTTAACTAGATTTTACTGTATTTTGTGTCTTACATTACACATTTGGAATGTACTTGAATACAGTGATTGTTTGGTTGAAATAATTGTTCTTCTGATTTAAAGAAGCCATTTCAGAGCAAATGCATAGTGTTGAATATGACAATATAAATGGCTTCTGTATAAAAATTATAGAAAATGCTGCATAATTATAAATATAAATCAGATGCATATGAAGGTTTTAAAACTCTCTCTCTCGTTCACTCTGCAGGTGGTGGCGTATCATTACTGCCAGGCTGATAACACATACACGTGTCTGGTTCCTGAGTTTGTGCACAGTGTGGCCGCTCTCCTGTGCAGAGCGCATCAGCTCACCGCATACAGAGAGCTGCTGCTGAAAGAGCCGCACCTACAGAGCATGCTCAGTCTGCGCTCTTGTGTGCAAGACCCCATCGGTGCCTTCCGCAGGGGGATTCTGCAACCGCTCATCAACCTACGCAAAGGTACAGAAACACAACCGGCCCCTCAACGTGAAATCACCCCATTCACTTGCTTAAAGGTGCAGTAAGCGATTTCTGAGAAACACTGTTGATATTTGAGATCAACCCAAACACACCCATCCTTCATTGCTCCGCCTCCAAAATGCACAAACATGCAATATACATGAGTGATGAGTGGATGTCTCTTTATCATAGTTGAAGTGAAGCAAAAGAATGCTCAGCGAAAAATAAAGCAAAGATGACGGAAGAATGACAAAGGAAGAACAAAAAATGGATGCGCCCCCTACTGCTGATTGGCTCACTGTCTCTCCTCCCCCATCATGGGTGGACACGCCCCCTACTGCTGAATGGCTCACTCTCTCTCCTCCCCCATCATGGGTGGACACGCCCCCTACTGCTGAATGGCTCACTCTCTCTCCTCCCCCATCATGTGTGGACACGCCCCCTACCGCTGATTGGCTCACTCTCTCTCCTGCCCCATCATGTGTGGACACGCCCCCTGCTGCTGATTGGCTCACTCTCTCTCCTCCCCCATCATACCATGTGTGGACACGCCCCCCTACCGCTGATTGGCTCACTCTCTCTCCTGCCCCATCATGTGTGGACACGCCCCCTGCTGCTGATTGGCTCACTCTCTCCTCCGCCATCATGAGTGGACACGCCCCTACTGCTGATTGGCTCACTCTCTCTCCTCCTCCATCATGAGTGGACACGCCCCCTACTGCTGATTGGCTCACTCTCCTCCGCCATCATGAGTGGACACGCACCCTACTGCTGATTGGCTCACTCTCCTCCCCCATCATGTGTGGACACGCCCCTACTGCTGATTGGCTCACTCTCTCCTCCCCCATCATGAGTAGACACGCCCCTACTGCTGATTGGCTCACTCTCTCTCTTCCCCCATCATGAGTGGACACGCCCCTACTGCTGATTGGCTCACTCTCCTCCCCCATCATGTGTGGACACGCCCCTACTGCTGATTGGCTCACTCTCTCTCTTCCCCCATCATGAGTAGACACGCCCCTACTGCTGATTGGCTCACTCTCTCCCCTCCGCCATCATGAGTGGACATGCCCCTACTGCTGATTGGCTCACTCTCTCCCCTCCGCCATCATGAGTGGACACGCACCCTACTGCTGATTGGCTCACTCTCTCCCCTCCGCCATCATGAGTGGACATGCCCCTACTGCTGATTGGCTCACTCTCTCCCCTCCGCCATCATGAGTGGACATGCCCCTACTGCTGATTGGCTCACTCTCTCCCCTCCGCCATCATGAGTGGACACGCACCCTACTGCTGATTGGCTCACTCTCCTCCCCCATCATGTGTGGACACGCCCCTACTGCTGATTGGCTCACTCTCTCCTCCCCCATCATGAGTAGACACGCCCCTACTGCTGATTGGCTCACTCTCTCTCTTCCCCCATCATGAGTGGACACGCCCCTACTGCTGATTGGCTCACTCTCCTCCCCCATCATGTGTGGACACGCCCCTACTGCTGATTGGCTCACTCTCTCTCTTCCCCCATCATGAGTAGACACGCCCCTACTGCTGATTGGCTCACTCTCTCCCCTCCCCCATCATGAGTAGACATGCCCCTAATGCTGATTGGCTCACTCTCCTGCCCCATCATGAGTGGACACGCCCCTACTGCTGATTGGCTCACTCTCTCCTCCCCCATCATGAGTGGACACGCCCCTACTGCTGATTGGCTCACTCTCTCTCTTCCCCCATCATGAGTGGACACGCCCCTACTGCTGATTGGCTCACTCTCCTCCCCCATCATGTGTGGACACGCCCCTACTGCTGATTGGCTCACTCTCTCTCTTCCCCCATCATGAGTAGACACGCCCCTACTGCTGATTGGCTCACTCTCTCCCCTCCGCCATCATGAGTGGACATGCCCCTACTGCTGATTGGCTCACTCTCTCCCCTCCCCCATCATGAACTGCTGATTGGCTCACTCTCTCTCCTCCACCATCATGAGTGGAGATGCCCCTACTGCTGATTGGCTCACTCTCTCCCCTCCCCCATCATGAACTGCTGATTGGCTCACTCTCTCTCCTCCGCCATCATGAGTGAACACGCCCCCTGATTGGCTACAAGTGTGTTGTGCTGCTCCGATCCACTGTCAACATTGTTTCTCAGAAATCACTTACTGCATTAATCAGTTGCACAATATTGCAAAGAAAACAATATCATTCAAACATTCCTCACTCAGAAATACATTGCATTATGGAATCAAAATGGGTTGCAAATGTTGTTGATTTTAATTCCATAATTGAGTGATTTTTTTTGGCCTGTCCTCCAGCTCTCTTCCTCCTGCATCTGTTACAGGTCAGAAAAGGTTATGTGGACAGAAGGAACATCATGAAATGAAGCATTTTATTAAAGCGGATGAGTTGGGATTGCATGCGTTTAATATTCAGGCAGATGGTCCGATTATATGAATGGGGTGAATTTGCTTTGTTGTTGCATTAAATGCAGAGAAATCCATTTACCCAAGGCTGTTAGATGCACTCATGTACTGGCCCACATTTATTTCTTAGAAATTGAATCAGTGAGATGAATTAAATCAGACCTAATATATAACAAGACTGTCTTTAGTTTTTTCTCAAAAAGAATGACGGGTTTGACAATTGAGAACCTGTTCCAGTTTATAAAAAAGAAAATACTGAAACATTTTCATGACATTTGGTTTAGTTAATAGTTTGTCTACATTCTTACAAAACTGAATCCTCTGTTTTTCCTCTTGATCCTCTACAGGTTTATCTTGCGTCATCTGTGTGTTTATTTTGTCTTAAAGCTCAGGCTCTCTCTGAGTCTCTGAGATCTCAAGGTCATTGTGGTTTGTTTTATGTGGAGGTCCAGTCTTTTGCTCAGCTCGATCGATATTTTATTGTAGAAGTGTGCGTTTCAGACACAGATAAACAAACCCTGTGTTTGTATGATGGAAACGGAAGACGCTCTGGATCAATACAGCCTCGTGAGTAGAAAGGACAAACCAGATGAAAACCAATCTTAAGCTCTGCCTGCACTGATACTGTAAAGAAAAAATGTTTTTCTTCATCAATATTATTTTATATTTTATAGGCAAGGCAATTTATTTGTAAAGCACCATTAAAAACATCAGTTAGTTGATTAATGTGCTGTACACCTTTTTTATATTTTAGTTTTTTCTGTCTTATATACACATATGCACATCATAATACGTTTAAGTCTTGATACGTTATGCAATCTTGCTTCAAGTAAATGGATCTTACTTTAACAACGTTCATTCATTTTACTTGGAAAATAATTTAAAAAAATGGTAAAGAATTAAAATGTTTCTGAATGTCCGCTCCAGCCACACATTACTGAAATGGACTCGAGGGGAAGAGTTTTTCCTGAAGCTCTCCATCATGCCATGAAGAAGTCAGCGCAGAGATTTGTGGTGGAGGTTTAAAAGCAGAGATGGTTTATGGATGCTGCTCGGCCATATTCCTCATTCAAATAATATTTCAAAGCTGAGGAAGTGCAGCTCTTGATCTGTCGCTCACTGAAGAACTATTTCTCCTTCTCTGTGTTATTCTTCTGTGACTGCTCGGCTCTGGGAAGTCGCTCAGATCTCGTGTGTAATGAATTATTAAAGTTCTCCTGACGGCTCCGGAGGGCGATGCTTCGGTTGAGGCAAAACAAAGACGTGCCACATCTGAGGACTTTAATTGTGAAGTGGACTGATCTGTGCTCATCATCATTACACTCTTTATTCTATAGCAGAGTGATTAATAATATATGGATTTATTTTATTTAGTTATTTATTTGAGAAATGTTGAAGTCAGTCTCAACTGCGTGGAAAACGTCCTCATGTTTTAGGATCTCTGCAGAATAACTATAATGACCACATAACTCAAAGGAAAGAACAAACCATTGCACTTCTAGAGCTGGACTTTGGATACAGATCTAAAGTTACATGATCGAGTTCATTAGTGCACAGGAGACTCATTAGTGCTGAAGCTCAGTAGATTTACAGTTGTTCTTATGCTCTCTCTTGACCTCTTTCCTGGTGTGTGACCATTTATTAATGGATAATTCTGACTCAAACTGGACGAGCTGCATTTGAAGCTGCAGATTATGGAAGCTTGTTTCCACCGTGAAATAAAAATGGAGACTCTTTATCTCACAATTCTGACTTTTTTTCTCACAATTGTGAGTTTATATCTCATAGTTGCGATTGCAGTTTATATTGCGAGATATAAACTCACATTTGCAAGAAAAAAGTCAGAATTGTGAGATATAAACTCACAATTGCGTGTTATGTCCAATTGTGAGGGAAAAAAGAATTGTGAGTTTGTCTCACAATTTTGACTTTATATCATGCAATTCTGACTTTATAAGTTGCATGTTATAAAGTCAGAATTGCGTGATATAAACAATTCTGAGAAAAAAAGTCAAAATTGCGTGGTATAAACTCGCAGTTGCATGTTATAAAGTCAGAATTGCGAGTTTATATCACGCAATTGTGAATTTATATCTCACAATTCTGAGAAAAGAAGAAAGTCCGAGAAAAAAGTCAGAATTGTGGCTTTATCTTGCAAATCTGACTTTATAACGCAATTCTGACTATAACTTGCAATTGCGCGTTTAAATTTCACAATACTGAGAAAAAAAGTCACAATTGTGAGATGCAAACCTTTTTTATTTTTTTTTATTTATTGGCGGAAACAAGCTTCCATAGCAGACACCTGTTTATCTCATAGCAATTTATTTTTACAGCTTTTTTTATGGTTGATAAAAATATCAGCAGGGTTATTATCAATAAACTAAAAATATTAAAAACATTTCTGTTAATTGAAATAAAGCTAAAATAAAATACAAATATTAGTTGGTAAAATTTGAACTTAAAATTCACATTTCAATTCACATTTATTTGTATAGCGCTTTTCACGATACATATCATTTCAAAGCAGCTTTACAGAGAATGCATGTCAACATCACAATTTAAAGAATGCAGTTAGCAAATAATGCAATAATTTAGGCAATTAATTTACAATCACTGTTAGCAGTTTAACTGAAGCAATGAGCTCCTGGAAAAATGAATTACATTAACAAACATTAGAAATGTTTGGCAATAAACTGAAATAAGTTGAAGTTGAAGCACAAAAATGAACGGGAATAGCATAACTAAAAACTAAAATGCTAATATTTAAAAAACAAATTAAAAACAAATAATTCTTCTGTATTTTAATGTTTTTAATTTTGTCTGTCAGAGAGGAAGATTCCAGAGGAAGATTGCATCATCTTGATTGACGGGCTGAATGAGGCGGAGTTTCACAAGCCAGACTATGGCGACACTGTCGCCTCCTTCATCACCAAGATCATCTCCAAGTTTCCCAACTGGCTGAAACTGATCGTCACCGTGAGAACAAGCCTTGTGGTGAGACATGAATATCTACTGTTATCTGGAAGATTTAAAGCTGCGGGTCACGACCCAAAAATAGGTGGCAGGTCTGTTCTGGTGGGTCAGCAATGCTAAGCAGCTCAAATTAGACGGATTGTATGACGCCCTAATCTTTAACAACCATGAACATAACTACTAAATATATAAGAAAATATAAGTTAGATGACATTGAATGCATTTATAAATGTGGTTTGTGTTGCACAGTGAGTCATATTTCACCCCCAAATCAAAAGAGAAATGCAAATTATGTTTTGCTTAAAGTAAATGGAGTGCAACAGTTGGAGTCCGGAATTAAAAACTCCATTTATTTTCTCCATAGGGAAATTCATTTTTAATGATAACTTATAAAGATAGCCCTACAGTGAGATACGAGGTTGTTAATTGATGATATTTGCGTCTGTTGAAGCCGTAAGCCCACATGATTTCAACTTATTTTTAAAATAATTGTGTTTAACAGCGGAATTCGTAATGATGCTGTACAGAAAAGTCCACCAATCAGAGAGTCGAAAGAAGCAAACTGCTCTAGAAGAGCTCTTTAGCTCCACCCACACTCTCAAAATACTGAAATATTTATATATACAGTATGCATATTTTGAAATAAACTTAAAATATAGTTTTTTTTAATAAATATAATCAATGTTCTAAAATGCATAGTTTTATATTTCTCCATTGTTTTTAACTCTGCGCGCAATGGTTCATATAACGCTTTAACGAAGACTTTTTACAATCCCTATGGGAGAAATGAATGGAAAAATACTTCTGAAACCCTCTCAACTCTTGAAAAAGGGGACGGGCACTGTTGCACTCTATAGTCTTCTTCTTATTATGTCTTTTCATTTGGTGGTGAGATGTGTTTTGTCAGATTCACCCATAATCTTCTAATGCGCTCAGAGCAGGTTTGATGTTACCTTCACCATTTCAGACTTTCTCCACCTCGTCTTGTCACTTTGGGCAGGAGAATCTTGTAGCGCTAATAAGGAACATTGACCCTCCAAATGAGACCGTATGACAGCTAGACAGTAATCCAGACAGTAGGAGGCGAAAAGGAAAAGGGAGCGAATTCGAGAGCGAGAGAGTGTTCGTGTTGGCGGCGTTTTGACAGCTTGAAAAAGGTAGTGCTCGACTAGCAGAGCAGAATCATCTACTGTTTGATATGTGTCAGACGACAGATTGGAGTGTGTGTGAGTGAAAGAATGAGCACAAATGTGTGTTTTTGTACTTATGAAAGCCTCCTAATGTGTTCTGTGTCTAGCTGTCACTATAAGTGAGGAGAGCCAGTCTAGGACTGACCGATATTTTTTCAGCCTTTTGACTGTTTGTTATACATCATGATATTTATGTATTTGCTCTGAAATGGTATAAAAGGGAGATTTTTTTATTTACAGTCACTGTAGCCTAGTAGATTTAAAATGTTTAATGTACAAAGTAAAATACACTAAAACAGTTCACATAATAAAGGCATGTTTTCAACACAGTTTTTCACTATATACATATATATATATATATATATATATATATATATATATATATATATATATATATAATATCTTTGTTGTTTCTACATTAATTTGTAGTTTAAATGTGAAATTATTACAATATGAAAATATATTAAAAACTTAAATATTAAGTGCCATTAATCATGATTAATTACAGAAAAATGTGTGATTAATTAGTTAATTTTTTAAATTGATTGACAGCACTAGTAGCCTTAGAGATTTGTGTATCAAATAGGGTAAAATGTATCTGAAAATATATGTAGGTAAATATCGCTTTATTTTAAAGGTGCATGTGATTGAATATGATTCTTCCTCATGAAAAACTGTAAAGAAAAAACCATGCCTTGATCATTTGAACTAATAATCAGGTGTTTTGGCAGTTTCTAGTGTGATTTGATCTGTTCAGTTGTGTGTGATGATGAAGGTGTAACGCATCGCCGCAGCCTTTGAAGCCTTTCATCCAGCGGTTTCTCCAGGTAGCACGACGCGTCTCACGGGGAGCGTGTTGTTGTGTTCCTCATCAGCGTGTCGTGTGGCGGCTGGATGAGACTTGTGTGTGTGTGTGATGTAAAATTCATTCTGTTTTTCTCTCTCCACTGCGGTACTGTGTTATTTCTGCAATATGAGCAGCATTGTTGGCTCTATTGACTGTGTGTGTGTGTGTGTGTGTGTCCAGTCTTTCAATTGACCCTGGTGATTTTGTATGAGTGTAAAGAAAAAGCCTTTAAGTGTTTGTCAGTAAATGTGATGCCTGGAGAAAACCGTAGCTGCGTCTCAGGCTGCATCCTCTGGAGGTCACATTTGAGGGCTGCATATGTCATCAAGGATGTCTTATTTAAGAAAAGTAACTATATTAAATGGACTGTTATTCCTCGTGAGGTGTAAAATACTGTAATTTCTTTCTTGCTTTACAATCTAACGGTTCCTTTTCTTAAATGAGGCCGCCTCGATGACGTATGCAGCCTTCAAATGTGACCTCCGGAGGACGCAGCCTTCGAAATGAGACTCAGCACAAGTTTCAGTGTCTGTGAAAACCATATGTGCAGGTGCATTCTGGTCACATGACTTCCTGTCATTGATTCTATCAAACATACTATCTGTATGTGTTATCTGTAAAAGAGTCATAATTAAGATATGATGAAAAACCTGTCCTTTGACTTTTTAGTCATGAAACACATAAAGTAAAAGTTTTGTTTTGTTTTATTTTATTGTATTTTTTATTTCATTTTATTTATACTGGTTTACTAAATAATGAAACAAATTTAGTAAATGTTTGTTTTGTTTTATTTTATTTAATTTTTTTATTTTATTTTCTTTTATTATTTTCTTTTATTATATTTATACCAGTTTACTAAATAATGAAACAAATTTAGTAAATGTTTTATTTTATTTTATTTTATTTTATTTTATTTATTTATACTGGTTTACTAAATAATGAAACAAATTTAGTAAATGTTTTATTTTATTTTATTTTATTTATTTTATTTTATTTTATTTTATTTTATTTTATTTTATTTTATTTTATTTTATTTTATTTTATTTTATTTTATTTTATTTTATTTTATTTTATTTTATTTTTACCGGTTTACAAAATAATGAAACAAATTTAGTAAATGTTTTATTTTATTTTATTTTATTTTATTTTATTTTATTTATTTATACTGGTTTACTAAATAATGAAACAAATTTAGTAAATGTTTTATTTTATTTTATTTTATTTTATTTTATTTTATTTTATTTTATTTTATTTTATTTTATTTTATTTTATTTTATTTTATTTATTTTACCGGTTTACAAAATAATGAAACAAATTTAGTAAATGTTTTATTTTATTTTATTTTATTTTATTTTATTTATTTATACTGGTTTACTAAATAATGAAACAAATTTAGTAAATGTTTTATTTTATTTTATTTTATTTTATTTTATTTTATTTTATTTTATTTTATTTATTTTATTTTATTTTATTTTATTTTATTTTTACCGGTTTACAAAATAATGAAACAAATTTAGTAAATGTTTTGTTTTTGATTTTATTGTATTTTTTTATTTTATAATTATTTTATTTTATTTTATTTATACCGGTTTAACTATATAATTAAATAAATTTAGTAAATGTTTTGTTTTATTTTATTGTATTGTTTTATTTTATTTCATTTTATGATTTTATTATTTTATTTTTATTTTTTTATTTTTTATTTTGAAATAAATTTATACTGAATAAACTAATTTAATGAAACTTTTTATTATTATTATTATTATTATTATTTGATTTTGCCAAATACCTTCATCTGGTACACCACTTCAGTGACTTTTACAGTTATTTGTTTATTTTTATTATTTATATAAATAATTTAAAAACAATGCATAATATGATTTCCATTGGTGTTTTCAGTGTTAAAACTTATATAGTTTATATAAATATTATATTATTTTATATAGTATATTGAAATTACAAAAGTTTAAATTTGAGTTGTTCAGAGGCTATTCAACGTAAATTTTCTCAACATGTAAAAAAATTAATTTACATTTAAATAGACTTTTCCCCCGTATGATTCATTGTTTAATGTTTTTCATTGAAATAAATATTTTTCTAGGTGTTAAATGAGAATTTGTCAGTGAAATAATATAAAATAATAAAATAATGAACTAAAATAAAGTCATTCTTTATGACTAATAATAATGTTAAGATGTCAGTAAATACTTTCTATTAGCTTTTATGAGAGAAAAAAATAATAACTAAACTGAATTCAAACTGTAAACATCAAAAATTCAACAGGTTGAGAATGACCCAAAACATAAACTGACCCCCTCTGGGAAAACTCGTCCTGTCTAAATAATGTTCTTTGGAAACATTCAGTGAGACACTTCTTGACATTCCCGCCTTGTCTTTACAGGAGATCACCAGTCTGCTTCCCTTCTCCAAGATCAGCCTGGACGAATTCCCAGACAACAAGGAGATCGGGACGGACCTGAACGCCTACATACAGTACCGCATCAATGGCAGCCAGAACATACTCAACAACATCTCCCTCAACGGCAAGGCCGACCCCATCATCGTGGGCAAAGTCAGCTCCCACCTCACCTCCCGCAGCCAGGGGTCGTACCTGTACCTCAAACTGACCCTTGACCTCTTCGAGAAGGGTCATCTGGTCATCAAGAGCGCCAGCTACAAGGTGGTGCCCGTCTCTCTGTCGGAGCTCTACCTGCTGCAGTGTAACATGAAGTTCATGACCAACTCTGCGTTCGAGCGCGCTGTGCCCGTTCTCAACGTGGCGCTGGCCTCTCTTCACCCCATGACGGACGAGCAGCTGTTTCAGGCACTGAATGCGGGCAGCGAGCGAGGAGAGCTGCTGTGGGACGACTTCCAGCAGAGGATGGAGACCCTCTCGTGTTTCCTCATCAAGCGCAGGGATAAGACACGGATGTTCTGCCACCCGTCCTTCAGAGAGTGGCTGGTGTGGCGAGCGGATGGAGAGAGTTCGGACTTCCTGTGTGACCCCAGGTGAGCTTCAGTGTTGTGTAGTTTAATGTAAATGTGTTAATGTCTTATAGGAACATAAGAAAGTGGAGGAAAAATTGTTTTTTGAGGAAAACATTCCAGGATTTTTCTCCATATAGTGGACTTCACTGGGGTTCAACGGGTTGAAGGTCCAAATGTCAGTTTCAGTGCAGCTTCAAAGAGCTCTACATGATCCCAGACGAGGAATAAGAGTCTTATCTAGAGAAACCATCGCTCATTTTCTTAAAAAAAAAAGAAAAATGTGTATACTTTTTTAACCTCAAATGCTCGTCTTGCACTGCTCTGAGATGCTACACACATTACGTAATCATGTTGGAAAGGTTACGCTTGACGTAGACAGAAAATGAGATGTTTTTCACCCTACTGTGGTACTTCCGCCTATGTCACGTGTGACATTTCCTATGCGATTTCATGTAAATGCATATTTTCAATTCAAAAAGGGCCATATTTGAGAAAAATTCTAGTAGTCTGCATCACTGGATGATACTGTCGGTCGTTTAACATTTCTATTGCAAAACAGTTGATGTATTAAATATTTCGCTATTTAGGCTACATAATATTTTCAATGTTAAAGTGACGCTTCATGGTGGAATTCATGCTCTTCTTCAGTGAACAGTAAACTCCGCCTACTTTGATTTGATTGGCCATCTCAATCATTTTGACATTGACAAGCGCTGTTAGAACACTGAGGCAGACCATACTAAAAATTTAACTTTTAAAGGGGACATATTATGCCCCTCTTCACAAGATGTAATATAAGTCTCTGGTGTCTCCAGAATGTGTCTGAAGTTTCAGCTCAAAATCCCCCACAGATCATTTATTATAGCTTGTCAAATTTGCCCCTATTTGGGTGTGAGCAAAAACACACCGTTTTTGTGTGTGTCCCTTTAAATGCAAATGAGCTGCTGCTCCCCGCCCCCCTTTCCAGAAGAGGGCGGAGCTTTAACAGCTCAACAACAACAAAGCTGGAGAATCTCACGCAGCCAAAATGAGGATTGTCAGTAACGGTGTTCAGCCTTACATTGTTCAAACCGGAGTCGACACTGATGGAGAGACTCAGGAAGAAGTTACAACTTTTAGACGTTTCTGAATGGTTAGTGGATAAATTGATGTAGTTGCTGTGGAGTTGATTCAACTCATCCACTAGCATGTGCCGTCATGTTCATCTTTTGTGTTGAATTGATCCTCGTTTGTGAAGCAGTCCGGCGTAAAATGACGGCATGACAACAACACTCTACTACAACAACTCTTCCTCTTCTCTAAAGCAGCCCAACATGGCCACACCCCCTTTGTTGCATGTTCTCGGGGGCGGGGTTTATGTAAATTTTAGGGTTAGTGATGTCACCAACTGGGAAGAAGCTCGTTGTAGTCCCTACCAGCCTTTGTTGTAGTCCTTGAAAAGAGAAAATATCTCCCTTTGCATTGAACTTTGAGCATCACTCACTCACACACACGCACGTACACACACACACACACATAGGCATATTTTTAGAGAAACCATCAGTTTAACAGCTCTAATACTGTTTTTGTTACTGAAGTTTAAATGAGAGATGCTATTATAATGTCTACACTCTCATACTCGTGAGTCTAATGGCAACTTAATGACCAGATAAAATCATTGCAATGGCTTGACTCTATTATTGAATATTCAAGTATGTATTTGTATGCAAATCCAGTGGAAAAAATTATCCAAAAAAAAGCTGAAAAATCACAAAAGCTGCATATTATGACAAGTGCACGAACTCTGAGTTTGTGCACATTGACTGTTAAACAGCACTTAATGAAAGTCTTGAATTTGACAGCTCTGACACTCCTGCAGTGAATTCAGATGAATGTCTCCAGCTCTGTTCATTATGATGGATGTACAATATACTATATTAAATGTTTAAATAGATATTTAGGTGAGGATGTTGTTCTCTTTTATCTGTTGAGCTCCAGACACTGTTGAATTTACTGACTTCATTAACATAAGAACAGGAGTTTCCTGATTGGACACAGACAGATTGTGTTTGTGTATGTGTGTGAGATTCCTGATCTGTCTTCACAGTCGGCTAATGAAATATCGTCATGATCTCCTTGATGAGATGGTGAAAGCCAGTGCTGATTTAAGATGTCTGTGCAACATCCTGTTTCCTCTTATTTAATTACTTGGAAATATATTACTAGCCCAGCTTTGATAATAGTCAGACGCTACTGAAACCAAAACATTTTTATTTATTTAAAATAAAACAAAACAAAAATTATAATAAAAAACTAAAAACTTTATAGACATATTAAAAAATATATATGTGTCATTGATGAATAAGGTTTTTAAAAGTAAAAAAACTTAATGGAGATATAATTAATTTCGAAGATTTGTTAAGTGTTAACAATGAGATTGTGCTTTTTATAATTAATTAACACTGCTTTTGTCTCTTTTTATATATATATATATATATATATATATATATATATATATATATATATATATATATATATATCTAATATGGACAAAATGTGTCACCAAAAAAGTCATTCGGTTTAACTAAAATTGAATGACACTTTTGGTTATACCAAATGATGATATTTTCAAACAGTGCTAACAGGCTATCTAGCTAGCAAAAGGACAATCAAACATTTTATATTTAGTACAAGTTTTTAAAATATTACAACATTTTCCATGTTTTATAGCGGTTGTACCGAATGACTTGATGTTTCGGGACATGTGAACAAGTGAAAACATGAATTTTTCAAATAGTTAAAAGAGAGTTAGTTACTTTGCTTCATGACCATGTGGTCCTTTGCAGGTGTCTGAATGATGTCACATCCTGTCACATGATACTGACCGCATGACTTGATCCAAAATGGTCCCTTTATATTGGTTACTCCGAATGACATCAATGAAATTCATTTTTCCGAACATAATTTCTCATAACAAAGCAACGACTTCTACACGTAATTTTAATACCATTTTGCACTATGTTGATATATGATGTTATAAAATCATGCCAGAATAAAAAAATATACATTTATTACATTTTAAGATATTGTAATCACAAATGAAATGGCTGTATTGGCCTTTGGACGGTTAAACCGAATGAACTTCTGACACTTCAAAATCTTTAAAATGCCTTTATATGTAGCAGGGGTGTGATTCTTCCGGATAAATCCGGAAATCCGGCTTTTCCGACCCGAAAATGATGCTCTCGTAAAGCATGCAAAAAAAAAAAAAAAAGGGGGGGGTGGGGGGGGGGGGTTGCGGCGGGTCGAGTATTGGTAAACATAATGATCGCTCACCGCTGTCAACATTTTTTGTGCCTCTGATTCATGTCGTCATGTCACTCCGCAAGTAGTCCAATCATTTGTCACGATTGAAGTTCAAAGTGTACGTGCACCGTTATGAATGCGCACAGTGAGGAAAAAAATCGCGCCGCATGATCTTGCAAAGCAACGCGCAGAGAGACCAGACAGACAGTGTACAGACTAGTGAGTTTTTGTGACAATTGTGAGGGAAATACACAATTTATTCCCATAAACTGTGTAGTCAGCCGTTCTCCCTCCCATCTGCACCGTGTGAATTGTGAACGCAGGCAGGTCAGTGAGTTACAGGGCGCTCCGTGTCTCCGTCCAGTTTAGGCTAGTAACTAATAGGCCTATGCTGTTATGTAGTTTATAGGGGTGTGACGAGCGAGATTAAAATGTGACGAGATTTCTCGTCGAGGCGAAAAGTAGTCTCGTGATGTTGCCATGACAGAGTGTTAGGATGATTAGGAAAGAATATGCCACCGCTTCGTTTACATTGCGCCTCCACTATCGTTTTGCTTTGTATTTAAATAAAAAACATTTAATTCAGTTGGATAACGGTCGCCGCCGCTCCATATTCACAGAGTACGCGCGATCACGAAAGTGAAAGTAAACGCGAGCGCGCATTCAAACGCAATTTCAATACCCAGCTTTTGAAAGCGGCTCCCTGACGAATGCAGATATCTCTCAATATGAAAGCTATTTTAGGCTGGGCTGTGTAGCTGTAACCATCTCTTAGCTCTGTATCAAAGAAAAAATTGGTCTTATTTGGTTGCATTTATTGTAAAGTGTTACCATAAAAATGAATAACAGTTTTCTCTTAATCTTATTAAGCACAAACAGTAAGGTTTCATTTGTTAACATTAGTTAATGCACTGTGAACTATCATGAACTAACAATGAATGACTATTTTTATTAACTAACATAAACAAAGATTAATAAATACTGCAGCAAAGATATTGCTCATTGTTAGTTGATGTTGGTTAATACATTAATGTTAATAAATGAGACCTTATTGTAAAGTGTTACCATTTTTATTTATACTGTTTTTATTTCTATGATCAGTTTGTGGAAAGGAGTTCAGTTAGGAGGTCAAAAGTTGTAGAGATACCCGTCTCGTCACACCCCTAATAGTTTATATAGAATTAAGTTAGTATTAGCGGAGTTGTCTGTTTTGCAGCACTGAGCAGTTATTTTACATAACTTTATCATAAAAAACAGTACAAAAACAAGCCACGCCCCTCCATAAGCCCCTCCCCCATAACAAAGCCACGCCCCCATGGTAAGTGCACCGTATAG
>VTFQ01000006.1:43966802-44096802 GCA_036281575.1 Ancherythroculter nigrocauda | reverse complement strand
TATATATTTTGCATTAAAAAAAGAAACCTGTTTTTAGGTCCATTAAAATTTGCATGGTGTCATTTTGATGATAATAAAACACATTTAGCCTATAAATCAGAATTACAATAATGCATTCACATGTTTTTGAGTTTTTAATGAATAATTACTGTAAAGGCCCCGATATATTCATGGCGAAGTTCTTTTTCGTTCTTCGTTTAGGGGTACGAAATACGTGAGCAGCGATATACTGTTATTGAAAATCAGACGCTGTCCGCACTGCTGAGCAGCGTTTAGATGAATATGTAAATATGTGCTGCGCTCTTTGCTCTCAGTAACAAAACAGCAAGCATTTTTTATCCACCTTGTTCCTGACAAGCCTACTGCGTTTTGAATTATGGGTGGCACTTCCATTCAAAAAGACTGAAACAATTAATTTTAAATCATATGGTTGCACAACAAATAAAGCTTATCCATCAGTTTGACTGAATGAGCTGTCAACTTTTAATTACAGACATCTTCAGAATAATGTAATGCTTGGTATTTTAACACAACGTTATAACAAGAATATCTATAGTAAGAGCTCTTTTCAGTCACTGCATTTTTTTCCTCATGATTATTTTTTTTCCCCTTTTTATTCCTCTGTAATAGTATGAAAAAGGACAACATAATCTGCACATTTGTGATCTATTCTCATGATTTAATTTACAATATATACCATTAATAATTCACTGCAATGCACGAAGAATCTCTCGTTTTTCTCCTCAAATCCTCACGTCTCTTTCCAGGTTTGTTTTCACAGGTAAATAAAATTAATAATTTGTCAAAATGATGGAAATCACTTTGAAATAGTATCAATGCTGAAGTTAATGAACACTTTTGATCAAGGCAACGTATGTTACATAATACAGATTAGTGCTGGGCGGTATGACCAAAAATTTATATCACTGTATTTTTCACAATTATATCGGTTTCACGGTATATGACGGTATTTTTTTCCCTATGCATGACCGGGTGTTAACCACATTTTCTACTGATTGAGAGAGGAAATACTGCAGTAGATTGACTAGAATGCCTTGTTTTACTGTCATGATGAGTGAATATTGTAGAAAAATTCCAGAGTTAATAAAGGTTTACAAAGCCCCACAAAATGATGCTGTGGGGAGACAACAACCAATAAAACACAGACCTGCAACACGCTCATTACAGACACATGAATATTAAAATATGACCATGGAAAGAGAGAGAAAAAAAAGTTGAGGGCACCTTAAGCATTTTTAAAAATATAACCCTTTATAAAAACAAGCTGCCAAAACGAGGGAGAAACGCGGAAGAACATTCAAACTGTCTAAGGATATTTTCAATACATTTAAGAGCACTACAGTCTCTGAACAAACGACACACGTAAGTTTAACACAGAAACAATAAAGCAGTTAAATTTTTGCCCGTTCTTCTTTGAATTGTCAGTATATTTATTAACTTACATCGTCTTCTGTGTACCATTGTGTCATCACAGTTGTGATCAGTGTACTTTGCGTAAGATTGCATTTCATTTGAAGAAGACGTGATGAAATATGTGCGCATGCACGCTGCTGGTTCATGTTTAGAGCACTAGAGTATATGAAATAGGTCCTTAAAAAACTTAAACATGTGGAGAACGTTGTTAATCTCATCACGGCGCTCCGCACAGAAACGCTCTATCTTGCGCGCCGTGTGTAGTTTGAATTTTCCGCTGTAATCAAGGGCTGAATCCGAAATCGCCCCCTATAACCTCAAATAGGGCATTATTTGAGGCGACAGTCATTTGTAGTGGTGTCTGAAACCATATTGAATTGAGTTATTGAGTGCACTCATTCAATCTGACATTGCTCCGCAATAACGAGTGTACAGCTGATGTACACACAACTTACCATAGGCTGTGATGCGATCTCAGCTGTGCTCTCACTACAGTGCAACAGTGAAACGGGACGCTCTCAAACAGTGACGGGCTGCGCCGCGTTCCGAACGTTGGTTAAGCGACACATACTGGTATTGCGGTATCATCAAAATTCATATCATAACAAAAATAAATACCGGTATTCGGTATGAACCGGTATACCGCCCAGCACTAATACAGATATATATTACTACAGTCATATTTAACTCATCTATTATTGCTGTGGAAAGAATCAGTCTTTTGGGGTTATTCATGCTCTGTTGTAGTTGTTTGTTGATGCTTTTACACTTTTAAATGTCCTTTTAATGTTCAATGGTTGAGGGGTGAGTACAATAATGTTGTCTCATTGTACCCAGTTTAAAAAAACTTTGCGTTCATAGAGCGAGCCTTTAACTGATTATTAACAGCTTAACGAAAGTTACACCCATAATTCATGCAAAGCGTCATGGGGCGTAGGAATAAGGTGGATACGTCACGTCATGTTTATTTATGTGGCATTTTATTCAGTAGATTGCTTAAAAGCAAGCTTACATTATCAAACATGAAAAACAGCGTCAGTGCCTCATCTCACAGAAGCACAGCTTCATTTTTTACTGTAAAGCGGCTATCCAGTGTGTTCATGTTTTAACGCACAGAAATCTTACCTTGACGGATTCAACACATGAAATGAGTCAGAGAAGAGTTCTGTGTGAAAGAAGGCGGAGCTTCATTGCACACCTCCTATTATGTTATCGTCATGGACCAATGGTAGTACGAAGATGTTTTGCAGCTGAAGCGAACTTTTCCTGAGAGTTTGCTTTGGCAAGCCGTTTCGAACTTCCAAAACGAACTTCGTTTTGGTCTGATTTTGTTCAAAACATCAGTTCATTCTTCGATTTCATTTGAAGCATATCGGGGCCTTAATGCACCATAAATTAATGGCTGTACAACAAATACTATTTTTTTATTTATATATATATATATATATATATATATATATATATATATATATATATATATATATATAATATAATATAGTGTATTTATATACTGCATATGATTTTTTGTAGTGTGCATTACTTTTATATGAATGAATTATGAATGTGCTTAAATGTCAAACTCTAAATAAAAATAAAAAATGTTTTATATAATGCTATATACAATTAATATTTTACATGCCACATTGTATGTAACACAGTAAAACCCTCTTAGCACTACCATCAGCTCAAATTTTATGTATTTATTTATTTATTTATTTATTTATTTATTTATTTTCTTCTCCACACCCAGTCCTGGATAAGTAGCTATGGGTGGCTGGATTTATTTATTTATTTTTGCTCATAACCTTTGAACTCTTTCATTGTGAAAAGCTAATTATTTTCTCTCCTCATCCTGAGTTGTAAAAAGTATTGTACGTTTCTCCTCTCGGTGTGAATAAGTCATCCTTGAACTCTTTACATGGCTCTCAGTGAGTGTTAGTCGAGTTCGGCTGCTGTAATTGCTGTGCAGCTGTATTTTATATTTATCTTTCGCCTCTTCTTCTCCATCTCTCTCTCTATTCCTCAAGGTGGAGTCTAAACATTCTCATGTGGTTTTGGTAAATAAAACAAATTTCATTTCCAGGCGCTCTCGAGCCTCTGGGGCCGCGCAGCCGCTGCTGATTAAACGTTTGTTATTCATACGCTTATCAAAAGCAGAATCCAGGCTGATTAATGACTGGGACACAATGTGCCGCCTCGCGCTGGAGCACTTAATGAGTCTGTGAATTGTGATCAGCATGCTTTACCAATCAGCAGTTTGTTCGTAGTGAACTTTAAACACAGGATGAGGCATTGTTTTACAAAGAAAGACACAATATGAGGGCTGGTGGAAGATAAATGACAACGGCAGCTCTGAACGACTGAAAATCAAAGTCGATTTTAGGGATTTGGTTGAAGAGTTTGAGTTTTTGATTCAGACACATAATAAACACATTATTTGTCAGTCTCTAAACTGTCTCGTTTCTGTCTCTAGGTGAGCCGTCTGCTGATGCTGGGTGGAGCGAATGTCAACTATCGTACGGAGGTGTTGAACAACGCCCCGGTCCTTTGTGTCCAGTCTCACCTGGGCCATCAGGAAATGGCCGCCCTGCTGCTGGAGTTTGGAGCTAACGTAGACGTGGTTTCAGAGAACGGCATGAGCTCTTTGTGTTACTCAGCGGCCGCTGGTCATCTGGGGCTGGTCAGTCTTCTCTGTAAGAGAGGAGCCAAGGTAGAGTATAGATATATATGTATTTTCAGTGTTGTGGGTAGGGGTTGAACGATTTCAGATTTTTTAAAGTTGACATTTACAAACCCAATTCCAAAAAAGTTGGGACACTGTACAAATTGTGAATAAAAACAGAATGCAATGATGTGGAAGTTTCAAATTTCAATATTTTATTCAGAATACAACATAGATGACATATCAAATGTTTAAACTGAGAAAATGTATAATTTTAAGGGAAAAATAAGTTGATTTTAAATTTCATGGCATCAACACATCTCAAAAAAGTTGGGACAAGGCCATGTTTACCACTGTGTGGCATCCCCTCTTCTTTTTTATAACAGTCTGCAAATGTCTGGGGACTGAGGAGACAAGTTGCTCAAGTTTAGGAATAGGAATGTTGTCCCATTCTTGTCTAATACAGGCTTCTAGTTGCTCAACTGTCTCAGGTCTTCTTTGTCGCATCTTCCTCTTTATGATGCACCAAATGTTTTCTATGGGTGAAAGATCTGGACTGCAGGCTGGCCATTTCAGTACCCGGATCCTTCTTCTACACAGCCATGATGTTGTAATCGATGCAGTATGTGGTCTGGCATTGTCATGCTGGAAAATGCAAGGTCTTCCCTGAAAGAGACGACGTCTGGATGGGAGCATATGTTGTTCTAGAACTTGGATATACCTTTCAGCATTGATGGTGCCTTTCCAGATGTGTAAGCTGCCCATGCCACACGCACTCATGCGACCCCATACCATCAGAGATGCAGGCTTCTGAACTGAGCGCTGATAACAACTTGGGTTGTCCTTGTCCTCTTTAGTCCGGATGACATGGTGTCCCAGTTTTCCAAAAAGAACTTCAAATTTTGATTCGTCTGACCACAGAACAGTTTTCCACTTTGCCACAGTCCATTTTAAATGAGCCTTGGCCCAGAGAAAACGCCTGCGCTTCTGGATCATGTTTAGATATGGCTTCTTTTTTGACCTATAGAGTTTTAGCCGGCAACGGCGAATGGCACGGTGGATTGTGTTCACCGACAATGTTTTCTGGAAGTATTCCTGAGCCCATGTTGTGATTTCCATTACAGTAGCATTCCTGTATGTGATGCATTGCCGTCTAAGGGCCCGAAGATCATGGGCATCCAGTATGGTTTTCCAGCCTTGACCCTTACGCACAGAGATTGTTCCAGATTCTCTGAATCTTTGGATGATATTATGCACTGTAGATGATGATAACTTCAAACTCTTTGCAATTTTTCTCTGAGAAACTCGTTTCTGATATTGCTCCACTATTTTTGGCCGCAGCATTGGGGGAATTGGTGATCCTCTGCCCATCTTGACTTCTGAGAGACACTGCCACTCTGAGAGGCTCTTTTTATACCCAATCATGTTGCCAATTGACCTAATAAGTTGCAGATTGGTCCTCCAGCTGTTCCTTATATGTACATTTAACTTTTCCGGCCTCTTATTGCTACCTGTCCCAACTTTTTTGGAATGTGTAGCTCTCATGAAATCCAAAATGAGCCAATATTTGGCATGACATTTCAAAATGTCTCACTTTCAACATTTGATATGTTATCTATATTCTATTGTGAATAAAATATAAGTTTATGAGATTTGTGAATTATTGCATTCTTTTTTTATTCACAATTTGTACAATGTCCCAACTTTTTTGGAATCGGGTTTGTATGTGATTAAAGTCGACATCAACAAGTCGCTGCTGACGTCATTATTGAACAAATAAGTCTGAACCTCGAGCTGAGACTCGAACATAGGTCACCTTGTGCACAGCTATGGCATATGACGCTGCCCACAAAGCTATAGCTCCTACGTAACAGCTTATTTTCATCAGTTCTTTTGCCTTGTTATATTTCTCACAGGTTTCTGCTCGTTCTAAATCATATACAGATAAAGCAGCACAGTAAAGATCACATTTATATGAATGCATTAGTGAGAGAGCGATTGTGTGTAAACGATTATGTCGTTTGTGGTCAGGTGGATCACGTGGACAAGAGCGGTCAGTGTGCGCTGGTGCATGCAGCCCTGCGGGGTCATTCAGAGGTCATTGAGTGTCTGCTGGAGCTGAACTGGAGCAGTGAGGGTCAACAGGACCTGAGCCTGAAGAACAAAGTCCTGCAGCAGGGGCTCATAGCAGCCTGCAGTATGGGACACATTCATGTGAGCTCTCACACACACACACACACGTGCCAATGGCAAAAGTGTTCTATTAAGGTGCAATAAGATGCTTTTTACCTTTTATGAGGCAAAATGTTTTTCTAACCACTTAAAAATGCACAGCGTGTTACCCATTTGTGTCAAATACTTCATTTGAGTCATTTAATTATTAATAATATTAATATTAAATGCTCTGAACAACTACAGCTGGTACCTGTAAAATCAAATCCGCATCAAATACAAAAGCAGCTGTAAATAATGCAGAAGATCTCATAACACAATAAATGATCTGTTAGAATCTGGTGTGTGTGTCTGAGTGAGAAAAGAATTTGTGTAATTTGAAGTAGTCATTGAATGCATTTTGTCAAAGCAATGATAAATGATCCACAGTTTATAAACAAACAGCAAGATTACACACTAAAGAAAGTTGTAGAAAAAGATGTAGAAAAGACCTTGAAGTACAATAAATCTTGGTCTCGGTTGACCATGGGAGAACAGCCATAGCAACAGGCCAGTCTCTATTTTCAAGCTGTCTGAGCCTTTAAACAAGCTCTTGTGTGTTGTTCCAGCATCAGTGCTTCAATCTATATTTATTAATTCAACTTCCTGTTGCTCAACCCAGATAGATTCATGGTTGCAGTCAAGATCCACAATTAACTTATTGCAAATCTTGCCATTAGTGGGTAAATTGAAAAAAATGTACCAGCAATGAAACTGTAGTTTGCGTTATTTTTATTACAACTATTAATTTGTCTTTATGACAGTGGCATTATTTAGATTTTTCCCCTTGTTTTTGTTACTTTAGCAATGGTCAGACTGTCGTTTGATTTAAACAACGTAACTTAAAATTCCAAAATTCCAAAAATTTGATTTAAACAAAAATAACTTTAAAAACACTTAAAATTCCAGACACTGGAGAGTAACTACACAAAAGATCATTTTGAATCACATATGCCCTATATAAAGACCTTGATTTCAGTCCCTCTGTCTTGTATGCAGTCTGCTGGGGATGTTTCTGAGTCTTCATGTGCTGTTTTCTTCCAGTATTGCATTTGATTGATTGGGCGATGGTGTTTTGGCAGGTGCTGGAAGGCTTGTTGATGTTGAATAATGAACTGGAGGTGCAGATTGATGCCCATGACACACTGTGGGGCGAAACAGGTACATTCAGTTCTTCTTCTTCTTCATGTTTTTCTCTCTCGTTTCTCTCACTGTGTCATTATTTCTGTGCCATTAGGAGTCAGAATCACACTCGGTGGGATGCTTGCAGTGGATTGTGGGTGTCTGTAGATGTTTTGTCAGAAAATACATTATCAAAAAAAAAGCATGCACAATCTAGATATTTTTAACCTTTTAAGGTATTATATACGCTTAAAAGAACCATGTTTTTTAATGTGAAGAACTTTTTACCCGTTGTGCAGTAGAAAGGCTCTTTGGATGTGAAAGGTTGAACCATAATGCCAACAAAGAACCTTTAATTATTTTATTTACCTTTTTTTTTTAAGAGTGAAGAGTGATATATCAAATGCTAGCTTCAAAACTGCTCCAATAACAGATCATTAGTAATTTATATGCTCTCTTTAGGTTGATTAATGTAAATCGCTAATAATTAAGCATTTGTGCAAAAACGCCTCAGGGTCATTTATTGCAGGATAAAGTGTTTTTGTTGTCTCTAGTGCAGTTTAAAGGGGTTTGTGATGAGCTGTCTTCATCAGTGTCAGATTTAAGGTTTGTCTGCTGTGGATTGTGTGTTTGAGATGTGGCTGCTGTCATGAGTCCGTTGAGGTCAGACGTGGGCATTCATCTCATTTAATTTCATTACATTCATTACTGTGTTTCAGTGCTCTAAAGATGCATGTATTCAACAGAAGGAGAGATGCACAGATAAATACAAGACCTTTAGCTAATAAATGCATTCACTTTAATGGCCTTTTCTAATGCATTTTTATTATTTAATTTTTTTTCCACTTAGAATGTTACTAAAATGTTTTGCATAAAATATGATGTGTCATAATGTCACTGAAGTGTTTTGCATCCACTTTTTCACCCTTATTAGATGGTTGATCTTTGCTGCCGTGTCTTTAACATTCACATTTATGCATTTGGCAGATGCTTTTATCCGAAGCTTGCATTGCGTTTAAGGTGTACATACATGATTGTGAATGTGGGTGGTTGTGTTTAAATTTATTCATCCGTCTGATGTCTGAAAGTTGAATAGTTTAGTTTCAATGAATGCTCTAATTTCACTGGGAGGAAGTTTTGAGTTACAGTATGAGATAGAAAGTTACAGTATGTTTCATAGTACAGTGATGTCTTTTCTTTCTTAAAAGATCAAGGAGATTTTGTTTTGTCATGACATGAGGTCACATAGAAACACATGCATATCTCAGCATCATGTATGTGCGTGTGTGTGTGTGTGTGTGTGTGCTTTGAGGAAGTCAACAGACTACAGGAGGACTTTTAAACTCTACAGGGATGTGAAATGCAAGCAAAACATTGAACCCAAACAGAGATTCAAAAGATAAGAGTGTTGAAGAAACACAGCTGTTTCCCCAGGCAGCTGTTCACTTCTGAAAACCTCAAACAAGTTGAGATAGTGTCTGTGTTTTGTATAATATTTTTCATTATTTATTTTATGATTTTTAATTAAATTAAATTGAATATATAAATTAAAATTTAAATAAATATAATTTATATTTTTATATATTATAAATTATATATATATATATATATATATATATATATATATATATAATTTTAATTATTTATTTATTTTTAAATAAATTAAATTGAATATCAATTAAAATATAAATTAAATTTAGATATAGATATTATAATTAAATAAATAGAAATTATATTTTTATATATTTTAAATATATATATATATATATATATATATATATATATATACATATATGTGTGTGTGTATATATTATTTTAATTATTTTATTTTTCAATTAAATTAAATTGAATATCAATTAAAATGTAAATTAATAGAAATTATATTTTTATATATTAGAATATATATATTATTTTTAATTATTTTATTATTTTTAGTTAAATGAAATTGAATATCAATTAAAATATAAATTAAAATTAAAAAAAGAAATTATATATTTAATTTAATTGTTTTTATTTATTTATTTTATTTGCAGGCCTGGAAAAATGAAATGTATTTAATTTATTTCTTATATTTATATTTTATTTTTATATTTTATTATAATGAATAAATTCATTAATTCATTCATTTCATTTCCAGGCCTGGATAAGTCATGAAAATAATGAAATCTTAAATAAATATCTATTTGCATTAGAGATTGCTCTTTGCCAGTGTCATATCTATGAAATTATTTTTAAAAGTCCAGTAGTCATCAATGTCTATTGGAAATACAGTGGGAAGCCTGTTTTTTCTCAGACACAAAATAATATGAAGTAATTTCTTTGAAGTCATTCTCCATAAAGAAAAATACAGTCTCAACACAGATGCTTCGACCAGAGATGTTCATTTCTTCTGAGTGCTCTTGTGTTCTTTAATCTTCAGACCAGGATCAATCCTCTCTGTGCTCGGACCCGTACGATCCCACTAACAAACAGAGCTCAGATGAAGGTCATTTCCATTATCAGACTGCCTTGAAGCAGGACCTCCACATCTCATCTTTCTCTTCTGTAATCCCTGTCGAGCACTCTGGATTCAGCGGATGCATTATAACAGACTTTAGGAATAACTCTGTTTTCTCCTGTTCAAATGTGGTTCCCTTGAGTGAACTTTTCTGTTTGCTGGGCTTTTGTTTTTGCGTTGTTGTTTGTCAAGCCCATACTGTGCTTCTACACTGTTGAAATTGCAGTTTTTCAGTGAAAACATTATGATACAGTGAAATGTGTGGCTGGATTTTATTCTTCTGATCGGAGAGTCATCCTCATTGGACTCGTTTGATTCATTTCCTTAATAACTAAGCAAATGAACATGAATCTCTTCACAATTCTGCATTAATCAAAGAACTCACTGTCTGTTCTATAATTGTAGTTTTACCTGGATTTTAGGGGTGGGTGATACGGCCTAACCCTTATTTTACTGTATTTTCCACAGCATTTAATATCAAGAAATGTATATCAAGGTAACAGTGTGTTTATCATGTTAGTTATTTTGCAAGGTGGTTGCTAAGATGTTCTGGCTTGTTATTAGGCAGCTGCTGTAATGTTTTGGGTATTTGCTAGGGCATTTCTTTGTGGTTGCTGTATGTTCTGGGTAGTTGCTAAGACAGACGGATGGACAGAGATGACGGATGGATGGGTGGATGAATGGATGGATGGATGGATGGATGGATGGATGGATAGACAGATGATGGATGGATGGATGCATGGATGGAAGGAAGGACGAATGGACAGACAGATATGATGGATGGATGGATGGATGGATGGATGGATGGATGGACAAACAGTTGGACGACAGATGGATGGACAAACAGATGGATGGATTGATGGATGGATGGACGGATGAACAGATGTGATGGATGCATGGATGGAAGGAAGGACGAATGGACAGATATGATGGATGAATGGATGGATGGATGGACAGATGTGATGGATGCATGCATTAAAGGAAGGACAAATAGACAGACAGATATGATGGATGGATGGATGGATGGATGGATTGAAGGAAGGACGAATGGACAGACAGATATGATGTATGGATGGAAGGAAGGACGAATGGACAGACAGATATGATGTATGGATGGATGGACGGAGGAATGGACGGACAGATATGATGGATGGATGGATGGATGGATGGACAGATATAATGGATGCATGGATGGAAGGAAGGACAAACAGACAGACAGATATGATGGATGGATGGATGGATGGATGATGGACGGACAGACAGATATGGATGGATGGATGGACAGATGTGATGGATGCATGCATTAAAGGAAGGACAAATAGACAGACAGATATGATGGATGGATGGATGGATGGATGATGGACGGACGGACAGAGATGGATGGATGGATGGATGACAGATACGATGGATGGATGGATGGATGCATGCATTAAAGGAAGGACAAACAGACAGACAGATATGATGGATGGATGGATGATGGACGGACAGAGATGGATGGATGGACGGATGGACAGATATGGATGGATGGATGGATGGATGGACAGATGGATGGAATGAATGACAGATATGATGGATGGATGGATGGATGGATGGATGATGGACGGACAGAGATGGATGGATGGACGGATGGACAGATATGGATGGATGGATGGATGGATGGACAGATGGATGGAATGAATGACAGATATGATGGATGGATGGATGGATGGATGATGGACGGACAGAGATGGATGGATGGATGGATGGATGGATGGATTGAATGAATGAATGAATGACAGATTCGATGGATGGATGGATGGATGGACGAACGGACAGATGGATGGAATGAATGAATGAATGAATGACAGATACGATGGATGGATGGATGGACGAACGGACAGATGGATGGAATGAATGAATGACAGATACGATGGATGGATGGATGGACGAACGGACAGATGGATGGAATGAATGAATGACAGATACGATGGATGGATGGACGGACGAACGGACAGATGGATGGAATGAATGAATGAATGAATGACAGATACGATGGATGGATGGATGGATGATGGACAGATGGATGGAATGAATGAATGACAGATACGATGGATGGATGGAATTCTCTCTGATGTCTTTTTTAATGTGGAAGATCTTGAGTTGTGAAAGAGTTCCAGCATGATTCACAGCTCAATGAACTCTTTTATCACAGAAGATCAAAGAGATTGTTATTCCTCTCTGATGTGTCAGTGTGTTGTGTGGGATCCCGCTGTTTATACAGTTGCATTGTGGGGGATTGTGTGGGGCAGCTCAGGTTAGCAGACGCTGTGTCAGTCCCAGGTGGAAAAAACAGGCTTTATTTTCTTGAAGCAAAATTTAATTTCTTATTGTTCCCGTTTGATTTTTGAAGTCACACGTGACCCGGACATGTTCCTGATCTGTGTGAAGGTTCAGTGCCGTTTGTGGATATAAAAAGAGAGCTTTCTGGCTTTTTTCTGTTCGGTTTGTTTCTCGAGCAGTAAACGAACGAGTATATGAGCTCACAGGTCTGCTGAAACACGGCTGGAGTTAAAGATGAACAAAAGATCAGCTCTGAGAGATCAGTGTGAGAGTCACACTTTAATTTTCACCCTGAAGCAATAAAAACCCTTTAAAACATGTTCTAGATTAGTTTAAGATGCGTCCCTCTCTGTGTTTTTGCATCACTCCATTTCTCTGTGTGTAAATGAAAGCAGTGCTCTTCAGTACAGATGGATATTCTGATTCTTGGAGACATCACTAATGGCACAGGCATCTTCTCCACTCCGGAGTCCCGGTCCTTTAATCTTGCTCAAACTGCAGAGCTGTTAGTCATGTGACCATCAATCCTGGTGTCCTAGACGACCCCATCAGACCTGACATGAATGTTCTAGCCGGAGAGAAGCTTCCAGAACACAGTCTAGTCTGTTAGCTCTAATTAATGATCTGTGAATGATCCCATATAAGGAATATTGTTTCCAGGTCCAAGCCTCTACTCATTTCACTCGAGAATACTATCTCAGTAGCTGTTTATGTGCATCGTTTATATATATATATATAATCTCTGATCGGATAGCTATCCGATCGTGAAAAGACCAGGTCTAAATGCCCTCCAAAACGCATTTGAGACGGATTTAAATCCGATCGCTCAAACCACTTCAGGAGGTGGTCTGGGACGCATTCCAGTCAAAACTGTCTATGCATCAGTCTAAATACATCTGGTTGTTGAAACTACATATGTAAATTTTACTTCTCCCAAAAATACTAAAACTGAAATGTGAGAGTCAGATATGACAACGCTACTGCATCACGCATCGCCGCAGATCTCTTCAGCAAGCTGACGCGCAAACTGCCGCATATGAAAGTGAAAGTAAGTCGCAGACGCGTAACACGATTATCTTCATTAAAAGAAAGGAGACCTTACCAGTGATGTTGCCGCTCTCTCCTATTGCGTTCTCTGATTTTGAAATGAACTGATGGTCAATAAAATGCACCTCATATTTCTTGCTTTCAGTGACGTGAACTCTATTAAATCTCCATGCAGGAACTGAAGATCGGATTTATCCGTTAACCTGCACTTAACCTTTTTCACTTGTCTAGCGATATATTGATTATCACAGAATCACTGACTCACAATATTATCGTTATCGTGAGCCATTTATCATGATCGTATCGTGAGGTACCCTCCGATTCCCACCCCTAGTGTGTATATATATATATATATATATATATATATATATATATTAGATGTGATTAATCATGATTAAATCGATTTCAAAGCACTAATTAATATATTATTATTTATATAAAGTTATATTACATATTTTTTAATAAATGAAATATAAATGTTATTTAATTTATATTTTATATTATTTATATAGAACTTCCCCCAAAAACATATATGCACCATTATTTATTTAATAATCAATTAAAATAGTGCATAACTTTGAATAAAAACCTATAATATGTTTGCAGTGATGTAGTATTATAGTTTTTGTTAATTGGATTTTATATGTACTTTTTCTTAAAAAAAAATTGTAATTTTTTTTTTTTTTTTTTAAATGTCAGTATAGTTTTTTATTAAGTTTTAGTTTTTAGCTTTAAAGCAAAACTAAGTAACTTTTTTTACCTTCATAAATAGTTTTCTAAGTCCTTACGATGGTTAATTGATTTGTAGTGGTGTGTTTGAGATGATCACTAACCCCCTCTGGCACGTCTACACCAGAATACAGAGCTGCGCTCGGACTATTTACGACAGTGTGATTCACTGAAGGAACCTGTAGGGGGAGCTTCGCAAATCTTCCGCTTTAATTATTTTAGAATGAAAATAAGAAATGTAATTTTAAAAAGAAAATTCTATTATATTTTAGTGAAATATAAATGTTTTTTTAATGTTTTTGTTTTTAGTTAACTATAATAAAAGCCCTGCTCTTTACACAGCTCTGACTGCGGCTGCAGGACGGGGGAAGATGGAGGTGTGTGACTTCCTGTTGGAGCGGGGGGCGCAGGTTCAGCAGGTGAACAGGAGAGGAGCGTGTGCGCTGTTCTGCGCGGTTCGACAGGGACACTGGCAGGTGGGATGCTGCGAAACACTTAAACCACGCAAACAGCAGTACTTCCTCTTCAGGGAAGAATGTTTAATGAATTATCATCTACAGATTGCAGATCTGTTGCTGCAGCATGGGGCGGATGTGAACGTAAGTGACAAACAGGGCCGCACACTGCTGATGGTGGCCGCATGTGAGGGGCATCTCAGCACGGCCGACTTCCTGTTGTCTAAAGGTGAGTGGCATGCGCATATGCACTGTGAGCTTTTTTTATCAGCATTTGTAGGCTTTTATAATGCAACTTTTAAAAGTCAAGTCATACAGCACTTTATACAATACAGCTGTTTCACAGTAAGAAATGACTAGGGCTGCCCACTAATAGTCGACTAAATGTTATGCTGCGTTCACACCAGACGCGACTTGCGCGAATAAATCGCGCTATTCGCGCGTAGTTGGACGCTTGAACATTTTGAGTTTACTCGCTTCATTCGCGCGTGAAATCCCTTCACAACAGACGCGAATTCGCGTCATGAGAGGGGCTCTCCCACTCCTTTATGTGTCCCGGACTCTCCCACTGCTTTCTGCACACTTCCTCTGAATAAACACAACTTGTCAGTGGGTAAATAATTATAAATTACAGCGAATAAGCTCAATTGGTCGTCTTTAGTTGGCTTGTAGTCTTAATATGTGTATATATATATAGCTGTAACTGAGTAAAGACCGTTTTTTACAACTTATCAGATTGTCCGACCTCCTCACTCACTTTCTTTCAAACGCGATCCTTTTTATTTCTGTTTCCATAAATGTATGAAGATGTACAGCGACGATGATTTTGTCCTCCATTGTTGTTTCGAAATTCTGCCTCAGCTCGCTACGTCACGTCATTCGCGCCGCTTCATTCACGCGAATCGCGCCGCAGGATGTCAATTCGCGTCTTTGCATTGACTTAACATGAAAATCACTCGCGCTTACCGCTTCATTCGCGTCTGGTGTGAACGCACCATTAGTGGATTAAAAGAGGCTCAGTCAACCAAATTTAATTAGTCGTTTGGTCGCAGAAAAAAAAAAACAACAGAGAGAACGTTAACACATCTGGTCCATGTGGTAATTACAGTATGTCGGGCAGGAAATCCAAATCCAAACCTCTATCATCCATCGACCTCAGACATGGCTTATCATTTGAAACATGGAAATATTAGTTTAATGTTAGCCACTTTACATGGCCACTCGCTCTGATGTTTAAGGTTCACTTCAGAATTAAAATTTCATGATAATTTACTCACCCCCATGTCATCCAAGATGTTTATGTCTTTCTTTCTTCAGTCGAAAAGAAATTAAGGTTTTTGAGGAAAACGTTCCAGGATTTTTCTCCATATAGTGGACTTCACTGGGGTTCAACGGGTTGAAGGTCCAAATGTCAGTTTCAGTGCAGCTTCAAAGAGCTCTACATGATCCCAGACGAGGAATAAGAGTCTTATCTAGAGAAACCATCTGTCATTTAAAAAAAAAAAAAAAAATATATATATATATATATATATATATATATATATATACATTTTAACCACAAATGCTCGTCTTGCACTGCTCAGTGAAGCGCCCGCATTACGTAATCATGTTGGAAAAGTCACATGTGACGTAGGTGGAAGTTCCGATCCAGTGTTTACAAAGCGAACATGCAAAGACTAAGTCAAATGGCCTTTACAAAAAAAGGTGAAACAACGATGTCAGACGATTTTGAAGTTGGAGGAGAAAATGAGATGGAGTTTTTCACCCTAGTGCTGTACTTCCATCTACGTCACTCATAGTTTTTAAAACTTTTTTAAAAACTTTATTTTTTAGTCAGGGGCAGTGCAATTAATGATGCAAACTCCATCAAATATGAGACAAATTCAAATTCTGCTATAAAGCAGCTGTACAGAAGACAATAGTGTTGTTATTCAGCTCCAGTCAGATCAATTTTGATTCAGCTCCATTCAATAACAGAGTCATTGTTTCAAATAAAGTAGAAGAGCAAACCTGTTGTTTGAAAGTCATTTATTGAGATAAAGTGGCAAGTTTCCAGCAAGAGTTCAAACGAACATCCTCTGATTTTCCCAGGTGCCTCTTTAGCGTCGGTGGATAAGGAAGGGTTAACTCCCCTCAGCTGGGCATGTTTAAAAGGACACAAGAACGTTGTTCAGTTTTTGGTGGAAAAGGGTGCAGTTATCGACCACTCAGACAAGAATGGACGCACACCGCTGGACCTGGCTGCCTTCTACGGAGACGCTGACATTGTAAGTGAACAGCACATTGTAGAGCCGTAATTAAAGCTTGCGGAGTTCAGCGGGGCTCTTTTTGATATGAGATACGCTGTGTGAAGTCGCAGGACCGATGCATCGTATTATGAGAGAAATGGGGTTTCTCAGCAGAGTTTTGCTGCTGTAGATTGTGGTGCCGTTTTGATTGATAATTGTTTTGACTATTGTGAGATGTGTGGAATCAGTTGAGGAAAAAATCTGGGAATAAATATAAATAATTATTTATACACTTCCATTCAAAAGTTTAGAATAATTAAGGTTTTTAATGTCTTTAAAAGAAGTTTATTATGCTCATCTAGGCTGCATTTGTTTGATCAAAAATACAGTAAAAATATTATTACAATTTTAAATAGCTGTTTTCTGTGTGAACATATAGTAACGTGTAATTTATTCCTGTGATCAGAGCTGAATTTTCAGCATCATTACTCCAGTCTTCAGTGTCACATGATCCTTCAGAAATCATTCTGATATGATTTCATGCTAAAGAGACATTTCTGATTATTATCAATAATGAATACAGTTGTGCTGCTTCATATTTTTATGGAAACACCAATACATTTTCTTCTCATGATTCTTTGATGAATCAAAAGTTCAAAAGAACAGCATTTATTTGAAATATATATATTTTTTAAATATTATAAATGTCACTTTTGATCAGTTTAATGCATCCTTGCTGAATAAAGTATTAATTTCTTAATAAAGTAATAAATATCTGATATATTTTGTCATGAAACATATTCCAGTATGTTGGAATTTTATTCCTTTTCCTGTCATTCTATCACAGCATCTCGGCCTCAGGTTCACATTGATGATCTGAAGTGTGTGTTTTTGCAGGTTCATTATCTGGTTGAGAAGGGTGCTGTGATCGAGCATGTGGACTACAGTGGCATGAGGCCGTTGGATCGAGCCATCGGCTGCAGAAACACCTCCGTTGTGCTGACCTTACTGAAGAAAGGAGCCAAACTAGGTGAGATCTGCACTTCAACTGGAGGATATGGATAAAAATGTTATCAATATTTATGTATTTGCTTTGAAATAAAAAAGTGTGATGGTTTGTTCAGTCATAATAGACAGTCATTGTAGTTTTGAAGTGTTTTGAAGGGTTAGTTCACCCAAAAATGAAAATAATGTCATTAATTACTCACCCTCATGTCGTTCCTTCATTCATCTTCAGAACACAAATTAAGATATTTTTGATAAAATCCAATGTGAGGCCTCCATTAACGCCAAGTTAATTTACACTTTCAAATCCCCAAAAAGCTACTAAAGACATATTTAAAATAGGGCTGGGCGATATGGCAAAAAAAAAAAAAATTCTCAGGACGATTGACTGATTCACGATTTTGATTTTTTTTTTTTTTTTTTTTTTTTTTTACTGTTTAACTAGTCAACTTAAAAACCTAACTACAATTTAATTTAAGTAACATTCTCTTCATTAACAATCTGGTTAAAAAAAGTTCACACATGAATTCATCAACATGGTGTAAATGTAAAACAATGTGTTAAATATCTTTGCAGAATTATGCCTGAAATATGAAGTCAAATGTTGTACAAACTTATCTAAAACACATCCTATACACTCAGAAATAATATAAAATAAGAAAATGCTAAATATTTCTTAGCCAAAAAGTAATAGCAATAAATAACACCAGTAATAGGCTATTATTAACAGCAAATGCTTTGTAAAAACAGAAAACAACAGCAGCTTTCAGCCTGTCACCATCATGCAAACATGAAATATCAAAGAGGTTTACAGGTTTTTGCATTCCATTGCGCTATTTGTCCTATTGTTTTTATGTTTGGCGGACACGTTTAGGTGTTGCACTTGTGTCTCGCGTCTTTTGCAGCGTTTTACCCGTGAAACGTCATTCTAAAAACACGGCGGTCAAGTTAAAAAAAAGTTCAACTTACATTTAATATCTTTGCCTTTTTTTTTCTCATTCAACTGCCTGCGTCTCATTTTTATAACGCAATAACACATTTCTGAATGAACAGCCGCTTAAGAATAGTGATGTGTCTACGTTCAGAGCGTCACATGAGAGCGGTTAACCCTTAAATGCATACCTCGGGTCTTTAGTGACCCGGGACATCATTCACTATCCTCCTCCTCGTTCATTTTTTAAAGTTAGAAATCAACCTTCTAACAAGAAAAAAAGTCATAAAATTATAAAAGAATGCCTGTTTTTGTATTCATTTTTTGTAAAAAATTGTATAGGGTCGCTATCAACCCGAGGTGTGTGTAAGTGTATGTATATTTTTTCTGCACAGCAATAATTGAATCCTAGATGACGGAATAAGTGCAATTCACCTTTATTCCACAAGGTGGCAATGTCTGATACACAATGATGAAGTGACGTTTCATTCAGACAGAAAACAAAAGAATAAGCAAAACATGAAATGGCTCAGCGATTTACTGCAGAGCAAGTACTGAACGCAATCAAATATGACTGTAACAGTACTGGATGGATCTGGTGAAGCTGTTAGCGATCGAAGTATTGATTTTGAAGATGCTCAAAATTATATAGTTTTGAGAATATGTTTGAGATCATGAAAGGGCTCAAATTCGTGACCTCAAACATAAAACTAGCCTATTATTTGCTGAATTTACTGGGATTTATTGGCTCTGACGAGGACAGTGATGATGGCGTAAAACATCTGCTCAAACGGAGCCCTTTCAAGCTCCAAAAGGTAACAAAGTATGATTTATTTTATTCTTCTGTAATTGCTACTCTAATATCAGAGGAGTTTTATATTATCGCAACAGGTAGAGATCCTTCCTTGTTAGATATAGATCCGGGTCGATAAAGACCCGAATATGTAAGAATGATTGGCGAAACAGTCATGCATTTAAGCGTTAATCAGGCATGCCGGCGCCATCATGAGGTCGGATCATTTTCTTATCCTAATACGGTTATTATTGATGTATTGTCAACATGTCTAATTGTAACGTTTGCTAACATTTTTATTCAAAATCGCGATTTCTTGATTCAAAAAATAATCAAATCGAGGCAAAACATTAAATTCGAATGAATCAAATCCAAAAAATCGCCCAGCCCTAAAACAGGTCATGTGACTACAGTGGTTCAACTTTAATGTTATGAAGCGACGAGAATACTTTTTGTGCGCCAAAAAAACAAAATAACGACTTTATTCAACAATATCTTTTGTTTCGAATCAGTGGTTCGGAAAGCGTATCAAACTGCCAAACAGTCATGTGATTTCGGTAAACGAGGCTTCATTACGCAGTGTTTCGAAACGTTTTGAAATTTCAATAGTTCACGTGACTTTGATACACGTTCCGAAGCACTGATTCGAATCAAAAGATTCGTAAAGCTTCATGAAGCAGTGTTTTGAAATCGCCCATCACTAGATATTGTTGAATAAAGTCGTTATTTTGTTTTTTTGGCGCACAAAAAGTATTCTCGTCGCTTCATAACATTAAAGTTGAACCACTGTAGTCACATGATCCGTTTTAAATACATCTTTAGTAGCTTTATGGGGCCTATGGAGGCCTCACTGAGCCATCGGATTTTATCAAAAATATCTTAATTTGTGCTCTGAAGATGAACGAAGGTGTGGAACGACATGAGGGTGAGTAATAAATGACAGAATTCTCATTTTTGGGTGACATAACCCTTTAATGCAAGAAGTAAAATACAGCAAATAGAATCAAGGCACATTTTTATTGAATCAGAGTTTTGAATTGATTCACTGAAATGGACCATTTGTCAATAGGACACTATCATCAATAACATGAGCTTGTGATATTTATTAGACAATCACATCTTTCCTCCTGAAGCTCTTACATCATAGACCCTGCTGTGTGTGTGTGTGTGTGTGTGTGTGTGTGTGGCCGTGTTTCCACTGACTTGAGCTGATTTCATTTACCACATCATCTACCCACAATCATAGTGCATCATAGTCTTTGTTTACGAGAATCTTCAACATCCAAAGTAATTGAATTGAGCATTTTTATCACATCACAAGCTGGCTTTGATAAAATGCCTAAACATTATTTAAAGGTGATTTATGTCTAAAAACGTTTATTATTTCTGCAGTCTTGTTCGGTTTTGTTGATGACACAGAAACCACACTTCATATAAAACAAAAATAATATTCATAATAATCAACGAATCATAATAATCACAATTTAAATGAAAATAAAGTAGTTTCCAGCATAGCAAAAATAAAATATTGGATGGTTGCAGCAATAATGATTATAATTAGCCAAGTTTAGGGCTAATCAAGGATTTGTTGATCTAAGATGTGTTGCAGCACTTAATTTTAAACACAGATTAACAAATCAGGGATTAAAATTCTAATCTGTGATTAAGACCTTCATCTGAGTCATTTTGTCTGCCATGATTGATTGGTTTTTGTAATTAAACAGAGACAGTGTTGAAATTCAATTTCCTTTTAACCTTTTACTGACCTGTAAGTTTAAAGTTAATCCCTAACTGAGATTTAAATAATGGAGCACTTTTGCTTTCAGAATTTAAAGTGATGGAGCAACAAGATCAAAGTTAATCTTAAATGTCAATTAAAACCAGGAACAAAATGATGGTTTAACCTCTTAAAATCAGGGACCTTCTTTGGGATTTCCGCCTGGATTTGGCCCAGTGTTTCTGGTCCAGTTTCTTCAGTGGAAACAGCTCTGTGTTGGTGTAAAAGTGAAATCCGTTGGAAGAGGCTCTCTGTGTCGTCTGGTGTGACTGGGGTGGATGTGTGATGCTGTATTTTCTCTTTGCATGTCTCTTTCTGCTGTTTTTTCATTCTTCTCTCTTTTAACTGCTTCACTAAAACCATCATCATCAGGCTACAGAACGTCGCCTTATGATCGAACAGGTACACTCTTTAGGTAACTTTATTTCACGCCAGTTATATTCTTCTCCTAAGCTGTGTTTTTGAAGAGTGGTTTGATGTAATGGACCACCTCTCTCTCTCTCTCTCTCTCTCTGTATCCAAGGTAACGCAGCCTGGGCGATGGCGACCTCAAAACCCGACATCCTCATCATCCTCCTGCAGAAGCTCATGGAGGAAGGAAACCTGCTGTATAAGGTGAGGACAGGTTAAGGTTTTGTTTAATTACACAAAGATATTTAATAGCTGAAGGTTGAAATTATTCCAGAGAAGTTTTGATATGTGACAATAATGTCTGAATTTCTATAAAAACTAAAAATGGAAATGATTAACACTGAAGAAAAAAAAAAAATATTCAGGAGTGTGGATGGGGTGAGAGAAATGTTGATTATAATTATAAATTTTAATAATAATAATAATAATAACAATACAATTTAATAATAATAATAATATATATTTGATATATTATATTAAATTATGAACAATTATAAAATGTAATAATATATATATATAATATTATATATGATATATTATGTATATTATGATTATGAGTTAGTCAGATATGATTATGATTAATAAATGATATTAGATTTTATATATATGTATGTGTGTATATAATATAATATATAAAATATAAAATAATAATACAATTTAATAATAATATTAATATACCATTATAAATAATATACACACATATGTATATGATATATTATGATTATAATTATAAATTGCATAAATTATTACTATATATTATAATTATACATTATATATATATATATATATATATATATATATATATAATTATATATGATATCATATATAATATAATATATTATATATTTTATGATTATGATTGTTATAAATTCTAAATTAAATGATTTTATATATATATGTGTCTGTGTATGTAATATAATAATTATATTATATTAGATTATATAAATTATATATATATATATATATATGTATTATTAATTATAACAATAATAATACAATTTAATAATATATAATTATAAATAATATACATATATATTATGATTATAATTATAAATTATATTAGAATATTTAAATATTATGATATTTTAATAATTATAAAAATTATAATTATATTAATTATAAATTATATTAGATTATGTGTGTGTGTGTGTGTAATATAATATTTACTATATAAAATACTAATACTATTGAATTTATATATATATATATATATATATATATATATATATATATATAAATGATAATACAATTTATTAATAATATATTATTATTAATAATATTCATATATATATATATATATATATATATATATATATATAATGATTATAATGATAAATAGTGATATTTTATATATATTATGATTATATAAAATCTAATATCATTTATAACAATTACAAATTGATATATATATATATAACAATTTGTAATTGTGTGTGTGTGTGTGTGCATATATATATATATATATATATATATATATATACACAGTACCGGTTAAAAGTTTGAAAACATTACTACATTCAAACCAATAATTATATAATAATTATAGATATAATTTTATATATTTTATATTACTAGTGGGTGCCGGACACTATAGTTCGTCCTAGACCCACCCAAAAGGGTGAATTGGAGCGAAAGAAAAGTGTAGCATAATTAATATGAAGATATTTTGACAGCTCAAGGTGACCAATCATAATCAAGTATTCCAGAGATGAGTTTTGATATGTGATATTAGTGTCTAAATGCTTATTAAAATAAAAAGAGAATGATTATCTCCACATGCCTTATCAAAGCGGTGAGCTTTAATCCAGGAGAAATGGGATTGGAAATAATGACACATTGAGTGATTGTTATCAGAGCATGAATGAGCAGATGGTGTGTGTGTGACATTTAACAGATTGACGTTTGTGTCAGGATGATCTGCGCAGCTGGAATGAGTGATTGATGAACTTCTTTTCTCTGTCTCCTCAGAGAGGGAAGATGAAGGAAGCGGCTCAGCGGTATCAGTACGCACTGAGGAAGTTTCCCAGAGAGGGTTTCGGTGATGAACTGAAGGCCTTTAAGGAACTGCGTGTGTCTTTGTACCTCAATCTCTCCCGCTGTCGGCGGAAAACCAATGTAAGACACTAGCATCAAGAGATCATTACAGATGCCTCACCGGACACCAGCTGTCATTTTGTTTTCTCATTTTGTTTCCAGATTTTTAATTCTGATATAAATCCTGATGTGAAGATTTTCATACATCAATTATCAAAACATGTTTTACAATCCACACGATAAAGTTTTAAAATACAACACACTGGCAGTGTCATTTTACTATTATTTATATAATATTGCAGTATTTTTTATATTTTGAATTAACCTTTTTATTTTAGCCATTTTTAATTTACTTAAAGGAATAGTTCACCCAAAAAATGAAAATTATCCCATGATTTACTCACCCTCAAGCCATCCTAGATGTATATGACTTCTTCTTTCTGACAAACACAATCTGAGAAATATAAAAAAAATAAAAATATCTTGAATCACGTTCAGTCTCTAGCATGAGCAGTAGGTTTCTGGCTGCAGTTCACTTAATGACCACCGGTGTCGCTAATAACAAGGGTTTCTGAATTCTACATAGAGCCCCTTTAACAATAACAATGCAGTCAAAGAATTTATTTAAAAGAGGAAAAATCTAATAAATCACAGTTATTATGCTTCATGCCAAGGTTTTGTGCCCCACATGGGACATTTAAAGAGATCTGGAGCAGTGAGCCGAGACGCCCCTGCTAGTTCTACTGATCTGGATCAGTCAGATTGTGTTTTTCACTGCTCAAAATGTCAGACACGGCAAGACGAGAAAGATGCAAATTACTCATAGGGCTTGAATTGATTTGAAGGTCTATTCAGAAGTAATAGCCTAGCTCCAAAAGGTCTCCCGACACAATACGGAGCCAATTTCCAGTCTGCACCTTTGATTGATGACACAATGAACAACAACTGAAGAGTTCATTAATTAAATCACCTATTATTTGGACCAATTTACAGCTATTCAGCACTCCTGTGGTGTGAATCTAAATTCAGCAACTCTGGCTGATTGCTTCACATAGTTTGGCTGTTCTCAGTTTGTGGATCTGTGCGGTATCTGACGCTCCCCTCTCCTCTCTCTCACAGGACTTTGGCATGGCTGAGGAGTTTGCCACAAAGGCTTTGGAGCTCAAACCCAAATCGTACGAGGCATACTACGCAAGAGCCAGAGCCAAACGCAGCAGCAGGTGAGATGACAGTCTTCACATGCAGAACTTTAATCTGTTTCAAACCTAGACTCACAATTGCATGAAATATCAAATTGAAATTGCAAGTTATAAAGCCTGAATTGTGTGATATAAAGTCAGAATTGTGTGATTTAAAGTCAAAATTGCGAATTATAAAGTCAGAATTGCGAGTTATAAAGTCAGAATTGCGAGATATAAAGTCTGAATTGCAAGTTTTAAATTCGGAATTGCGAGATATATAGTCGGAATTGCGAGATATAAAGTCGGAATTGCGAGATATAAAGTCGGAATTGCGAGATATAAAGTCAGAATTGCGAGATATAAAGTCAGAATTGCGAGATATAAAGTCGGAATTGCGAGATATAAAGTCGGAATTGCGAGATATAAAGTCAGAATTGCGAGATATAAAGTCAGAATTGAGATATAAAGTCAGAATTGCGAGATATAAAGTCAGAATTGCAAGTTATAAAGTCAGAATTGCGAGATATAAAGTCAGAATTACGAGATATAAAGTCAGAATTGCGAGATATAGTCAGAATTACGAGATATAAAGTCAGAATTGCGAGATGTAAAGTCAGAATTGTGAGATGTAAAGTCAGAATTGTGAGATATAAAGTCGGAATTGTGAGTTATGAAGTCAGAATTGTGAGATGTAAAGTCAGAATTGTGAGATATAAAGTCAGAATTGTGAGATATAAAGTCGGAATTGTGAGATGTAAAGTCGGAATTACGAGATATAAAGTCGGAATTGCGAGATATAAAGTCGGAATTACGAGATATAAAGTCAGAATTGCGCGATATAAAGTCAGAATTGTGTGTTATAAAGACAGAATTGAGTGATATAAAGTCAGAATTGTGTGTTATAAAGACAGAATTGAGTGATATAAAGTCAGAATTGCGAGATATAAAGTCGGAATTACGAGATATAAAGTCGGAATTGCGAGTTATAAAGTCAGAATTGCGAGTTATAAAGTCAGAATTGTGTGTTATAAAGTCAGAATTGTGTGTTATAAAGACAGAATTGAGTGATATAAAGTCAGAATTGCGAGATATAAAGTCGGAATTGCGAGTCATAAAGTCAGAATTGTGTGTTAAAAAGTCAGAATTGCGAGATATAAAGTCGGAATTACGAGATATAAAGTCAGAATTGCGCGATATAAAGTCAGAATTGCGAGTTATAAAGTCAGAATTGCGTGATATAAAGTCAGAATTGCGAGATATAAAGTCTGAATTGCAATATATAAAGTCAGAATTGCGCGATATAAAGTCAGAATTGCGAGTTATAAAGTCAGAATTGCGTGATATAAAGTCAGAATTGCGAGTTATAAAGTCAGAATTGCGCGATATAAAGTCAGAATTGCGAGATATAAAGTCGGAATTACGAGATATAAAGTCAGAATTGTGAGATATAAAGTCAGAATTGCGCGATATAAAGTCAGAATTGCGAGTTATAAAGTCAGAATTGCGTGATATAAAGTCAGAATTGCGAGTTATAAAGTCAGAATTGCATGATATAAAGTCAGAATTGTGAGATATAAAGTTATATTTAATAATATTATATAATATAATTAATTCCATAGCAAAAACATAATGCATAATTGACTATTGTACCCAGTCATTAGTTTAGTAACATTGTTTTGAAAAGGAGCTACTGTGTTTTAATTTGAATGATTAGTTCATTTTCCTGAGTCTTACAAAGACAGAATTGTTTGCATGACCATTCTCAGTTACTCATGATTTTCTCTCCATCTCTTTCTGAACGATGTGCCCACAGACAGTTCACCGCGGCGTTAGCAGACTTACACGAGGCCACGAAGCTCTGCCCGAACAACCGCGAGATCGGCCGTCTGCTGGCTCGTGTCGAGGACGAGTGTAAGCAGATGCAGCGCAGCCAGAGCAAACACCAGGGGCTGTCCAACACGCCGGAAGACCAGGAGCACGCCGATCGAGAGGAGGAGGATGTGACGGAGCGCGTCGATGAGGACGAGGACGAGGATGACGACTCTGAGGCCTGGTCTCAAAACATCTACTCGCTAAACAGGACTTCTAACGGCCGCTCGGTTTCACCGCCTCACAAACAAAGCCTCCGGCATCAACACAGGGAGTCTGTGGCTCAAAAGAGCCTCGTTTTGCAGCCGAGCAAACAGGCGCAGATTGTCAAAACCAACCAGCACCTCGGATCGATACAGGTGGGTTCTGCTCGGCCAACAAACACAAAAAGCCAGTCGCAGTACGCTCCCTCTAGCCCGATCCCGAGCCGGCATATTTCCAGCGCGCTGAAGGCCGGACCGGGCATCGACATCAGCCCGTTACTGCCCGCCAACGATGATGCAGGACGCCACGAAATTGAGGATCTTCATCATGTCCAAGTGCACTCATCTCTGGACGGGACGGTCCTCTCCGTGACCTCCGGAGCTCAAGGTCAGGAGCTCAGAAAAGACACCAGCATGAGGGTTTCCAGCTCCACCAGCAGCCTGGCGTCCAGCAGCAGTTTATCAGACAGCGGGAAAGCACAAGGCCCGGACGTGCGCACCAAGGACAAACCTAAAATCAGCCAGACGGGCTCTGTGGAATATAAACCTCGACCGTTCATGGGAATCATGGACAAAACGGCTCGATTTCAGCAGCCGGCGCCTCGAGGATGGCAGAGTCACTCCAGTGAAGGTCTCGTAGCTTCTGCGGGTGTGACGGGTGAGATCATGTACGCCAAACCGTCCGGCTCTTATTATGAGCAGCTCAAGGGTCCTGCGATGGGCGGCCTGCACAACGGGAGTCTGCATGCTAAAGAGTTCTGCCATAAAGAGCCCAAACCGGTCCTGGCCATGGCACATTCGTTCACAGACAGTATGCAGAAGCAGCCCGCTTTAGCTCGAGAAAACACCTCCATTCATGTAGCGTCAATGAAACCAAAGAGATCCTTTATAGAGTCTAATGTTTAGAGCGTTCATATGCAACAACCCCGCCAAAACACACTTCAGATGTGTATATATAGTACCGGTCAAAGGTTAATGTTTTTGAAAGAAGTCTCTTCTGCCCATCAAGCCTAAATTTATTTAATCAAAAATACTGAAAAAATTGTAATATTGTGAAATATTATTACAATTTAAAATAATGTTTTTTTTATGTGAATATATTTGAAAGTGTAATTTATTCCTGTGATCAAAGCTGAATTTTCAGCATCATTACTCCAGTCTTCAGTGTCACATGATCCTTCAGAAATCATTCTGATATGATGATTTGATGCTCTGATTTATGCTGATTTGTCATTATCAATGTTTTGGAACATGTGATACTTATTTAAAGATTCATTGATGAATAAAAAGTTAAAAAGAACAGCATTTATTCAAAATAGAAATCTTTTCTAACAATATAAATCTTTACTATTACTTACACATTCTTGCTGAATAAAACTATTAATTTCTTTGGAAAAAAAAAAAAAACCTGACCCCAAACTTTTGAATGGTAGTGTATATTGCTACAAAAATGTTTATTTTAAATAAATGCTGTTCTTTTTTAACTTTTTATTCAATATATGTTCCTGAAAAAAGTATCATAGGTTATAAAAAATATTAAGCAGCACAACATTGATAATAAATCAGCATATTAGAATGATTTCTGAAGGATCATGTGACACTGAAGACTGGAGTAATGATACTGAAAATTCAGCTTTAATCACAGGAATAAATTACATTTTAAAGTATATTAAAATAGAAAACCATTATTTTAAATTGTAATAATATTCCACAATTTTACAGTTTTTTTCTGTATTTTTGATCAAATAAATGCAGCCTTGAAGAGCAGAAGAGACAAAAAACATTAAAAATAGCAATGTTTTCAAACTTTACCGGTACTGTATTTATATAAATATATACACACACACACAAATATATATATATATATATATATATATATATATATATATATATATATATATATATATAATATAAAATATATATGCATGCTACCATTCAAAAGTTTGGAATCAGTAAGAAATTAGTGCATTAACCCTCTGGTGCTCTTGCGAAGAAAAAAAAATAGTTTTTTTTCCCCCGAATTTTTAACTTCACCAGAATGGTACAAAACTTGGTAAACACACACAAAATGTGAACACACAAAAATCATGGACAAGATTCGAAAAGGTTAAATGGTCCTGAAAAAAATAGTCAGACTTGTGCTCCTTGCGCTCAAAAATGAGCACATTGTTTAGATTCATGGCTTTGATTTTCTTGCAGTTTGAGTAAAACGTGTTTTTGAAAATATATATATTTCATATAAAAATTGATGATAGTATTAGTTTTTTTTGTGCATTTTTCATAACAATAAATGTAAAATTCTGTAACTTTGTTAGTTTTTTAAAACTTTTTTTCACTTCAGCAATAATTTGCCAAGTGTCGTCTTTAAAAGAGATCAAAATTAAGTCTGTGCTCTAAAGCATTCAAGATTTATGACAGTTTAAGTTGGAAATTTCATTTTCAGGTCTATGCTCATAAAGTGAATAAATGCATTGTAACTACAGCGTAAATATAATTTAGTACCATAAAATCCCCAAAAAATGCACAATATTAAATAAAAAAACATTATCGAACTAAAATGTAGTACATTCATTTCATTGAAATAAAATAAAAATGTCATTTTTGACCGACACGCAAAGAGCTCCAGAGGCTTAAATTGATCAAAAGTGACAATAAAAATTAGTTTGTAGTCAAACTTTTGAATGGTAGCATAGATTTATAAAAAAATATACAGTCAAAAAGTTTGAACCCACATACTTTTTCTTCATTATTCATATTTTCAATATTGTAAAAGAATGTTTCAACTCATTCATTTAATTTTTTATTTAAATAAAATACGTTTTATAAGTAGGCACAATTTATATTTGTCTACAAAACTAATTTCAAGCCTTTAGATCAAAAGGGTGAAAAGATCATGAGAAAACAATGATCTAGTGTTATATAATAGTTCAATCACAAACACAATATCCGCTCAGAAATATATGAAAACATGACATTTATTTTGTGAAGTTCAGACTTCTGTTATTGGCGAAGCAGGTGCAGTTATCGGTCTGTTTCTACTCGTTTTCTTTAAGCCCTGTGAACATGGACAACCTGAGCATCCAGGACGGCTATTTTTATGCCCTTCAAAAGGGACCATAATGAACCGTAACCGCCTGAACCGGGGCTCGATCGCTGCGTCACATGACCGCACTGAATCAGTGGAGGGACGTGGAGATCACGGCACTGAAGGACTGTGCAGAGATCAGACCCTCGACTATGTAAATATTCTGACGTGTATTTTCCACCTTTATGTGAAGACCATTATTTGAGCATTTATCTACAAAAAAGTTGAGTTTTTCATGCATTTTTGGTTGCCATGATGTTTGCGGTTATTAAACTTGTACCTGGTCTGTTTGTACATTACACTACAATGTTGAAAAGTTCTTTCCTGCTTGTTGTTCCTGTCTAGGTTAATTTATTTGCGGCGCCTCCGGCTTGGTAACTGTCAAAGCAATATATTTTATATAGTTATTTTTGCACAGCTACTTTAAGAGAAATATGAAACGGAAATATGTTTTACGAATATGAAACCATAGAGGCCATCTGAGTGTGAGCGCATGCTAAAGTTTATGTGAAGGAATTGGAGAAAAATATAATTCAAAGTGATGAGATGGGCAGATGTTATTTTAATGTGTAAATATATATATATATTATTTTTTTTCTGCAATTGGTGCCTCATGAGTTGTGTTGATCTGTTACTGCAGTCTGTATTAAAAATGAATTCATTTCTGCCATGATCCATCTATGGGAAATAAAACTCCCATTGGAAAAAGGATTTCTTCTTTATTATTGTGTGAAGTGTTGTACAAGATAGTTTAGATTAAACTAAAAGAAAAACATATGCAAATGAAAACAAATAAATACATCACTGTCCAAATCATACAGGCAACGGTTTGGACACATGCTTATTACAATCGCCCACATTTGTTATTACATTTTACTTCCCACTCTCAATATTGCTTTATGAATATGAATCTATTGAGGTAATCTTAGTGTGATCGCATGCTGAAGTCAATATGAAAGAATTGAAGAATAATATATACAATTAAAAATATAAAAGTTTATATAGGTACACTATTATTTCTGCAATTGTTGCCTCGTGAGTTGTGATTCTGCATTAATTTCTGCCATTATACATCTATAGGAAATAAAAATATATATTTATTATTACTGTGAAATGTACAGAATGCACAGAATTTGGACAGGAAGGATAAGACTTTTAAAAACATTATTAAAGAAATGTGCAAAAAAAAAATCTGATCACCAATGTTGCATTACACAAAACCTAAGCAAAGATTTCCATATCCCACAATTCAGCTTGATTGTGACGTCCCAGTAGATCGCGCTTAACTGGAATGTACGATATATTGATTATTATGAGAATTAATTTCATTATAGTGTATATTAATTATGGTGAGATTTAATAGCTACCTTTATATTCACAGTCAAAGTTTATACTATTGATATTTTGTTTCATTTGTGGATAAAAATTTGTAGTGGAACGCAGCCCTGGCCTCATGGGATAGTAAAGTGTCCATCACATGCACACTTCAGAATCTCGTCCGAAGTAGGTCATCCGGGGACTTTTTGCTGACTTTGAGCAATGTGAATTCAAACATACTTTTGTCACACAGCCTAGTTTTTCACCTACTAGTATGTGATTTCGGATGCAGGTAGACTTTACTGCCCGCATTTAATATTACTTTTTATTTCTCACAGAATAAAGCTATAAAACTATAAAACATTACGGATTTACCATTGCCACTCTGGTATTGTTTTTAACACTGAAGTCTCCAAGTGTGCTAAACACTTGGTTATTTTCCTTCACTAACTAGTTAAAGGGGGGGTGTAATGCTACTTCATGCATTCTCACTTATTTACACTGTTAAAGAGTTGCATTCTCATGCTAAACATGGCCAAAGTTTCAAAACACGAGTTGGACGTATGACAGAGTATTTCTGTGCCAAATACACTACTTCCGGTTATGGACATGTTTCGCCGAATTTTCTTTTGAGTATGGCCTTTATGACATCATAAAAGGGTGGAATTTCCTTGTATAGGCACATCTCCCTGATAAGCGTGCACACATCACCCAGAGCAAGAGCAAGATCACGCCCATCAACACGTTTCATTCGGGATACGGAAGCCGAGAGATTTTTCAGCAATGGCTGTGTCCCAATTCAGAGGCTGCACCCTTTGAAGGCTGCATACATCAGTCTCATTTAAGAAAAATAACTCATTTAAGCAACATAAGAAAGAAATTACAGTATTTTACACCTCACAATTACAGTAATTTTATTACAGTTACTTTTCTTAAATATGACATCCTTGATGACGTATGCAGCCTTCAAATGTAGGGCTGCAAAATTCCGGGAATTTTCAAAGCTGGAAACTTTCCATGGGAATTAATGGGAATATATGGGAATTTACAAAGTTACAGGTTAGCCTATAACAGGGTACTTAAATGTAGTTGAAAAGAATATCTTGCAGCATAATTCTGGTTAAAACAACCAGATTTAATGCAATTTTAGTTACATTTTTTCCCTGCACATTCCTCAATCACATTTACACAGCACACTGCTTACTGCAGGGCTGTTGAGGACACACCCCCTGCATTCACTGTGTATTCCCCCAGTCCATAACATGCACATTTGATCAAAAATACAGAAAAAAACAGTAATATTGTGAAATATAACTACAATTTAAAATAATGGTTTTCTATTTTGATATACATAAAAATATAATTTATTTCTGTGATGCAAAGCTGAATTTTCAGCATCATTTCTCCAGTCTTCAGTGTCACATGATCCTTCAGAAATCATTCTAATATGCTGATTTGATGCTCAGTTATCAATGTTTTTTTTAGGATTCTTTGATGAATAAAAAAAATAAAGAACAGCATTTATTTAAAATAGAAATCTTTTGTAACAATATACACTACCAGTCAAAATGTTGGGGTCAGTAACTTTTTTTTCTTTTTTTGAAAGAAATGAATACTTTTATTCAGTAAGGATGTGTGAAATTGATAAAAAGTGATATTAAAGTGATATTGTTAGAAAAGATTTCTATTTTGAATAAATTCTGTTCTTTTTAACTTTTTATTAATCAGTGAATCCTGGAAATAGTATTACAGGTTCCAAAAAAATATTCAGCAGCACAACTGTTTCCAACTTTGATAATAACTGAGTGTCAAATCATCATATTACAATGATTTCTGAAGGATCATGTGACTGAAATAAATAACACATAACAATTGCTGCAATAAAAATATATATATTTTACTTATTTACTAAATTAGAATTAATTGAATGCGAAAAATAAATAATTGTTAATTGATAATGATGTCACAGCTTGCAAACGATCTCTATGCAAAAGCTGCGCTCGCTTCTGACTCTTTTGCTCCGCCCACAGCACTGACGGCAGACACGCCTCCAGGAGCTTGGCATTTTTTGGAAAGACTCGGTACGTCATATCTATTTTTTATAAATATGATCAAACTAAAGAGTTTTCGGAGATATGAAGGATGCAATGTTACTCTATATGTACTCAAGATTAACATGAGATTGGCAGAAATTGAGTGTTTAAAAATGAAATGTTTTGTAAAGCGAAATATAAACTTGTAGGCAAAATTTATATTTCTCTGCAAAGCTAATTTGACGCATTTAAGCAGCAATCATAAGGCTTTTAATGGCATGAGAAACAAATTCAGAAGTTGGTTGTGTATCATATTATTCATGAGTGTTTGCTTTATGTCAGTATGAAGAAGAAAATGAAAAACTGCAAATATGTGTGGAATTGTTTGGTAAAAGCTTTTCCCAGAATGCTCTGCGATGTGTTCATGTGCAATTTTGAGTTAAAATGCATTTTATTTGTGCAGTTAAATGTTCTGACCTTCATCTAACGGCTCTATTCAAATCAAGCTTGACTTCAGCACTGCCTGTTCAACCTGAACGCCTCATGTGACCCTCGACTGAGTCACGCCATTGTTGCCCGTCATACAGAAAGCACAGCGCTGATGAGAGCTGTATAAACTAGTCCAATACAATAATGCCTCTTCGCCTGTGAGTTCAGCACTGTGGAAATATGAACATGAACTAAGCAAAATTAAGACGCACAGCTGCTTGAAATTGTAGGAGAAAGTCTGTTCATAGATTATTATTGGCAGTGATGGGAGATGACGCCATATATATATGTATTTATTATGTCTGTGGTCAAAACAGTGTAAATAGGCTGTACATCACATGAACAAACAAGTAAACTGGACTCATCGAAAAATCGAATCAGAATAAAGACGAAAACTTTTCTATATATTAAAGAAAACCAGCCACATTGAGGTCACTGGCTGGACTTCCAGCGCTGTATGGCCATCTTCAAGCTCCTGTTGGCGGTCAGTATAGTGGTTTGTAAAGGCAGGTTGGTCATCGGGCTGGAGCGATTGGGAGTGTTGATCCAGCTCTCGATCGCCTCCCTTTCATAGGAATATCCATCTGTTAAAGACACGCACCGGTTAAACAGAAGGACGTGCACTGCTGTCATTACAGTAGTGATTTACAATTTGACTTTGAGTGACACGCATTGAATTAACTCCTGAAAAATTCAAGTAGCAACAACTGCATTGACATGAAGTCTGTGATTAGGACAAATTAACTTCAATCCACCCGACCTGCAGCGATGACGGGGTCCTTCATGAGCTCTCTGGTGATCGGACAGAGGAACTCGTCTGGACTGTCGGAGTCCAGCAGTGAAGATCTCAGATCCTTGATCTTCCTTAAGACTCGACCCCGGAGACCCACCGACTCTGCAGGACAGAGGAATGTTTTTGGTTTTGGCATTGCTTTACTTCTGTGAAATTCCAAATGTATTTGGTTACCAAACAAAACAAATGGCATAGAAATACACCATACATCCTTTGTGGATGGACATTTTGTTTTCCTACTTTTTCTGTATAGAACTAGTGCAACTAACATTAACTCTTTCCCCACCAGTGTTTTCTTTTGCAATTGTGAGATGTCAGAATTGTGAGATAAAAATTCGCAATTATTTTTTAACTCTTTCCTCGCAAGCCTTTTAGAAAAAAAGTTGCCAGCTGGTATTTTTGATCATTTTCACACAACTTTCATGGTCTGCAGAATATTTTGAATGTGGGTGAGTTTCATTAAAAAAAGCAACATTTTGAAGAAAAAGCTGAAAAAACATGTTTTTTTCAAAGACTACAATGTGCATAAGAAATGCTTTTATCACTTGTTTCTGCTTCTTTTTCGCTGGTGTTTTGATCTTTCAGAAGATGTGTAATAGTATGGAAGCTTGTTTCCGCCACCGAATAAAGAATAAAAAAGGTAATTGCAACTTTTTATCTTACTTTATTTTCCTCAGAATTACAAGTTTATATCTTTTTTTTCCTCGCAATTGTGAAGAAAAAAAGTCAGAATTGTGAGATAAAAAGTCGCAATTATCTTTTAACTCTTTCCCCGCCAGCATTTTGGGAAAAAAAAGTTGCCAGTCACCAGCAACATTTCTGATTATCTTCACAAAACTTTCATGGCCTTCAGAATATTTTGTTTTATGAATGTCTGAACATGCAAGTTATCAAAAAAAGAACAGAGCTTGTGCTTTTTAAACAAAAATTTAATTCTAGCTTCATGCATTCTTTTTTTTATCAACACTTGAATAAAAAAGCAACATTTTGAGTATAAAGCTAAAGAAAAACTATATCTGGATCATATTCAGAATGATGATCATATTGCTTCCACAGTCCTGTAGCTCATCCTGGGTCGACATTTCATTTGGTAACATTAGGAAGTTTTGATTTATATGCGGTTTAATATTGATGATTGCATTATTTTACATATGCATCTGCTTACATATGCTATCGTTTTTTTTTTCTGCTTCTTTTTTGCCTGCGTTTTTGATCAGGAGATTCAGTACTCTTTCAGAAGATGTATAATAGCGCCACCTACCCTGAAGATGTGTAATAGCACCCCCTACTGTATAACAGTAAAAACACAGAAAGCCGGAAAATTCCATCAATGGCAGGGAAAGAGTTAACAAAGGCAGACTGGGAATAAAAAATGGCCCTGCCTCCCTTTACATATATATATTCAGGGCTGTGTATTCCCAAGTTGTGGAAATGAGACATGATTGCTTAGTTTTAATAGGTTTTAAAAGTAACCAAAATACTAAACATTAAAATGAAAGCAGAACAAACATAAACAGAGATGTTTGATCCGAGCTTGTTCAGATGGTTTATGATCTGATGTCACTTTTATATTTTTAAGCTCTACACTGTGTGCAGAATTATTAGGCAAGTTGATTTTCTGATCATATTTTTTTTCCAAGCACATTTTACCAATTCCAATCCACATCAATCTTAATAACTACTATTAATATTGTTTTTAATCATTTATAAGTGATATATAATTGTTCATGAAGGCTGTAAATGAAGAATGCCCTATATTCAGGTGTGCAGAATTATTAGGCAGGTTTTCTTTTACAGGCAAAATGAGCCAAAAAAGAGATTTAACTCAGACTGAAAAGTCAAAAATTATGAAATACTCATGAGAAGGATGCAATACTAATGCAATACTAGAAATTACAAAGTTAAAGCATGACCAAGGAACAGCAAAATGCTCATTGGGTCAGCGGGGTCATACAAAAACAGGTGGAAAAGAAAAGACACGTTAACTGCAAAATAATTAAGAATTAAGGTGAAGAATTAAGTGTGAAACCATCAGGAACCCTTTAGTCTCCAGCGCCACCATCTTCCAGAACTGCAACCTACCTGGAGTTTCCAGAAGTGCAAGGTGTCAGGATCTCAGAGACTTAGGTTAGCTAAAGAATCCTAAAAAATTACCCGCATTTATTAAGAATCACAAGCTGAAGTGTTATAAAATACATGAAAACTAGGTTTTTATAGGCCTTATAGACAGACAGCTTGAGAGTGACTCCTGAAGGACCAGCACCACATCCTCTTGTACCACTGTTTGAAGAATTTATCTTCCAGAATCTGGCAGTAAGGTGTGGGAGTTCACTTTTAGTCCATCTCTTATCCTGAAATGTCCGTCTTGCAGATATGGACTAAAAATGATCTTCCAAAACTTATTGCCAGATTCTGGAAGATAAATTCTTCAAACAGTGGTACAAGAGGATGTGGTGCTGGTCCTTCAGGAGTCACTCTCAAGCTGTCTGTCTATAAGGCCTATAAAAACCTAGTTTTCATGTATTTTATAACACTTCAGCTTGTGATTCTTAATAAATGCGGGTCATTTTTTAGGATTCTTTAGCTAACCTAAGTCTCTGAGATCCTGACACCTTGCACTTCTGGAAACTCCAGGTAGGTTGCAGTTCTGGAAGATGGTGGCGCTGGAGACTAAAGGGTTCCTGATGGTTTCACACTTAATTCTTCACCTTAATTCTTAATTATTTTGCAGTTAACGTGTCTTTTCTTCTCCAGCTGTTTTTGTATGACCCCGCTGACCCAATGAGCATTTTGCTGTTCCTTGGTCATGCTTTAACTTTGTAATTTCTAGTATTGCATTAGTATTGCGTCCTTCTCATGAGTATTTAATAATTTTTGACTTTTCAGTCTGAGTTAAATCTCTTTTTTGGCTCATTTTGCCTGTAAAAGAAAACCTGCCTAATAATTCTGCACACCTGAATATAGGGCATTCTTCATTTCCAGCCTTCATGAACAATTATATATCACTTATAAATGATTAAAAACAATATTAATAGTAGTTATTAAGATTGATGTGGATTGGAATTGGTAAAATGTGCTTGGAAAAAAAATATGATCAGAAAATCAACTTGCCTAATAATTCTGCACACAGTGTAAACAACAACAACGATAATAATATTGCAATAGATAATTTATCAGATTTGTAAAATATTTTTATTGTTGAGACCCATTCAAAAGTATGGAACGTGTAACATTTTAAAAACTTGCAGAAATTGAGAAGAAATGATTAAAATTAAACTTAAAAATGCAATTTATTTATAGTAAAGTTGATCCCCCCCAAAATTCTCTCTTCCTTTCTTTCTTTCTATATATATATATATATGTATATATATATATATATATATATATATATACATGTGACCTTGAAGTAATCCAAAAGTAATCAGATTACATTACTTTCATATTGTGGTACTTGGATTACGTTACTGAATACTTTTTTTATGAAGTAATTTGTAACTGTAACGGAAAACATTTTTAAAGTAACCCTCCCAATCCTGCCGGTGTTTGACCAATCAACGCACATTCACGTCACTGATAGTTCCTATAGTGCTGGTTTAGACCCTTCTCTGAAGAAGTTCCCTCAAAAGGAGTTCCTAGAACTTAAATCATTCATAGTTCCTGTGGTGCAAACACGGCAAAATCCGGGTACTTCAGCCAATAGTTCTAGGAACTATGAAAAGGCTCCTCCTGTGTGAAAGCCCCTATAGGTAGCACATGTCATTTGTGATGATGAAGTTGCAGATTAAAGTAGGAGCTGGAGAAAGATGTGAGAATCTGCACTAACCCTCCCGCCCTCCGCAGAGCTGCGTGTGTAATCAATATGCAGTCCGACTCTTGAGTGCAACCTGGACGAGCTGGAAGATTACAGCAGCAGCAGGTTATGATGACTGCAGCACCTCTGTAAATGCAAGTCATTAGCACAGAGCTCACGCTCCTCGAGGACCCCGTCGGACAACCACGAGACAAACAGAAGACAAAAAACCTGCAGTCTGCATCACCCACAACCAACATCATCAACTCCCTACAGTCAGTCAGGACAATCCAAAGGCAGTTTCAAGCGGTTTGATGCATTCAGGTTATAGGAGTTCTACTTAGTAAAAATAGAATTATTTTAAGTATTAATAATTAATTGAATTATTATTTATTACTTATATATGCATATTAAAATGCATATTACATTACTAATAATGTAAATTACATTTTAATTGCCATTTAAGATTTTATTAAGTTGTGTGACTTGATCTTGCTGGCTTGTTTAGTAAAAAAACAAGATTCAAATTAATAATCACAAAACATTGCACTGTTGTTTCAACCCATGTTTGGGTCAAATATGGAAAAACCCAACCATTGGGTTTAAAAAACAATTAAACCAATAAAAATATAAACCAATGGTTGGGTTTGTCCATATTTGACCCAAACATGGGTTGAAACAACCCAGCATTTTTAAGAGTGCTTTAGAATTAATAAATAATAATAAATTATTCAAATTAATAAATAATAAAAATTACATTTACAAAAATAAGTCTAGTACCGTACTACAGTGTTCAGACATGCTCTGATTTGTTACAAGGTTTATTAAAGTTTAAGTTATGTTATAATATTTTCTTCTATTATTTTGATGTTTTTATTATTATTTTATGTATGTATGTATTGGCAATATTATATTATTTACAGTCATGCCAATAAAGCAATTTTGAATGTGAGTATATATATATATATATATATATATATATATATATACATACACACACAGGTGCTGGTCATATAATTAGAATATCGTGAAAAAGTTAATTTTTTATTGTAAATTATTTTAAAAAATGAAACTTTCATTTATACTAGATTCCCTACATGTAAAGTAAAACATTTCAAAAGTTTTTTTTTTTTTTTTTTTTTTTTTTTTTTAATTTGTTGATTAGAGCGTACAGCTAAGGAAAGTCCAAAATCCAGTATCTCAAAATATTAGAATATTTACATTTGAGTTTCATTAAATGACCATCCCTACAGTATAAATTCTGTGTATCTCTTGTTCTTTGAAACCACACTAATGGGGAAGACTGCTGACTTGGCAATGGTCCAGGAGACAATCACTGACACCCTCCACAAAGAGAGTAAGTCACAGATGGTCATTACTGAATGTGGTGGCTGTTTACAGAGTGATTTATCAAAGCATATTAAATGCAAAGTTGACTAGAAGGAAGAAATTGGGTAGGCAAAGGTGCACAAGCAACAGGGATGACCACAAGCTTGAGAATACTGTCAAGTAAAGCCAATTCAGACACTTGGGAGAGCTTCACAATGAGTCAAATGAAGCCGGAGTCAGCACATCAAGAGCCACCACACTCAGACATCTTCAGGAAAAGGACTACCAAGCCACTTCTGAAACAGAAACAACGTCAGAAGCATCTTACCTGGGCTAAGGAGAAAAAGAACTGGACAGTGAACAGTGGTCGAAAGTCCTCTTTTCAGATAAAAGTAAATTTTGCATTTCATGTTGAAATCATGGTCCCAGAGTCTGAAGGAAGACTGGAGAGGCACAGAATCCAAGCTGCTTGAAGTCTAGTGGGAAGTTTCTGAAGTTAGTAATGATTTGGGGGGCCGTGACGTCTGCTGGTGTTGGTCCATTGTGTTTTATCAAGTGCAAAGTCAATGCAGCCATCTTCCAGGAGATTTTGGAGCACTTTATGCTTCCATCTGCTGACAAGCTTTATGGAGATGCTGATTTCCTTTTCCAGCAGGACTTTAGCACCTGCCCACAGTGCAAAAACCACTTCCAAGTGGTTTGCTGACCATGATATTACTGTGCTTTATTGGCCAGCCAACATGCCTGACCCCTGAATCTATGGGATATTTTCAAGAGAAAGATGAGAAACAGTCGATCCAACAATATACAGATGATCTGAAGGCTCAATAGTGCCTCAGCAGTGCCACAGGCTGATCACTTCCATGCCACACTTCACTGATGCTGTAATTTGTGCTAGGAGCAAGTCATTTGCTGTAATATGTGCTGCCGACCAAGTATTGAGTGTACAAATGAACATACTTTAAAGAACTTGAACTTTTCTGTTTTGAAAATCCATTTTTTGATTGATCTTAGGAAATATTCTAATATTTTGAGATACTGGATTTTGGACTTTCATGAGCTGTACGCTCTAATCATCAAAATAAAAAAAATAAAAAAAACGTTTGAAATGTTTTACTTTACATGTAGGGAATCTAGAATATATGAAAGTTTCATTTTTAAAAATAATTTACAATAAAAAAATGAAATTTTTCTCAATATTCTTATTATATGACCAGTACCTGTATATATATATATATATATATATATTTTATTTTATTTTTTTTTTATTTTTTTTTTACAGTATAAATACTTTCTTTTAAATTTTAGGATGGGGGTCCCTCAGATGAGATGAGAATCGAGAATGAGAAGATTCGATTTTTTTTATTGTCCACAATAAGAAAGTTGTCAAATTAATTGTAAAATATTTGAAATGTTCAATTTGATTTCTTGCTCTCTAGAACCTGTAATAAAGCATTAAAGAAAATGTCTGAAGTGTTTTGTGTGTTTCCTCACCAATGTTAAATGCAGTGGTCAGTGTCTCCATGTTTAAGGTCATTAGTTCGGCCCCGTCAATGTTGTGGGCCCTAAACGCGTCCACCAGAGCCTCAAATCCTTCGTCACGGAGCCACTCGCACACATCCTCCTCTGACCAATCGCTGACCAGCGTTCTGGAGTAACCCAGCGGCTTACGTCCTGTCCACACAACAAACAGGAAGTGCTTTCTTATCATCATTCTCAATGCTGAACATCTCTCATTATGTTGCAAACAATGTCCCTTCCTTCCCAAACCCAAACAAAGCTTCTCCTCTCGACCTGATGAATTATTCATATGTACGAGCCTGTAAAGATTAAAAACATGTGGCTTGCTTATTTAGTTTGTTTACATACTACATTCATCCATTTTTAAATCTACAACATTTTAATAAGATTTTTGAATGCAGTGAACAAAACTTGGACTGCACAAATAATCAAATTACAACCAAAATTGTGATATGATTATTACACAGCAAAAGACTCTGACTTGCTTAAACAAATATCTGGTTATGTGTCTCCTTTAATTGAAGAGTAAAGGCATTAAATAGTTATAAAAAGCACTCTCAGATCCAAACTAAGAGAAATCTGACTCATTTACGTTTATAGGCCATTCCATTATTTGCAAATCCTCAGTTCAGTTCAAATGCTCTTACCTTCAGACTCATTATGAATCAGACATGTTCAAAAGAGACTCGAGCTGATGTAGTGTGATTCGAATGAATGAATCGTTCAGAACAGCTTTGTGAACTACTGTAGTTTAACCAATTCATCAATTCAAGATCTGACTCAGAGGAATGATTCACTCATGAATCTGGTGTTGATCTCACTGCCTCGGGTCGCAGACTGATGAATATGTGAATATCCCCATTTTTGTTCTTTCAACAAACTCATTTTTGTTTCTGCCACAGACTAAAACAATTTAAAAGATAACTGTGACTTTTTTCTTGCAAATTGCAATTCTGACTTTTTCTCACAATAGCAAGTTTATATCTCGCAATTCTGACTTTTTTCTCGCAATTTGACTTTTTTCTTGCAATTGCGGGATATAAAATCAGAATTAGGTTAAAAACCTTGCAATTCTGACTTTTTTCTTACAATTGCGAGTTTATATCTCACAATTCTGACTTTTTTTCATGCAATTGTGAGATATAAAGTCAGAATTGTACAGAAGAGGATTAGGGCCAAGCAATAATAAAAAATAAAACCATCTCGAGATTAAAGTTGTTACATTTCGAGAAAAAACTCATTAAATTTCGAGAACAAATTCGTTAAATTACGAGAAAAATGTCGTTAAATTTCGAGAAAAAAGTCGAGATAAAATGTTGAGAATAAAGTCATTAAATTAATGAATTTCTCGTAATTCTCGTAATTTAACGAATTTGTTCTCATAATTTAACGACTTTTTTTCTCGTAATTTAATGAGTTTATTCTCGTAATTTAATTACTTTATTTTCAACATTTTATCTCGACTTTTTTCTCGAAAATTAAAAAAATTTGTTCTTGTAATTTAAAGACTTTTTTTCTCGTAATTTAATGAGTTTATTCTCAACATTTTATCTCGACTTTTTTCTCGAAATTTAACGAGTTTTTTCTCGTAATTTAACGAGTTTATTCTCAACATTTTATCTCGACCTTTTTCTCGAAATGTAATGATTTTTTTCTCGTAATTTAAGGAGTTTATTCTCAACATTTTATTTTGACTTTTTTCTCGAAATTTAACAACTTTAATCTTGAGATGGTTTAATTTTTTTATTATTGCTTGGCCCTAATCCTCTTCCGTAGAATAAGGTTAAAAAATCTCACAATTCTGACTTTTTTCTCTTGCAGTTCTGATTTTTTTTCTTGCAATTTACTTTTCTTGCAATTGCAAGTTTATATCTCGCAATTCTGTCTTTTTCTCTCGCAATACTTTTTTTCTCACATTTATGACTTTTCCTCTCAATTGCAAGTTTATATCTCACAATTCTGACTGTTTTTCCTCGCAATTCTCACTTTTTTATCACAATTCTGACTTTTTTTCTTGCAATTCTGACTTTTTTTCACTAGCAATTTACATTTTTCTCTCAATTGCGAGATAAAAAGTCAGAATTGCGAGATGTAAACTCGCAATTGCAAGAAATATACTTCTCACAATTCTGACTTTTTTCTCAAATGATGAGTATGTGAATATCCCCATTTTTGTTCTCTCAACAAACACATTTAATCAAATATATCAACTTTACTGTTAATATGCTGATTTAATAAAAATGAATATAGACTTAGGGCTAATGTGTTTCTTTGTTTGGTTTTATTTGTGAATGTTAATGGTGAGAACATGAAGCTCTTACAGTACCTTGGACTGACGTTTTCAATGGTTCAGCTAAAAAATAAAGAGAAAATAGGTCACTAAATATATATATATAAAAAAAAAAAAAACATTCAGCACAAATTAATGCCATTTTTTATTTCTGTCTAATATGTGACGTCTGTACATAGACATTCTGTAACCCCACTGAGAGAGAAACTGACCTAGGGTTGGGTGATAATATCAAATATTCATGATCATTTTTCTGCATATTTAAAATGACCACAATAGTGTTAATGCACTTTTATTTGGCCGTTACGTTTCTTAAAGACCGTCTCATTACACTACTTTCACGATTCGTTCGTGATTCTTAAGTATCGAGTGCTCAGACAGAGATACTTTATCTCTTTTTGAGCACTGAAAAAGACAGTCCAAATGAAATACTTCAAACTTGACTTTTGGGGGTAGTAGTTGTGGTCATGTGAACTGTTGTTACTTACAAAATAAGAGTGAAAACATTCTTCAAAATTTCTGTTGAATGATATTTTTTGTAATGGCATGATTAATGTTAAGTAAATAATGGCAGAATGTTTGGGGGGTGAACTATTGTTTTAAGTCATAAAGGATCATTACACAACAGATCCGCAGCTGTTCTGTCTGAGCTTGTAAAATTTGATTCTTCATAGTGTCTGTAATCCATGTTTGGATGGCTGCCGCTCTGAGCTGGTGCCCGTCTAAAGGCCGGACTGTGTGCCATCTGTCAGCCTGGCAGTGATTTAGACCTGCAGGACGCGCCATCCCAACATGCCCGTGGGTCACAGAAACACTAACTCTACATGCTCACACATTCACAAATGGTTATATTAAATTCATTGCAAACTGTTGCAAAACCACACAAGAACTCGCCATTACAAAATAATGAAATTGTCTAATTAAGGTCAACAACTTACAAAGATGAACCCAAATTATACAAATGGTTCAGGATTAATACAAGTTAAACTGAGGGACTGTGAGAATCAACAGTGTAAAAATGACCCTAAACTGCTAACTCTGTTGAAGCTTGTTTCCGCCACAGAATAAAGCAATTTAAGAGATAACTGTGATGTGATGCAATACTGACTTTTTTATCTCGCAATTCTGACCTTTTGCTCCCAATTCTGACTTTTTTACTCGCAATTCTGACTTTTTCTCCCAGTTCTTTGAGATTAACAGTTTTTATTGATTTTTCAGGCACTTTTCAGAATACAACATGCATCTGCACAAAATCAACATTTTCACCCCAATATCAACTCCCACCCAAGAAATACCCAACTACAGCTTGAGGTCACAACTTGGCTATATAATTCAATACAATAAATACAATTTCCAGCATTTATCGGTGAGAAAAGGAGAATAATAATCATTATAACAAAATAAATAAATAATACATATTACAACACGTCACAATTAAACTTTCGACTGTAAACATGTTTCTCACACAAAATTATCACTGCCCCTTTTCCAAATAAGATAAAAATCTGGACCATTTCTTATGAAATAAATGTCATTTTTCCATCAGTTTATAAGACTATATATTTTCAAATGCAGCCACTCTCTCTAGTTCTGCTACCCATGTTCTGCTCGGCCTCCTCTGACTCCAGCTCCTAAGAATGATTTATCTGCCAATCATTTAACTGGTTTGTACCCAGTATCTTATATGTTTGTCTCTTATGTCATTGTCCATCCACCCACCTAATATAAACTATTGAGGACATAGTGAAACATGAGTATCCACAACAATGCAAATGTGTTCATGAACTCTTTTCCAAAAATCCTGAATTTTTCTACAAATCCAGAGGGCATGAGTTAAGTCTCCACCCTCGGTCTTACATCTCCAGTAATATGGTGGGGGTGTTTTTTTCTTACAATTTGGACTTATTTTTTTGCAATTCTGATTTTTTCTCTCGCAATTACAAGTTTATTCCTACTTTTTTCTTGCAAATCTGACTTTTTTCTTGCAATTCTAACTTTCTCACAATCAAATCTGAGTTCTGACTTTTTTCTCCTAAAGTCTCACTTTTTCTCGCAATTTCAAGTTTATATCTCACAATTCTGACTTTTTTTCTCACAATTCTGACTTTTTATCTCACAATTCTGACTTTTTTTTCTTGCATTTCTAACTTTCTCGCAATTGCAAGTTTATATCTCGCAATTCTGACTTTTTTCCTCAAAATTCAGACTTTTTTTCTCCCAGTTCAAGGGAGATTTTTTCCCATTTTTTTTCCTCACAATTACAAGTTTATTCTGAATTTTCTAGCAATTCTGACTTTTTTCTCCTAATTCTGACTTTTTCTTGCAATTTCAAGTTTATCTCTCACAATTCTGATTTTTTTCTCACAATTCTGACTTTTTTTCTTGCATTTCTAACTTTCTCAAAATTTCAAGTTTATATCTCGCAATTCTGACTTTTTTTCTCACAATTGCAAGTTTATATCTCACAATTCTGACATTTTTCTTGCATTTCTAACTTTCTCAAAATTTCAAGTTTATATCTCACAATTCTGACATTTTTCTTGCATTTCTAACTTTCTCAAAATTTCAAGTTTATATCTCACAATTCTGACTTTTTTCTCCTAATTCTGACTTTTTATCTCGCAATTCTGACTTTTTTCTCCTAATTCTGACTTTTTCTTTCAATTTCAAGTTTATATCTCACAATTCTGACTTTTTTTCTCACAATTCTGACTTTTTATCTCACAATTCTGACTTTTTTTTCTTGCATTTCTAACTTTCTCACAATTGCAAGTTTATATCTCGCAATTCTGACTTTTTTCCTCAAAATTTAGACTTTTTTTCTCCCAGTTCAAGGGAGATTTTTTCCCATTTTTTTTCCTCACAATTACAAGTTTATTCTGAATTTTCTAGCAATTCTGACTTTTTTCTCCTAATTCTGACTTTTTCTTGCAATTTCAAGTTTATCTCTCACAATTCTGATTTTTTTCTCACAATTCTGACTTTTTTTCTTGCATTTCTAACTTTCTCAAAATTTCAAGTTTATATCTCGCAATTCTGACTTTTTTTCTCACAATTGCAAGTTTATATCTCACAATTCTGACATTTTTCTTGCATTTCTAACTTTCTCAAAATTTCAAGTTTATATCTCACAATTCTGACATTTTTCTTGCATTTCTAACTTTCTCAAAATTTCAAGTTTATATCTCACAATTCTGACTTTTTTCTCCTAATTCTGACTTTTTATCTCGCAATTCTGACTTTTTTCTCCTAATTCTGACTTTTTCTTTCAATTTCAAGTTTATATCTCGCAATTCTGACTTTTTTTCTCCCAAGTCAAGTCAAGTCACCTTTATTTATATAGCGCTTTTTACAATGCAGATTGTGTCAAAGCAGCTTTACAGTAATAACTGGTGAATAATTTTGGCTGAACAGCAGCTCTTAAAGAAAATGGTGTCATTGTCAAGTTTAAGTAATTTCAGTATTGATTCATTCCATTGTAAAAATCAATAGATATTAATTAAGTTAATTTATCTATATATCGGCTCTGGAGAAAACAGTGACGTCATCATCCAGCTCAGTTCTGTTTGCATTCAATGATGTCAATGAAGGCAGATCAAAAACATTGTTGAATATCAAATGTCAAGTGTCCCCAACTAAGCGTTACAGGTCATAAGTCCGACTGGGATCGCAACAGTCAAAATATTTAATCCAGTTCCATCTAGTTGAAGATCGTATTCATCACGCCGGTATGGGATAGTTTGTTGGAAATCTGTGCCACTGTCCCAATTCTGACTTTTTCCTCGCAACTGACCCTTCACATGAGTTTGATTGACAGGCGATCTAACCAATCATAACACCAAATCTGCCATTTTGTCCGACAAAGCAGTCAGGGGAGTTAGCAGATTAACATAGGTGGATTAAACTTGAAAAATGATGTGTACTGATGTCTTTCAGTGGTTGAAATGTGGTTCATTCAAGTTTATTTGATGATATAAATTAACAAGAAGAGATGATCGGTTTATGAGCCGCTTGATCTGAAGCGCTACAGCGATCTGTCACGACACATTAAAGAGCCACAAAACGGTGTTTATTGTTTAAATTTCTTTCAAAATTACAAAATTTAAAATCTGAGGCTTTGTTTCATATAATAAGTAACCTGCTCTGTCATGTCTGTCGACGTGTTGTCAGTGCCTCTTTACTCCTTGATGTATTTTTCACGCGTGAGAACATGATGTGTGGCGTGAGAGCGGCACGGCTTGTCGGACATAGCAACAGTAACTAAAGAGGCGGGTCTTTGACTTTTTTTCTCAGAATTGCAAGTTCATATCTCACAATTCTGACTTTATAACTTGCAATTGCATGTTTATATCACAGAATTCTGAGAAAAAGTCAGAATTGAGAGATAAAAATTACCTTTTTTATTTTTTATTCAGTGGTGGAAACAAGCTTCTATAATCCCTAACCCTGAAGCTTGACTTGTGTTGAACATTGTTTAAACACTTACACAAGGGTCAGAAGGGCAAACACATGTGTCAGTATTCATATGTGGTTTATAGATCAACAAAAGCAGAAGGACTGTGTGTGCTTACATGCTTGAGCATTTCCATCTCCAATCCTCCAGATATTCACCGTCTTATCCATAGAGCCAGATGCAAACATCAGCACGCAGGGAGAGAACGCACATGCAGTCACGTATCTACAGCAGAGAGACAGAAATGGTTCACTGTAGTCCAGGTACACACTGTGCACAATATAGGAGTCACTCCAGAAGCCACAGAATAAGTTTAATAAATAAATTTATGTAAAAATTCTGACCTTTCTTGCAATTACGAGGTATAAACTCACAATTCTAGTTTAGATATGAAGTCAGAATTGTGAGACATGAACTGAATCAGACTCTGGATTCATACTGAGAGTTTGAGAGCAGCAGATGAGACACTCACCTGTCATGCTGCGTCAGAGTGTGTACAAGTTCTCCATGATTCTGTTCACACACACACACAGAGAAAGGCTGAACATAAACCTGTTAAGCACATGCTATTTACAAAGACGTCACTCGCCCCATACAGATGACACTGTAGGTTTTAAAGTCAAATCATAAATGCACTTTGGCAAAACATTTATGTTGGAACTCCAAATCACAAGTTTTGGGAATATTTTATCATAAATAATCATCCATTGATCATAATTCTTCTATAAACTGAACTTTGGTTTCTTTCTCAAACTTCAGCTGGGTAATTATGGATAATATGCATGCTTGTTCATTTAGTGCTGTACAGCCAGGGTTAATTAAGAACTGTGCAGGTCAGAGTTTTTCACCTATTTTCTTATTTTTCTGGTGTCATTAATGGATGCACTTATTTATTTTTGATGTGATGACCTCAAAACAGAAATAAAGACGGCAATCACTCACCGCGTCATATACCGTCACTGTTTTATCAACAGACCTGCAAATAAAGAGCAAAGATGAATCTGTATTTGCATAATTTTGTGTTGTTTGTCACTAGCATCTGAGCTCAGATTTTTGTCTCTTAAAATAGTTCAAATCCAGCATGTAATGGATTTTGCTGGTGTTTGAATGACTGCTGATTTCAAGACTGAGATCAGAGTCTGACACCACAGATCCCTCTGCTGGTCAAACTGTGTAATGCGTGTTTTGTGTTACATACTATATATGTTTTTAGGTAGCAGAGTAGTTATTGTTAACTAAGAATTATTAAAATCATTTTTGTTCATTGAAATAAAGCTGAAATAAAATAAAATATTAGATGAAACACTTAAGCTTAAAAAATTAGGCAACTATAAGTTTAAGTTTAAAACTACAACTGAAATTAAAATAAATTCATGCTAAATAGAAATATTAAAAAACAAATAAAAATGACAAAACACTACTAAAATTACTAAATATAAAAAATATATAAATAAAAGTCAAAATTAAAATAATAAATACTGCAATAATATATCATATATATATATATATATATATATATATATATATATATATATATATATATATATATATATATATATATATATATATATATAATAATAAATAATACAGAATAGTAGGCAGTAGACAGTGCAGTAGGCTGAATGCATTTTGTGATAATTTGTCAAATATCACGTCCCTTCACAATTATTTTACATGGCTCAAGAGCTCCACTGCACGATACAGAGGAAAAGGGAAGAAATATTAAATTCAAAACTTAAGTAAAGTAAGCTATAGTATTTGATAGTGGCAGTGATGTGTTGAGTGGGAGGGGCTTACCCTGAAACAAGCAGCTGTCCGTCAAATGAGAACGCACAGGAGAGGACCGGAGCAGATTGAGCAGAGAGAGTATACAGCAGCGACATCTCATAACCTGTGGAGAAACACACACTGAAGCATTGTGGGAAAATATCAAGCTCTGTTCTGAAACCCAGTGAGCTGCTATTTTAAGGGATCATAGGTGAGGTCCCAAAACAAAGGATGCATTAAAAGGCTGTGCTTTCTAAGAGACCAAATACTAAGACAGCATGCAAAAGGCAATCCCATAATGCATTCTGATGAAATGGATCCAATGTGCAAAAAACACAAAAAAAGCTGAAAAAATGTTGATTACAAATATACATTTAATTCATGCAATTCTGAAAAGTATTGATAAAAATACATGGAATTATTTAGGAACATTTTCATTTAAAACAAATAATGTTTTAAAATATTTTACAATTATTAAAATATGTAAATATAGAAGTAAATATAGTAAATAAATACATTCTGTAATTAAATCATATATTAAAAGTTGAAAAAGCTCCAGTAGAAGACAGGCAAAAGTTTGTTTGCTTTTTAAATTTTACATTTATTGTATTGTTGTTTTATTTATTTTTATTGATTATATATTTTTTAATGATTCATATTTAGAACTTTGTATTAATTTTTGTTGTTATCCTATACAGCAACATATGTAAATAGTTTAACACTAGTATTGTTTTAATAACAAATATATATATATATATATATATATATATATATATATATGTAACAACTGTAAAAATATTTTACAACTAATAAAACATGTAAATGTAATATGGTAGATAATATGTTTATAATATACAAAAATTCCACATTAAAATTCGATATTAGAAAAGCTCCAGCAGAAGACAGGCTAAATCTGAAAAAGTTTATTTATTTTAATTTAAAAAAATATATATATTTATTTATTTATTATTTTTAATGATTCATATTTATAATTTTGCATGTATTATTTTTGTTATGCTGTACAGCAACAAATGTAAATAGCTTAAAACTAGTATGGCTTTAATAAAAAATATATATATTTTAAATGAAAAAACTTTTTAAAAACTATTTATTAATTTTTTAACTGTTTTTAAAATATTTTATAATTAATAAAACATGTAAATATAATATAGTACATCTATTTTTATAATATATAAAAATTAGCCATATTAAAATTCAACACTATAAAAGCTCCAGGAGAAGGTTTATTTATTAGTTTTAATTAAAGAAATATACATTTTTATTTATTACATTTAATGATTCATATTTATAACTTTGTGCGTATTATTTGTGTTGTTATGCTGTGCAGCAACAAATGTAAATAGTTTAACAATAATATTGTTTTGATAAAAAAATCTATATTTTTTTGTCTGACACCTAATGTAATGGTCTTTTAAACTTTCATAATATTTGGAGGGAATGAAGACACACAACAATACACCATTTCCTCTGAGTTAGGATGCTGTCTATGTAGGGAGCTCACTAGGTTTTGTTACATGTTCTAATATGTTTGTGTAAGCAATGAAGACTGCTGTTGTCTACAGTGATATCTGAGCATAATTGAGATACTATGACAGTTTTTATTAATATTTTGAATTCATTTTTATTTTTATATTAGTTTTAGTTTCAGTTAACACACTGGGACCACAGATGCAATATATGTGGCCAAGGACGCAGCGACAGCTCAACAGCACCATGATGCTCCGTTAAACCAATTACTTCAGTTCAGAATTCACTTCAGATGAACTAAATTAAATCAATCTCCCAGACAGGCAATATCAAGAACTCTAAAACACAAGCGAGCTGGCGTCACTGATAACGTCAGTCAGAATAGGAACATCATGCATATTCTGCCTCCACACACACACACATGCCAATTTCCTGTGAAATGATGAGACACAATATCCCAGCAACCCCTGTGATTGACTGCTGCTTATCTGCATGTGTGTGTAAAACAAAAGTGAGCATGAACAGTCCCAGCAGGCAGTGGCACAGTCAGCCGCGACGGTTGCCACAGTGACAGACAGACAAAGCCGACATCGGCGCCTGCTGCTGAGGATTATGGATTAAATAGTCTTGATTTAACTAGTGGTGTTCACTAAAACTATCAGAAGTAAAACAATAAATAATAAATATATACAGCTGCAAGCAGCCATTAAGGGGCCAAGCACAAAGAAGGCATGATAAGTCATGCCAACGTGTCTGTGAGCATCAGACCAACTACAACAGTGAGCAATTAAAGACCTGTTAAGATCATTTTAGGCAAAAGAGCTGAAAAATCAGAAAAACAGTCAATAATAATGATTTAATGGTTAAATACTTTCGACTGATAGATGGCGCTGTGACCAATTTGTTGCTGTGGCATACGGTTTCGTCTATCGACACGAAATCCATAACTTTTTCCCAGCATGCTCTGAAGATGATATGATTCGATTTTGGTTAATATTGGGCCAACGGTCTAGGAGGCAGAATGGCAATTTCATTTTTTGTTCAATTATAGCGCCACCAAGAGGCACAATCCCACCACTTTTTTTATGTGTCTTCAGAGTGAGCCCATTCATGTGTGTGTCAAATTTGGCGAAAATATCCCATTTCATTTTGGAGTTATAGACATTTATATCTATGAGATTGAGAACATTAACAGTGACCCATGTACTACTTTGATTGGATTTTTTTTGTCACTTACTATCATAATTTTGACATTTGTGCATTAGCGTATAGCCAGCGACCTTTGTTTTTGAATTTCCTACAGTGGTTTCGTCTTAATCGGACTAACGGTTTCGAAGATATTCGCAAAAGTTTTTTAAGCGCTAAATCACCATGTTGCACAAACCATAAGGCGAAACCTAGCATGTTAAGTATCGTTGGACTCGGCAAGCATTCAGGATCTAAGGAGATGAAACTCCCATGAAAAGAAGTCAACCACATCAAAAGTTATAAGCATATAAATAATTTTTTTCTCCACTAGGTGGCGCTGGTCCGAAACGTCTCAGGCTCCTTCAGGCCATCGTGCCAATGACCCATACCGAGTTTCATAACGATACGCTAAGGCGTTCATAATACAGCATTTTACGACAAAATTAAAAATGGCTGACGCCCAAAATGGCCAATATGGGAAAATTGGAAATTATTCAACTCAACATGATGCCCTGAATCTAATGAGACCAGTTTTATGATTTTTACACAAACTATTCAGAAGTTATAAGCAATAGCCATTTTTCATATCTCCTGACCAGTAGGTGGCGCTGCGCCGAAACGGAGCATATAACCTCAGGTCATGCTTGTGATGACATGGACCAAGTTTGGTCTGAATACAATACAGTGTTGAGGAGATAGAGCCTTACATCTATTTTCACAAGCGCTACATAAAATTTGTTCACACATTTTTCTAAACGATTTGACAAATCGGCTTAAATTCCATAACTTTTTGACTGCATGGTCTAAAGATGGATGTGGTTCAGTTTTTATGAAAATCTGAGCAAGGAAGAGTTCTAAAAAGTAGGTTTTCGGAAAATTCAAATTGGCGGAAAAACGTTATTACAGTTCAAAACTTATTAGCATAAACGTGAGTGCAAATTTGGACAGTTGGTGGCGCTAGAAGGATTGAGTCAGAGACTCCAAATTTGCTATGGACACAATTCAAACTGGCCTCTATCTGTGCACCAAATTTCATAACTGTCCTGCAAGCGGTTCTATGGACTTCCATAGACTTCCAGAGCAGAAACGGAAGAAGAAGAATGCCAACGATTACAATAAGTGCCTACGTAACTTCAGTGCTTGGGCCCTAATAATAATTATGCTTCAATTTAGCATGAATCCAATTTTCTTCTCAAATCAGATATTTTAGAGGCATATTCGACACATATGCATGTAGTTGTTTGCAGTCTGAACAGTATAACACAACAAATTATTATTTTTTGCATCTCTTTCCACAGTGACAGGTACTATTTTCTGACTGATGCTGACTTCACTTTCAGATCCTGTTAATGTCTAATCATCGATTCACTCGGTTTTAACTTGATTTGAGGTTGAATCAGGGTGGACGGGAACAGTGCAATGTGCTGGTTGACTAGAGACTGAGAGCAAGAGTACCTGTTGTTGCATGCTGGGAAATAATCCATATCCTCAGTTGGTTATCCTGCCCACCAGAGGCCAATCGAAACTTGATTGTCTGGCCATCTGAAAACACACACACACACACACACACACACACACACAATGACACATCAAGATTATAATGATGTTTGACTTCCCCGTAAAGATAATTACAGTATATGAACTACACAATAATCACTCCTGTAATTTAACCGCACAACAAATGTGAACATAATTACTGTATAAACAACAATAATCATTTACTTTCATTGATCCTGAACAGATGGATGTGAACAGAAAGACTTTTTCGGACTATGTGGCTGAGGCAAAAGCATTTAAAATCTCATTAAATTCTTACTTCAGTTTCGTTTAGCCAGACATTTGTTTATCGACATGAAGTCTAAATAAATAAATTACATACTTTGACCCGTCCAGATTACATTTTGAACTCCATTCACTTTCATTCATCCACATGCAAACATGGGAGAGCAAAAAACGCAAGCACAGGTTTCAGATTTTTGCTCAAATTCAAGTTAAATTCTGACTGTTGACTTTGCAAAGTGTATGTTAATATTTAAGTTTATTAATATTTGTTAGTTCTGATGTATTATTTATGGAAAAATAACAACAAAAGCTTTAGACAGGAAGACACTGAGTGACAAGTGACCCAGCACAGTTCATTTTTGTTTCCATGTGCTTCATCAACTTCACTGAGAGTTTGATTGACAAGCGATCTAACCAATCATAACGCCAAATCCACCATTTTGTCCGACAAAGCAGTCAGGAGTTAGAAGATTAACCTCGGTGAACTTGCTATAAATTAACTAGTTAAGAAGAGATGATTGGTTCACAAGCCGCTTGAGCTGAGGCGCTACAGCGATCTGTCACGACACATTAAAGAGCCACAAAACGTTTTTTATTGTTCTAATTTCTTTACAAATTACACACTTTTTTAAAGCTGGGACTTTGTTTAATATCATAAGTAACCTGTTCTGTCTTGTCTGTGGACGTGTTGTCAGTGTCCTCTTTGCTCCACGATGTATTTTTCACTCTGTGTGGCGTGACAGCGCCATGGCTTGTCGGACATAGCAACAGTAACTAAGGGGGGCGGGTCTTTGTGAAGGGTCAATTGGGAAAAAAAATTCTAACTTTGTCAGTCTGTAAATCAGTATCACTGAGATACTATTATAGTTTTTAAAAAATATTTTGAATTAGTTTTTATTTTATTATTTTTTTATTTTTATTAGTTGTTTTTTTTATTCATCTATAGTTTGTTATTTTAGTACATTGAGTTACATTTAAAGTTTTTTAATATTTCATTTTATTTCATTTAAGGTTTATTAAGTATCAAAATGTTTTTATTTATTTATTTTTTTTTTTATGGTTGTGTCTCATTTCAAAGGCTGCGTCACATTTGTTGACCGCATACGTCATAAAGTAAGTCTTATTTCAGAATATAACCATTATAGAATTGACTATTATTCCTAGTGCAGCATGACTTTAGAATGTAGTGGCAAAGTAATATCATTGCGCCTGCTGCACCCAGGGTACGGCAGCAAAGAAAATCGCAACATTTCATCGTCAGTCTTAGTACACGATGTAACTACAGAAGAGTCAAGTTTTAAATAGGAAAAATATCGAAACCCTTTGGTCATTTTTGAGTGAGATGCTAACGGTCTAATCAGATTCAATGAACTATGCTAAGCTATGCTAAAAGTGCTACCGCCAGACCCAGAGATCGGCTGCATGGATTCGAAAATGGTAAAACTCAACTGTTTAACTCTAGGGGAGTTGGAAAATGAGCCTATTTTCAAAAATAGTGGCGTGTTCCTTTAAGAAAAGTCATTTCATTTGGTGGCCGTCTTTGAAACGCCTCTCGGTCAGCTATTACAGTCATGTAAGTACAGCTCCTATCTCTTTGAATGGGGAAACATCAAATTCTCTAAAGCTGTTCACCAAGCTTTCGATTAAATTCAATATTTGAAATCACCAATGAAATCTGTCTCATAAATTTTGTTTCTAAATGCTCGAATCATGACAAAAAACTGTATTTTTCAAGCTAAGTGCGGCGTGTCTGACTGTTTCTATTGGAACCGGAGCTTCTAACGGCCGCTGCAGTGACACGATGACTTTACCAATCGCGATTGGCTCTAATTTAGAAGGCGGGACTTATTCTGCCATATTGTGCGTTGCACATTCTCCCATTCATAATAATACAAGTGCACCGTCTTTCTTTATATAAGTGTTGGATAGTGGTCAGTTTACTGAAATGAAGCAGCCCAACATACGCGGCTGACAACAGGACCTCCGGAGGACGCAGCCTTCAAAATGAGACAGTATATAACAACACTAGTGGGCATTTAGTAGCAAGATTAAAGGATTAGTTCACTTTCAAATTAAAATTTCCTGATAATTTACTCAGCCCCATGTCATCCAAGATGTTCGTCTTTCTTTCTTCAGTCGAAAAGAAATGAAGGTTTTTGAGGAAAACATTCCAGGATTTTTCTCCATATAGTGGACTTCACTGGAGCCCAAACGGTTGAAGGTCCAAATGTCAGTTTCAGTGCAGCTTCAAAGAGCTCTACATGATCCCAGACGAGGAATAAGAGTCTTATCTAGAGAAACCATCAGCCATTTTCTAAAAAAAAATTTTAATTATATACGTTTTAACCATAAATGCTCATTTTGAACTAGCTCTCTTCTTCTTCTCTATTAGAATTCCAGCAGTGTAGACACTGCTAAGTGTATTACTGCCCTCCACAGGTCAAAGTTTGAACTAAGTTGTCATATACAATATGCTAGTGCAAGTATATAACAATTAGTTCAAACTTTGTAAAATTCTAAAGCCCCGTTCACACCGCCAGCAACACGCAGCAACAGGATCCCATTCATTTCAATGGAGCACTGGCGACTTCCGGCGACACAAGCGACAGTGACCATTGGCGACAGAATGTAGGCGTGTCAAGCGACGGGAGACACGCGACAAAAGTTCAGATATTTCAACTTTATGCAAATCAGGAGCGAATTTCGCAAGCGACAACCAATAGAAGTGAAGGCTCTGGAGCTCACGTCACCGTCTCGAGTGCAGGCAAGACAGACAACAATAGTTCCGGAGCGATTTCACTGTTTTATATGATTTGGCTGTACATACATTCATATAATAAAGCGATGCGTGGAAAAGAAACTGTCGGCAGTCTTGTGAGTTTGATTCATACATTTTGTGTTGTTATATGATGCTGTGAGCAGTTCAGCACTGCTGCAGTTCATATTACAGTTTCCCCTGCATTGTGTTGATTATTAGGGACAAGAAAATTTATTATTTGTCAAATTCGAATGAAGTTTTAGTATTTTTTTTACTGTATGAGTGAGTTTAATTTGCTGATAGACCGATTGTTAATCTAGTTAATGATTTAATGCACTGAGCTCTGCAGTCACAAAACTCTGCAACAGCAGAATGTTACTTTTTATTATTTTAAACCTAATTCCTCATCAAATTAGAATGATTTCTTAGTTTTTTAAATCATTTGTGATTGCATTTTCTATAGATATGATCAGACGTACAGTCTACCAATGATATTAGAGCGACAGCACTAGTAAAGCCCACAAGCGACTTCACAGTACAGAGACCAGCGACATGCAGTGAAAAAGTTGCTGGTGGTGTGAACGGAGCTTAATAGAGAAGAAGAAAGCTAGTTCGAGATGAGCATTTATGGTTAAAACGTATATAATTGTATTTTTTTTTTAGAAAATGAGTGATGAGTGGTTTCTTTAGATAAGACTCTTATTCCTCGTCTGGGATCATGTAGAGCTCTTTGAAGCTGCACTGAAACTGACATTTGGACCTTCAACCCGTTGAACCCCAGTGAAGTCCACTATATGGAGAAAAATCCTGAAATGTTTTCATCAAAAACCTTCATTTCTTTTGGATTGAAGAAAGAAGGACATTAACATCTTGGATGAAATGGGGGTGAGTATTTTAATTTGAAAGTGAACTAATCCTTTAACAATATTGAAAGAAGAAAAGACTGTGCCTGCGTCTCAATGTGCATACTATCCATCCTAAATAGTATGTGACACTAGTAATATTGTAACTACTATTTAGGGTGGATAGGGTGGATAGTATGCACATTGGGATGCAGGGTGTGAGACTTTCCTACAAAACGACAGGGAAACCCCATCTCTCCCCAGCAGAGGGAGCAGTAAAATCATCTATTCTACAGCACTGTTTTACCGAGGCTCATCTGAGGGGAGAAGTGGCAGCAGTTGACTCCCAGATCATGCGCTTCTCTCTGCGTGTGTAGCGGCCCCACAGAGCGCGTCCAGAGGTGCAGTTCTCCCAGAGTGGAGCCCGTGACGAACATCTGTCCGCACGGGGAGAAACAGCAGGCCAGGACGGTGCCCTCACTGACTTTGGCACATCTACAGGTTACAGCGCGTATTTTTGGTTAAACCAAATAAACAATCTCATTCTCTAATCAAATAAATTAATTAATTAAACCACGTAAATTGACCTTTGTAGCGTCTTTGACGTCACATCCCAGATCGCCACAGTCCCGTCAGACGCGCCGGACAGCAGGCAGCGCGCGTCTGGAGAGAATGCGCAAACTCGAACCGGAGCGCGCGCTGGATGCTCCAGTGCGGCCACCGCTGCGCCTGTAGACGTGCTCCATATTATAGTGCGCGCGTCCGTGGAGCAGGACGCCAGATAACGGCCGCAGCTGCTGAAGCAGCAGCAGTGAACGCCGTAAGCGTGCGCGCGCAGGGGAGAGAAGCGCAGCTCGCTGAAGTCCTCACAAGAATACACGCGGACGGTTTTGTCTCCTGAGCACGAGGCCAGAAAACGGTCAGAGAGCGCGCAGCAGTTCACGTCATCACGATGGTTCTGTAGGGTGCAGAGCAGCGATGCCATGGTGATCAACACACACCTGTGATGAGAAACACACACCTGGGTCATTACAGTGCGTTTTCATACCATTGTCTTTCAAGATGTTAAAATGTTAAACTGGTCATATTAAGGTAAAAAATATTTTTGATAGGCTATATAATATATCTTTAATAACAATACAAAAATAAAATTTATATTTAAAAAAATCCTAATTTAGATCCTTTCAATTTAAGAGCAATATCTTCTTTTTTCCCCCATAATCTTTCATCCATCATATGTCTAAAAATGTTGGATAAATAATTATATATATATATATATATATATATATATATATATATATATATATATATATATATATATTAGTAGTAGTATTTATAATAATATATTAAATTTTAATATTTTTATAAAAATTTTTCATATATATATATATATATATATATATATATATAAACAATATATTGTTATAAATAATACTTCTACTAATATATATATATATATTAGAAGTAGTATTTATAATAATTTATTATATTTTAATATTTTTATACATTTTTTTCATATATATATATATATATATATATATATAAACAATATATTGTTATAAATAATACTTCTACTAATATATATATATATATATATATATATATATATATATTAGAAGTAGTATTTATAATAATTTATTATATTTTAATATTTTTATACATTTTTTTCATATATATATATATATATATATATATATATATATATATATATATATATATATATATATAAACAATATATTGTTATAAATAATACTTCTACTAATATATATATATATATATATATATATATATATATATATATATAATGTTTAAATGTATAATGGTGGATGAAAAATTATGAAAAAAAGAACAAATAAAGAATAAATATATAAATCCTATAAATATAATTACATTTAAATCCCCATCAATATATCTTAATATACTGCATAAAACTAAATATGAAACTATACTAAAATATGAAAATGAACTTTACATCAACCTCCTCATGTACACTAACAACTACATTCCCTACAGTTATGGCCCTTTATGATCCTGTTTGTGTAAATAATCATCTTATAATAGAGTAAAAGTGTTCAAAGCATATTTCTGACAAATCCTTTCATAGAAAAACATCCTTAAATTACAACACATGCATATTAATTTTCAGAAGTTAAAGTTCAAAAGGTTCTGCAGAACAAGAACGACTCACCTGATGCCAGATTTACATGAATGTGCTGTAAAAACACATTTAAGTGAATTAATTTCTGCAAACACAGCATTTTAACTCAATAATCTAAGTACAATATAGATTATACACAGGTTAATAAGCAAACGTACATGCAGAAGCGCTGCTCCTCTCTCAGCACTTCCTGTATGACTGCAGAGAGTCACATGACAGAGTCTGTTGCCTGGGATCCGTGATAATTCACTGTAGTTTCCACTCATAATCTCCCCTGAGGTTATCATATCAGAGCTTTACGCAACAGCTTTACAAACAGAGACGGGTCAACAGTGTGAGCCAATGGAGAGATTCATATTTCTGTTGCAGGAGCAGATCGAAGTGAGACACATAAAGAAACAGCTGCATTATGTACTTCAGAGCGATGCAAAGTCAGTAACACAGTAATGTACTGTGGTGAAAATCAAGTTTTTAATGTTGTTTATATGTCTATGTGGTGTTTTTAATATGCTTTAAGACAAACCATGTGTAAATTCACAAGTTAACACTACAGCTCGGTATTTTCTCTTTAAAACTGCAGTGATCTAATAGCTGGTGTTTCATACGTCACAAACTACCTTAACCAATCACGTCAACGTGCCGGCAGGCTTTAGCATATCATTAACTATAACCGCTCTGAAGCAGTGGAGTCTCGAGGTTATAATATCCGGTTTATTTTTCTGTTGATATTAAAATTCGGGTAGATTTAGCAATATAGCGGGTGTATGATGTATATTTCAATGTTATGATGAACTTTCTCCTCTGACGTTCTGAGTTGTTCAAAGCGTTTCTAAGGATGCTGATTGTTACAGCAGCTGTCTGACTCTGAGGTGGACAACGGGAACATAAGCGAGTTCACATTATTAGCTTTTTGATAAAGTAATCAAACAAAATGCTAATCATATTAATTACCTTTATATGTCCGACGTTGTAAAGAGTGATACCATTGTGCAGCGTTTACCTCAGTAAGTGGATCTGCTGTGAGTGAGTGGAGGCGGGGCTAATTAGCATATTCATGAGTTCGTGATACTAAATGAAGCAAAGGTGTAGTTACATTCAAGCTATTTTAAGACATTTTTACACTGGGAAAATGTTTAAATATGTTATTTTGGTGATCAAAGATGTGTTTTTAAAGGAATAAAATGATTGACTACAGGGGGATTTTAAAGGGAACCAATAATGCTCCTTTCACAAGATGTAATATCAGTCTCTGGTGTGCCCAGAATGTGTCTGTGAAGTTTCAGCTCAAAATACCCCACAGATCATTTATTATAGCTTGTCAAATTTGCCCCTATTTGGGTGTGAGCAAAAACACACCGTTTTTGTGTGTGTCCCTTTAAATGCAAATGAGCTGCTGCTCCTGCCCCCTTTCCAGAAGAGGGCGGAGCTTTAACAGCTCAACAACAACAAAGCTGGAGAATCTCACGCAGCCAAAATGAGGATTGTCAGTAACGGTGTTCAGCCTTACATTGTTCAAACCGGAGTCGACACTGATGGAGAGACTCAGGAAGAAGTTACAACTTTTAGAATGAAACTGGACGTTTCTGAATGGTTAGTGGATAAATTTATGTAGTTGCTGTGGAGTTGATTCAACTCATCCACTAGCATGTGCCGTCATGTTCATCTTTTGTGTTGAATTGACCCTCGTTTGTGAAGCAGTCCAGCGTAAAATGACGGCATGTCAACAACACTCTACTACAACAACTCTTCCTCTTCTCTAAAGCAGCACAACATGGCCACACCCCCTTTGTTGTGTGTTCTCGGGGGCGGGGTTTATGTAAATTTTAGGGTTAGTGATGTCACCAACTGGGAAGAAGCTCATTGTAGTCCCTACCAGCCTTTGTTGTAGTCCTTGAAAAGAGAAAATATCTCCCTTTGCATTGAACTTTGAGCGTCATAACTTTGCAGATGTTGTTTAAGCTCAAACAGCAACATTACACACTAACTAAAGTTAAAAAAGTGATTATCCAATGCATAAAATGCAGCATCAACAGTATATAAACACAACCAGGCTGCTTGAAAACATTTTATTAAGTATTCGACACAAACTAGAGAAAAATAAAACTCCTACAAAACACAACGCTACACCTTCATTGCAATATCTTTACACAAGATAGTTCAAGTATTCTGACTTTAGTTACATAAAAAAACACTGCAGCTATCTATAGTGGAGACGCCATGTCTGATTGAGGCATACTGAGAGAAACACCTCAGAATAAATACAATGTAAACTAGATTTTTTTTTAAATTGCACCAGCATTTTTTTGCACGTGCAAAATTTGCCGCCACAATGCAATGCGCTTGCTTCCTATTCCAAGACCATAGCTGATTTATAGATATGTTTTAGGTGGGATTTTATATAAGCAATCGTGATGATCACCATAGCAAACACTGGATGAACACTTGGGAGTTTCCCGTGGGATTCAGACTGAGGTTTGAGGAGTTTTAAAAGACAAAAATGGTGGATTTTGAAAGGCACTGCTGTTTTAGAAAGTGTGCCGCACAGAATTGTCAATACACTGTATTACTGAGGATTTTCCGTATTAAAACATATGAAAAGATACTATTCAAAAGGCATAAATGATACTGGATGCCTGGAGTCTTGTGTGCACAGATTAATCGCATCCAAAATAAAAGTTTGTTTACATAATATATATGTGTGTGCTGTGTATAATTATTATGTATATATAAATACACACACATACATGTATTTATTTAAGAAATATTTATACATTTATATTTATATTATATATAAATATTTTATATATAAATAGAATATATATTTTTAGAGATGCACTGATGTACTTTGGCCGATAACCGATAATTCTTTATATTTGAAAGCCGATAACCGATATATTGGTCAATAACTCTAAATCAAAATGTTTATGTAATTTTGAGAGCCTGATTATAAAAAAAAAAAATTTGAAAGATGATAAAAATAAATTTTCTTTTCTTATCGGGCCGATAATGATAACATTAATGAACATATATCGGCTGATACCTACGGAAGAGGATTAGGGCCAAGCAATAATAAAAAATAAAAAACATCTCGAGATTAAAGTTGTTAAATTTCGAGAAAAAACTCAAGAAAAAGTTGAGATAAAATGTTGAGAATAAACTCGTTAAATTACAAGAAAAAAAATCGTTAAATTTCGAGAAAAAAGTCGAGATAAAATGTTGAGAATAAAGTCATTAAATTACGAGAAAAAACTCGTTAAATTTCGAGAAAAAAGTCGAGATAAATGTTGAGAATAAAGTCATTAAATTACGAGAAAAAAGTCGTTAAATTACGAGAACAAATTTGTTAAATTATGAGAAAAAAGTCGAGATAAAATGTTGAGAATAAAGTCATTAAATTACGAGAAAAAAGTCGTTAAATTACAAGAAAAAAATCGTTAAATTTCGAGAAAAATGTTGAGATAAAATGTTGAGAATAAAGTCATTAAATTACGAGAAAAAAGTTGTTAAATTATGAGAACAAATTTGTTAAATTATGAGAAAAATGTCATTAAATTTTGAGAAAAAGTCAAGATAAAATGTTGAGAATAAACTCGTTAAATTATGAGAAAAAAGTTGTTAAATTATGAGAACAAATTCGTTAAATTATGAGAAAAATGTTAAATTTCGAGAAAAAGTTGAGATAAAATGTTGAGAATAAACTCGTTAAATTACAAGTAAAAAATCGTTAAATTTCGAGAAAAATGTCGAGATAAAATATTGAGAATAAAGTCATTAAATTACGAGAAAAAACTCGTTAAATTTCGAGAAAAAAGTCGAAATAAAATGTTGAGAATAAAGTCATTAAAATTACGAGAAAAAACTCGTTAAATTTCGAGAAAAAATTCGAGATAAAATGTTGAGAATAAAGTCATTAAATTACGAGAAAAAAGTCGTTAAATTACGAGAACAAATTCGTTAAATTATGAGAAAAATGTCGTTACATTTCGAGAAAAAGTCGAGATAAAATGTTGAGAATAAACTCGTTAAATTATGAGAAAAAAGTTGTTAAATTACGAGAACAAATTCGTTAAATTATGAGAAAAATGTTGTTAAATTTCGAGAAAAAGCCGAGATAAAATGTTGAGAATAAACTCATTAAATAATGAGAAAAAAGTCGTTAAATTACGAGAACAAATTCGTTAAATTATGAGAAAAATGTCGTTAAATTTCGAGAAAAAGTCAAGATAAAATGTTGAGAATAAACTCATTAAATTATGAGAAAAAAGTCGAGATAAAATGTTGAGAATAAAGTCATTAAATTACGAGAAAAAAGTTGTTAAATTACGAGAACAAATTAGTTAAATTACGACTTTTTTCTCGTAATTTAATGAGTTTTTTCTCGTAATTTAATGAGTTTATTCTCAACATTTTATCTCGACTTTTTTCTTGAAATTTAACAACTTTAATCTCAAGATGGTTTTATTTTTTTATTATTGCTTGGCCCTAATCCTCTTCCGTAGATACCGATCTAGTGGCCGATCTATTGTGCATCCCTAATATTTTTGTTAAATATATACATGCATATGTGTGTATTTATATATACATAATAAATATACACAGTACACAAACATATATTATGTAAACAAACTTTTTTGGATGTGATTAATCGTTTGACAGCACTAAACCAATATTAAATATTAATAGTTGTTATATATGTGACGATGGCATGTGTTTTGGAGTTTGTGATTTAAAATATACACGTTTACATGAATGCAGTTTTATAATGTAATCATAATTGAACTTCTGTCGCTCTATGAGATCAGAATTATGTAAACATTTAATTTTTTCCCTATTTTATTGGGGTTTTTTCATATATAATGATAAAGAAAAACACATTCATTGAAGCAGTTTCTTGCCTCTTCATAGAAAGTGAAGACCTTTTTAGTTATAAATAATTAAAAACAAATTAAATACAGTACATTCACATGTTTATTTAAAAAAAACAAAAACAAGTATATTTACAGGTAGTGGAAGGATATTTTCAAAACGTTGAAAGAAAAGTTCATTTGCTCACAGTCGTCCCTGTACTCGATTTAAGCGCGTCCTCCAACAACCAAAGCAGGCGTGAAACGTCATGTGAATGAGGTGATTCTGTGCGTAATGCTGGTCTGAGTGACTCTTCATCATCCAGCGGATCTGCAACGAGCTCATGTGCCGAGAGACGCGTTCTGCCTCAACAGCTCGGTCCATCTCCTCTGGAAAAACCTTCTCATCGTGTGTCCCGCTCGCCCAATGTCTGAGTTATCCTCGTTGAACCTCTCACAGTTATCAAACACCAGGTTCACATCAATAATAAAAGTCTCAAGATTCAAGTACCTGCAATAAGAGGAATCAATTGTGATTACAAAAGCAAATGCTGTAAAACACACACTGGATGTTAAATCAAACAAGTTCAAAGAAGCAGAAGTCGTCATAGTTGGGTTAGCTTCTAAAGTGGCGAATGGAAACTACAACACATATCATTTTTTGTTCCACGATAGAGTTTCTTTGACTTTCCAAAAGAAGAAAAATATGGAGAGATGGATTGCATTGGTCAGAAGAGAGAAAGATGCCAAATTTGCTGTCAGTCCCTCAGCCGTTGTGTTAGAAACACTCACACTGCAGCTAACATTAACTAGTTTTCTGTAATTTAATGTCAAAGTAGTAAAAATTAAAAAGAAAAAAAAAAAAAGTCCATTGTGGTTCACCAGCATGTATTATTATAATGATGCATATCAAAGAAAATTATTAAATATGAGTTGTCCTTTTGTTTATTTAATGAAAAACTAAATGCTTGATTATTTTAACTAGATTTTTAATATTTTACCTTTTCTATAAATTAGCTGCTAATCTGCTTGACTACAGTGACTGGTTCAGAAATGAAAAAAAAAAAAAAATTTAAATTAAAATAATTATTATTGTCAAATATTTTGAATCTACTTGACAATGGTTCCATTGAAAATAAAAAAATAATTTAAATTAAATTAAATTAAATTAAACAAAAATAAACAAATAATAATAATTATTATTATCATCATTATTTGGTAAAAAACAACGTTTCCATTGAAAATAAAATAAAATAAAATGGAACACAAAACAAACAAATATTAATAATAATAATAATTATTATTGTCAAATATTTTGAATACTAAGACTATAATTACTGTTTGGTTAAAATAATGGTTCAATTGAAAATTAAAAACTAAAATAAAATACAATAAAATTGAACATAAAGAGAACAAACAAACAAACAAACAAATAATAATAATAATAATTATTATTATTATTAAAATATTTTGAATATACTTGACTATAATGACTGTTTGGTGAATTAAAATAATGGTTCCATAGAAAAATAAAATAAAATAAATAAATAAATAAATAAAATAGAACATAAAAAGAACAAACAAATAATAATAATAATAATTATTATTATTATTATTATTGTCAAATATTTTAAATCTACTTGATTATAATGGTTAAGATGTTGGTTACATTGAATAAACATTTTTTTAATTAAATTAAAAATTAATCAAAATAAAACAAATTGAACATAAAAAGAACAAACAAATAAACAAACAAACAAACAAATAAAAACAATGGTTCCATTGAAAATAAAATAATATTATTGTCAATAAATATATATATAAGCAAAAGTCTGAAAATATTGTGTTTTTGCTGCAAGTGTCCAGCCCTACTAATAATTTCAGCATCCAGGGCTTGACATTAACGTTTTCGTTCACCAGCCACTGTGGCTCGTGGTTTTCCAAAGTTACTAGCCACTCATCACTTTCACTGGCCACAATTTTGCTGATTGGTAAATTACATTTTATATGATTAAAGTTGACTTTGGCATGCTAAAATTACTTGATTTTGAGGCATTTTACTTGATTTAGCTAGATTTAAAATGCTTTCAACCACCCTTATCAAAACTACAAGGTATATCAGCTGGTATGTATGGGTGGGCAATATGACCATAACATGAGAAATTTTATAAATTTTATTTTTTATAAAGTTATTTTTGTTAGGCTATACAAAATTTAAAAAAAAAAAAGCAAATTACCAATACAACAGTAAACTAATTTTTTTTTTTTTCCAGATACAGTAGGTTTATTTAACATGTATACATTTATTTAACCGTTTGATTAACATTAATGACAGACAGGTATTTAATTGAGCTGCTGAATGCATGGACGTAATATACTGACACATATCCAGTTTTCCACTTAAGCCATAACTGACTGTATTCACGCGAGATACTCCACACGATGGGCATTTTGACATCTGCGTGTGCGTGTATTTGACTATTCAGGTGCAAGAACTGATCGTGCACGCGCAAGAGAGAGCGCACTTCTGTTGTGTGTCATTCAGCGCTATTCCGCCTATCCCGCCTTCACATTCATCGATTACAAATTGTGATTGAATTGTAATTTTGTGCTACAACAAGCTTGGCTACCTTTGATTAGGCTGTAGGCTGAAATTATATTCAACCCGCCAAAGTGGCTAGTGGGAGTGGCCGTCTTACCGGCTGAAATCTGCCGGCATTTGGGGTTAATGTCAAGCCCTGTCAGCATCAGAATCTTTTAGCACCGTGTTTTTCACCATATAACAGTGTTTGAATATATGTTCCCTCCATGAATATCAATAGTTAATACTGTAGTGATACCCACTGGCTGTTGGTGAGTTTGTCTCTGATCGTGGAGAAGTCCATGGGCTTCTTGATGACCTTGCGGTATCCCGGGACAGATTTGGAGTTGACGGGTGTCAGAAACGGGCCGGCGTCCTGATGACTCTCCAGCTCAGCCAAGAGTATCCTGATGAGAGGAAAACGACCAAATCAATGACATCTGATTCATATGCACATCAAAATAACACTAGGCTCTGCCGCTGTACCTGCACATGGCCAAGTCTTTACTGTCATCTCTGACGGTTTTGGGTTTCTTCACACACACTGGGTTTGGGGAAGGATTCTCCTCTGTCCTCCTCTTTTTTATTTCCTTTGACACTTTTTTGGGAGTGCTGCCTGAATCGTCCTCTGAGTTGTCTCCGGCTACAGATGGTTTCCTGTGGCGTTTGGCCTCAGCAGGTTTCTTCAGGCCTCCGCTTGAACGGTTCAAGGGCTTCTTGGTCTTCAGGGACTGACTGCTCGCCTACACAGAGCCAGAACGGGTTATGAGGAAACCAGATCTCCAAACACAAGCCAAACACTCTGATTGCAGCAGTTCACATGTTCATTCTGGAGCATTTAGAGGGCCTTTGAGCTTTTAGACTTGTGTAAGTACGTTCAGGGACGCATGTGTGCTTGGGAATTTGAAATGGATGAGCGGAATTGGAAGGAATAAAACATTTATGGTTTTAAGTGGAATTTTAATGTCAAGCTCCCCACTCATGTCGTTCCAAACCCATAAGGTCTTTGTTCATCTTTGGAACACAAATAAGATATTTTTGATGGTTTTTTATCTCCCATAGATAAATGGGTGTGCAACGACACGAGGGTGAGTAACAAAATGACAATTTTCATTTTTTGGTGAACTAATCCTTTAAGGTCTCATCAAAGCAGTGTTAATGAACTATTAAAGTGCTTCACCTGGGATATGCAGGCCGGGCAGAACCAGTCTCCATCTGGTATGGTGGTGATTTTGGGTTTATGGCAGTACGTGTGGCAGCCTTTATCACATCCATCACACAGCAGCAGGAGCTCCTCGTTGTCCCCCTTATGGCATATCTGACAGTACTGAGAGATGAACACATCCAAGATCACTTCACTCCAAGTGCCAGAGTCTATTAAACTCACCAAGATCGAGCTTTTATGCGTACAACACACCCTCTTGAGCTGAAAACACACCAATTCCTTTCAAACACAGTGGGAACTACACAAGCTGCAGCAGTTCACTGTGGACTCTCGGCACACTCACCACTTTCATGATGGATTTCTCCCAGGCGATGGACTTCTGCAGCTGCTGTATACAGAGAGAGAGCTGACTCGCACTGCGCACCTCGCTGAGAGCTTTACGCCACTGTCTCAGTCCTGGAGCCAGATCTTCCTCAGCCCTGCCAGAGAGACAGACATTACGCTACCATGCTGCTCAGAAAAAAAATCATTTTAAAGTGCCTCTATTATGCTATATTAAAGGCTCCTAATTGTGTTTTGGAGTCTCCTAAAATAACAGCTACAGAGTTTGAGGGCGGGGCAAAGTAGATGTTCGCCGGCAGCCAATGAAGACCACAGTCTGGCATTATGCAAATTTGTTACAAACCTAGATAGATTCAAGCAAGAAGTGAGACTAGAATTACTGACGACTCGTTTCAGGTTCAGAATCGCTTCTGTTTTTTAAAGGTGCCGTAGAACGCGTTTTCAAAAGATGTAATATAAGTCTAAGGTGTCCCCTGAATGTGTCTGTGAAGTTTCAGCTCAAAATACCCCATAGATTTTTTTTAATTAATTTTTTTAACTGCCTATTTTGGGGCATCATTAACTATGCACCGATTCAGGCTGCGGCGCCTTTAAATCTCGCGCTCCCTGCCCCCCGAGCTCTCGACTATAATACAGTGCATTTACAAAGTTCACACAGCTAATATAACCCTCAAATGGATCTTTACAAGATGTTCGTCATGTATGCGTCGGATCATGTGAGTATAGTATTTATTTGGATGTTTACATTTGATTCTGAATGAGTTTGATAGTGCTCCGTGGCTAAAGCTAACATTACACACTGTTGGAGAGATTTATAAAGAATGAAGTTGTGTTTATTTATTGTACAGACTGCAATTGTTTAAAAATGAAAATAGCGACGGCTCTTGTCTCCGTGAATACACTATTATGCTTTTTCGTGAATACGAAAAAGCATAATAGTGGCACTTTAAACAATATGACCATGATCCAAAATTAACTTCTTGCCACTTCTGCCAATGGTGACAGCATTTACTACATAAATATTACTTACTGGCCATGAAACTGTATTTTGCATTTCTTTTATTAAAGGTGCTATAGAGGATGTTTGTTTTATACATTTTTGCAACATTACTTGAAACTGTCTTTACTAACTGATAAAAGACTATTTATTAGGTGCACTGACAGGAATAATATTAATATACATCATCTGTGCACGAGGTAGGGCCTTAAAAACATCAGCCAATCGTTTGTGTGATCATCGCGTAAACGATTGGCCCTCTGGCTTGTCAATCACTGCCATGACGTTCCTTGTGAGAGACGTGCGCGCTCCAGTAACTTTCCACACTCCACAGGCGCCGCATGCAATGTTTTTGTCAGGAGACAGGAGTAACAACTGCAGATTATGAGTTACCTGCGGTGAGTCCGACATAATGAATCCACTAACACGACACGGTGAATGCCGATGGTAAACACTCGTGTTCCAATACTTGTGCATGAGTTTTGGGAGGCGTTCCCTCGAAATGAGCTGTGAAGGAGGGGGGTTGTTCTTACACATGCGCTCATTTCAAAAACTCACTAACAGTCTTTGGTTTCTCAGTTGTCGAAAACATCCTCTAATAAAAAACACCTTTAGTAAAAAATAATAAAATGAAAAAAAAAGAAGCATATTTGTCCTTACCCAAAGTGATGACCAGATTATCATCAGTTCAGTTTAAACCATGTAGTTCCTAATGTTATCAACTAACAGAAGAGTAAGTCAGTATGGCAATTTTTATTCTGATTTATTGCATGTTAATTTTGAAGCCTGGATCTTTCAGGAAAAACATGAAATGATCAATAACCCACATTCATGCTGACAATAGCCACAGTGCACAAGCTGAATGAGCATTCAGATTCAGACGTGTTTTGGCATTTTCCACAAAAAGGCTTTATTTAGGAGTTTAAAAAACAGTTTGTTTTTTCCAAATGATTTTTGTTGTGAGAACTATTAGAGGTTAGTTTGTAAACCTTTTTATTTAATATTATTTATATAATAATATTTATATAATTATGATATAATATCAAATATTATTCACATTATATTGTAAGTAAGGGACATGTAAGTTGATCAGTAAACAAGGTTATTATAGTGAACTAAAACTAAAACCATTAAAAAAAAAAAAAACATTGTTACTTAAAATAAAATAAAATTCAACTGAAATAAAATAAAATATAAAAAAACCTTTAAACTTATTTTATTTCAGCTAGTTTCCAAGACAACATTTTAAATTTTAATTAAGTTTAACTTAATGTGCTAAATAACTAAAGCGAAAACTGAAAAAATAACACATAATTACTAATACTTTATCTAAAATTAAATTGAAAACAGAAAATATAAAAAACTCATTCAAAATATTAATAAAAACTATTATAGTACATCAATGACATTAAACTACAAACTAACATTTGATCTCAATTCCCTACTTAGTGATGGCTTGATTTATGCTAAAATTTATAATTATCATATTTTTTTTTGTTGTTGTGAGAACTATTAGATGTTAATCTGAAAACACACTTGTTTAATATTACTAATATAAAAACATTTATATAGTTATTTATGTATAATAATTGACATAATATTATCAAATATTATTTTTATTGTATTTTATTGGAAATATAAGTTGATCAGTAACTACAAACTAATATTTGGTCTATCCCTACTAAGCGATGGCTTAATTTAGGCTAAATTTGTAACCTTGTTTTACCAACAGATCTTAATTTAAATGTTTACCTACAAAAATTGCACCTCTTTTCACTGATTTAAATAAATAAATAAATAATATATTATAATTAACAACAGCAGCTATTATTATTATTAATAATAAACAAAAATAATTTAAATAATATTACAATTTTCTTAATATATTCCAATCAAATTATCATTATTTTTTTTTTTTTTAAGAGTTTCAGGCTCTATTTAGTACCCTTTTTGTGGAAGCCTGTTGAAGAAGTAGGCAGATGACAGGTTATAATGAGGTTATTGTGATAGTGCCTCATGCTCATGCTTCACAACCCAAAACATAGCATGCAATGTAAAAGTGAAACAGATGCCACAGCCATAAACCCACAGACGCACACAGCGAAAGTAAAGCATGAGGAGCGGCAGACGGGCTTCAGCAGCTCCAGACAGGAAGCGTGTGAGGAACTGACATGAATCTGGATGACCTACCCGTCACCATCAGCTCTAGCAGGTGATGGCGCAGGGGCCGGTACGGAGACCGTGCCCACGTTATCCAGTCTGATCTGAATGGTGCTGCTTAAAGGGCTCTTCAGATACCTTCGCTCGATGTTCCTCTCCAGCTCTGCCAGACGTGTCACTGCGATATCCAGAGGATTGTTCGCACGACGCACAATGCCACAGTCGCTTCTTTCTTTGCAGTTTTCCACGACAGGTTTGTGCTCGTAATAAACCAGGTCTTCACTTTGTGACTGCGGAACTGGATGCATCCAGCCCTGTCAAACAAACATAAAGCTTTCATATCAGAACAGAGACATTGTTAACCCTGTAAAGCCTGACATATGAAATAAAAGTGTAAATATAAGGGTTAAAACATTAATCCTCTCATAGGCATAGACAAGAAAAGATGAGTTTATTAAATAAGATAGATTCCCTACCTTAACCTGCAGACTGGCTGAAGTGACTTTGTGTTCCAGTTCCTCGACCTGTTGCAGGACACTGATGTCCATCTCCATGGCCTGTTCTTCCACACACCAGCTCTGGACGGTGTCCTCCGAGACCTGATTCTCCTCCAGCTCAGAGATGTCGATTACAGTGACTGGACAGAGAGCACAAACTAAGAGTGCTGCACTCAAAGCACTTTAAACAGCCCTAAACAGTGAGCACCTACCATCTCTGTTCCTGCTGCACACCTGGCCGATGTAATCCATGTGTTTCTGCAGTTGTTTCTGCAGCTGTTTCTCTCTGATCCCTCGGGAATGGCAGGCTTTCTCTATGGATCGTAACTCCTCAATGTCCGTCACCTTCCACCAGCCTGTCAACATCTCTACAACACAGAAAGGCATTTACACAGGTTTGTTGGGCCACATGCATGTAAATCTACACTTAAAAAAACATAAATGTACATATTTTTCATTTTCCAATGGCTTAAAAATATTGTTTCAATTAGAGTATCAAACAGTCATTGTACAAACCTGATTCCAAAAAAGTTGGGACACTGTACAAATTGTGAATAAAAACAGAATGCAATGATGTGGAAATTTCAAATTTCAATATTTTATACAGAACACAACATAATGACATATCAAATCTTTAAACTGAGAAAATGTATCATTTTAAGGGAAAAATAAGTTGATTTTAAATTTCATGGCATCAACACATCTCAAAAAAGTTGGGACAAGGACATGTTTACCACTGTGTGGCATCCCCTCTTCTTTTTATAACAGTCTGCAAACGTCTGGGGACTGAGGAGACAAGTTGCTCAAGTTTAGGAATAGGAATGTTGTCCCGTTCTTGTCTAATACAGGCTTCTAGTTGCTCAACTGTCTTAGGTCTTCTTTGCTGCATCTTCCTCTTTATGATGCGGCAAATGTTTTCTATGGGTGAAAGATCTGGACTGCAGGCTGGCCATTTCAGTACCCGGATTCTTCTTCTACGCAGCCATGATGTTGTAATTGATGCAGTATGTGGTCTGGCATTGTCATGTTGGAAAATGCAAGGTCTTCCCTGAAAGAGACGACGTCTGGATGGGAGCATATGTTGTTCTAGAACTTGGATATACCTTTCAGCATTGATGGTGCCTTTCCAGATGTGTAAGCTGCCCATGCCACACGCACTCATGCAACCCCATACCATCAGAGATGCAGGCTTCTGAACTGAGCGCTGATAACAACTTGGGTTGTCCTTGTCCTCTTTAGTCCGGATGACATGGCGTCCCAGTTTTCCAAAAAGAACTTCAAATTTTGATGCCCGAAGATCACGGGCATCCAGTATGGTTTTCTGGCCTTGACCCTTACGCACAGAGATTGTTCCAGATTCTCTGAATCTTTGGATGATATTATGCACTGTAGATGATGATAACTTAAAACTCTTTGCAATTTTTCTCTGAGAAACTCCTTTCTGATATTGCTCCACTATTTTTCGCCGCAGCATTGGGGGAATTGGTGATCCTCTGCCCATCTTGACTTCTGAGAGACACTGCCACTCTGAGAGGCTCTTTTTATACCCAATCATGTTGCCAATTGACCTAATATGTTGCAAATTGGTCCTCCAGCTGTTCCTTATATGTACATTTAACTTTTCCGGCCTCTTATTGCTACCTGTCCCAACTTTTTTGGAATGTGTAGCTCTTATGAAATCCAAAAGGAGCCAATATTTGGCATGACATTTCAAAATGTCTCACTTTCAACATTTGATATGTTATCAATATTCTATTGTGAATAAAATATAAGTTTATGAGATTTGTAAATTATTGCATTGCTTTTTTACATTTTTTTCACAATTTGTACAGTGTCCCAACTTTTTTGGAATCGGGTTTGTAATAAAGTAAATTCAAAATGTTTAATGTATGAAATCTAATCATGTTAAAATATAAGTATAAAAATAATATTTATAATCATTATATATTAATATAAAAAATTATAATACACTGCCATTCAAATGTTTGGGTTCAGTACATTATTTAAAACACTTTAATTCAGTAAGAGGCAGTAAATTGATCAAAAGTGACAGTAAAGACATTTATGTTGTTACAAATATTTCTATTTCAAATAAACGCTGTTCTTTTGAACTTTCTTTTCATTAGAGAATGCCTGAAAAATTTATCACCGTTTCCACAAATTTCAGTTTCAGTGCAGCTTCAAAGAGCTCTACATGATCCCAGACGAGGAATAAGAGTCTTATCTAGCAAAACAAAGTCATTTTCTAAAAAATATATAAATTTATATACATTTTAACTACAAATGCTCGTCTTGCACTGCTTTGCGATGCGCCACGCATTACGTAATCATGTTGGAAAGATCACATGTGACATAGGCGGAAGTACCACGGTAGGGTGAAAAACATCTCATTTTCTCCTCCAACTTCAAAATTGTCCAACATTGTTGTTTTACCTTTCGCGTGACCTTTCCAACATGATTACATAATGCGTGGCGAGTGCAAGACGGGCATTTGTGGTTAAAAAGTATATAATTTTTTTTTTTTTTTTTTTTTTAAGAAAATGTCCGATGGTTTCTCTAGATAAGACTCTTATTCCTCGTTTGGGATCATGTAGAGCTCTTTGAAGCTGCACTGAAACTGACATTTGGACCTTCAACCCGTTGAACCCCAGTAAAGTCCACTATATGGAGAAAAATCCTGGAATGTTTTCCTTAAAAACCTTAATTTCTTTTCGACTGAAGAAAGAAAGACATGAACATCTTGAATGACATGGGAGTGAGTAAATTATCAGGAAATTTTAATTCTGAAGTGAACTAATCCTTTAACACTCAAGATGTCGCCCCAGTCTTACCTTCAGGAATAGGTTCAGGTGATGGGTAATCCTGATTTCTAGCCACCTCGATCGCAGGTGAGAGTGTGGAGAGGGGTTTCTCCGCTGGAGACTCTGGGGAATCGCTTTTGCTGCTGCTCACACTGACGTTGCCCTCTGAGAGTGGGTGAATGCCACTGAGAATCTGGGCCATGGAAATCCCAGAGAACGTCACATTTGGATTCAGATTTCCATTGGACCAAGCACAGAACGGCAGATCTATTATGGGCACCCCAGACTTCATCTGCGAACACAGAGGAGCTGTTATACTCAAAGAACACAAACACAAAAAGAATTAAACAAACAGTCTACAGGGCTTCCCAAATAAGGGCTTCGCTAACCCCGGGGGGTCGCACAATTAAATGAGATAAAACTGAAAATGCAATATAGCTTAGTTTGATTATCAAATCAAAGGCTGTGATTTAAATGAGCATATAGTCTGTTGCGCTGTGTTTCAGAGTATTGCACGCGTGCCGCTTGCAGTGTTTCAGCATCAGAGCGCCTCGGTTCACAGTAAATGCTGCATCTCTGTATGTGCAGAACACAATGTGCGCTAGCTTTACTTTATTTACATTCACTTCATTTCCAACATTTATGTGGACAGAAGTTTACAGCATTTTACCAGGAATTCTTATGATCATAAATATTAGTATTGTAACTTGCAGTGTACAATAAAATAATCAAATTATCAAATTAAAATGATCAGATATTATTTATTTTTATTTTACAGGACAACTGTCATTTACAACAGTAATCTACTTGCATAATAAATTATATAATATTCATTTTTATAGTTAAAGCTTTAGGATTTGAATGCGTGAAAGTGAATAATTTAATTTATTAATATTATATATTATATTAGTATTTTTAATATAATATAATTTGCAGTGTAAAAAAATAATTATAATTAATAAATATTTATTTTTATTTTACAGGACAATTGTTATTTACAACAGTAATATATGTACATAAAATAATATTATAGTTGAATAGTTTTATAGTTAAAACAATGTTATTGTTATTATTATTAGCCCTATATATGCACAGCTCTCTATATAAATAATTTTAAAATAAAAACAAATCAAAATAAATCACTTACTAAAAATTTTATTTTATCTGTTTACTTGCTTCTGTGACCATTAATCATTATCAGAGAACATGAACGTGAATATGTTTTTAAATTGTTGAAATATTAACTTAAAATCTAAGTAAAAGTAAATAATATAGCTGCAAGCAACAATGATGGGCCCAAGCCCCGGCGCCACCACCCCGGTGGCTTAAGGAAACCTGTGCATGGTGGGCAACATATAATCTTAATTTAATTTAAATCAAACAATGATTTTACATGATATGAGACACTTCCCGTTTCCCTTTTTGTCATTACTTTAATCCCTCCCCATGTCAACACTGTTCGAGATATCCTATAATCGTTTGCAATTTTGCATCTTCAGTGTCTTTGTTTCATGTTGACCAAGTTTGGTGGCGATTGCATGAGGATTACTTAAAAACTCAGAGCCTGGTTATTAAAAAAATCCACATTAAAAACAAAAATACCTGACTTCCTGTTGGTTAGAGCTAATAACTGTAAATTAGAAAGTTGTTCGTCTTGATGAGAACAATATATGTACCGAGTTTTGGACTAACCTCCAAACTTTTGTCAAAAGGTGGCGCTATAAAGCCCCTCCTCCCCGCCAATTTCAAAGGCTTTGCCCATGTCTACTGGCCGACAACTTTGAAGTGTGTCGAGTTTCATGCAATTAAAAGCATGCTAAGAGCCTCAAAAACACCCAAGAATATTATAAAAGTTTGAAGTGTTGCCATGGCAACAGTATTTAAGATATCAAGAATCCTTTCTCAGGTCTACATCTGCCATGTCTTGACATTATTCTGACCATGTTTGAAACAAATTGGGTAAAAATAAGAAGGTGATTTCAAAGCATTTTGAAAGTGACACTTCCTGCTGCCAGTTGGTGGCGCTATGACTTTGACTCACAATAGTCACACCCATGTGATCGGCCTCCTACAATGAACACACAGCTGAAGTTTCATCAAAATCAGTTAATGCATGCATAAGTTATAACACACTTCCTCATCATAAATTTGTTTCAAAGCCACAACCAAACCGTTCGAGATATCAAAAATCCACTCGCAATTTAGCATCCTCATATATTCCTTTGCCCTTTCAGGTCTTGGATGCTAATTTTACATCTAAGGGGATCGGCTGACAAAAAAAGTTTCTGAGTCCCTGGTCCACACGATCATACCTGCAATGCTGCTAAAGAAAAGTTGTTGATTCCTGCTGTGCTCGATGGACAGGTGGCAAACGGGGATCGGGCTCTGCCATTGGAAGTTTGTGGTGAGGAAGATGATGACGCTGAATGTGGACTTTCAGTCAGAGATGAGACGTCGCATGGAGAGCGTGGCAGCAGACTGAACCAATGAGGGTTCCTCTCGGTCAAAACTTTGTAGAGCTGGTCGTTACGGATCTGCTGTTGAGCATTAGTGAGGTAGGTGTTGTTGAGAAGACGAGGGTGATCAGGATCAGGGGTGCTGGTTAATGTAGTCTGCTGTTTTGGACTGCCATTTTGGTGACAAGAGACCTCAGAGGACATCTTGGCCACTTCCAACAGCTTGCTGAGCTTGGAGAAAGAGCCAGGCTTCTGCAGGAAGAGGTTGAGAGAATCTACATCCTGCGGAGGTTCGCGTTTCACCTCAGCGTTGCCGTATTTTTCATCAGGTTCCTCTGCCGGCTCTACTTTGACCTGGACGAGGTGAGCGTTCTTCAACCTCTCACGCTCTCTCTGCAACTCCACTGGACCTGAAGGAACTCAAGAGATCAGCAGCAGCAGTACATTTCTACAACAGTTAGTTACAATAAAATAATGTTTTTTTAAAAAAGTTTATTAAAAACAAAACAAAAAAAAAAACAAGAAAAAGTCAAGGTAAGATTGTTTTGTTTACATCAGCATGAGTTTGAAAATAACATTTCATTGGTTCAGTCCTTTTTAGAAGATGCCTTTGTCTTCACATTATAATTCTGTCATTCTCACCCTCTCCACTCTCCAGACCCTCCACAAAGATCCCGCCACACTGCGGCAGCACCCAGTAGCGTCTTTTATAACGGTCCTGACCGAACATCACCGAGCGCAGGGAATGAGAGGCCTCGAACAGCTTCCGACGGATCTGAGTCTGTTGCTGGAAGAGATGAAGGTAAAAATCAGTAAGACAGGTGCATCTATTTCACTATATATATTTTTCTCTCTTTATTGAATATATTTTGTTTGGAAAGGTGCAAGTTATTCTCTCATCATTTTAGCACAAATTTAGTATAATACATTTAGGTAAAGCAAGTATAGGCATGTTATCCTCCTGGGACCCCGCTATTCATTTTTGTCCTCTGTAGAGGACATTTGTTTTTAATGAATTTAATGAGATTTTGCCTGTGGTGTCTGAACATCATTTTCTTAATAACCGTTTCCTCTACAGATTTTTGTTCTATATTTCTTATACTCCATGAACATTTAAATTCCATTTGTTGGAGTGTCTCATGTGTTAGGTGTAACAAATGGAACAGTGTTTTGTGTGTCCCATGTTCCATTTGTTGCTATATTATAATAAATGGAACATGTGGCTCATGGTATGTTGTATCAGATTTAGTTTAAGACACATGGAACGTTACATGTATCACATTCCATTTGTTGCTGTGCTAGTGTTAGGTGGGATAAATGGAACAGTGTCATGTGTTACATGTAACAAAATGGAACAATGTATCATGTGTCCCATGTTCCATCTGTTGCTATATCAAGTGATATTTGAGACAAATGCAACAAAAATAAATGTAACATGTGGCTCATGGTATGTGGTATCAGATTTTATTTAAGACACATGGAACATCATGTGTGTGTGTCATGTTCCATTTGTTGCTGTACTAGTGTTAGGTGGGATAAATGGAACAGTGTCTCATGTGTTGTGTGTAACGAATGGAACAATGTATCGTGTCCCATGTTCCATTTGTTACTATATCAAGTGATATTTGTGAAATGGAACAATAATAAATGGAACATGTGGCTCATTGTATGTGGTATCAGATTTAGTTTGAGACACATGGAACATTGTTGCGTGTATCACGTTCCATTTGTTGCTGTACTAGTGTTAGGTGGGATAAATGGAACAGTGGCATGTGTTACATGTAACAAAATGGAACAACGTATTGTGTCCCATGTTCCATTTGTTGCTATATCAAGTGATATTTGAGACAAATGGAACAAAAATAAATGGAACATGTGGCTCATGGTATGTGGTATCAGATTTTAAGACACGTGAAACATCATGTGTGTATCGTTCCATTTGTTACTGTACTAGTGTTAGTTGGGACAAATGGAACAGTGTATCATGTGTTAGGTTGGTGTAACAATATATACAGTAAAATCCCCGATAATAGGGGTGTAACAATACATTGTTGTATGGAGATATCGCAATATACCCAAAATCATGTACTCACCCTTGTGTCGTTTAAAATCTATACGATTTTTGCTCAACTTCCACAATGAATTTTAACATAAATTAAGATATTTTTAATGAAATCTGAGAGATTTCTGTCCCTCCATTTAAAGTACATTCCTCTAAAAGATCCAAAAAATGTCAAAGGCATTGTAAAAATAATCAATCGAGCGGTCTAAACCATTTTCAAACTTTTTACCCCTAAGCACAGAATTAAAGAACTATATGCAATATATCAGGGCCTTATGATCCTCTTGCTGATGCTCATTTACCTTGCCAAGCTTCTCAATCTGTCTCTCCAGCTCCTCAATGCTTGTGGATTGATCACCTTCATCCTGCAAAAAGCAGCTATTAATATACCGTAACAAATTAACCAACACTGAGAGCTGACATGCTGCTCAAGCATAGTACTAAAACAGTGGTTTCTGTTAAGAGTAAAGAACGAAAACAAGAAGCTTTGTTTTAATTACGGCAGAAATACTGGAGGAAATCTCTTAGGCTATACGGGGGCCTTCGAAAATTGTGTAGGAAAAATTTACTATGGAAACATAGCATAACTTTTAGAACTCAAAAATACTGTGGAAAAAAAAGGGTATTTACTTAAACTAAACTGAAAAATTACTCATTCTGAAGATCTGACTTCAAATAGATTTATATTTATGCATATAATAATAATAAAAATAAAATTTTTAATTTCATGCATCTAATCTAGAGGTAAAGAAATGATCATTAAACATGACTTTTACACAATAATGACACGTTCTGAGTCTACCTCATCTTCACACGCCTCGGCTTTCTTCCCTTTCTTCCCACCAAAATCATCTTCGTCTTCATCCTCCTCTCCCTGTTCATCGCTGTCATCATCTTCCTCATCATCATCATCACTCTCCCCTCCTTTGCGCTTGCGTTTACGGCTGTTCGCAGGCGTACCGACGGCGTGACCCTCCTCTCCTCCGACACTGCTTTCCCGCTTTCCCGTCCTCTTAGCGTAGATGCTCCTCAGTCTGTACAACAAAACATCATAATCACATTATATCTAGATTTGCATTTCCTGAAGGTATATCACTGAAATTTCTATTCTCTATAAATTAAAAGCTGCAGCAGTAAAATGAAATTCTGTTTTTATAAATAGTTTGTAAATATTCAACCATAGGGTGAGTGAAATGTGATTGCAATAAAGTATCTTTATTTTTGTCATCATAAAATAATGCGTGTTTATGTGATGGGTGTAAACGGGTGTCTTACTTCCGCAGGTTCCCCTCAATCACCCATTTGTCTCGTCGCATGTTGGTCATGTTGTCAATATTTTTGTCAATCTCACTGTGCAAAGACAACAAAGAATATAAAACTGTATGCATTAAACACAATAAAATTATAAGCTTCAGAGTTGGGCTGTATGACCAAAATTGTGTCTAAATTGTTATTTTATATCACAGTAAAAAGCAGCCAGTAGGCAGGCATTAGGGTTGCAAAATTCCGGGAATTTTCAAAGCTGGAAACTTTCCATGGGAATTAACGGGAATATATGGGAATTAACGGGAATTTATGAGAATAAACAGGGAATTTGCAAAATTGCAGGTTAGCCTATAACAGAGTACTTAAATGTAGAAAAAAAAACATCTTGCAGCATAATTTTGGTTAAAACAACCAGATTTAATGCAATTTTAGTTTGCAATTTGACATTCACACAGCACACTACTTACTGCAGGGCTGTTGAGGACACACCCCCTGCATGCACTGTGCATTGCCCCAGTCCATAACATGCACATTTGATCAAAAATACAGAAAAAACAGTAATATTGTGAAATATAACTACAATTCAAAATAATGGTTTTCTATTTTAATATACATAAAAATATAATTTATTCCTGTGATGCAAAGCTGAATTTTCAGCATCATTACTCCAGTCTTCAGTGTCACATGATCCTTCAGAAATCATTCTAATATGATGATTTGATACTCAGTTATCAATGTTGGATATCAATGTTGTGCTGCTTAATATTTTTTATACCCTGTGAATAAAAATGTAAAGAACAGCATTTATTTAAAATAGAAATATTTTGTAACAATATACACTACCAGTCAAAATTTTGGGGTCAGTAATTAATTTTCTCCTTTTTGTTTTTTTTAATTAATTAATAAATTAATAAATTAATACTTTTATTCAGCAAGGATGTGTGAAATTGATATAAAGTGATATTAAAGATTTATATTGTTAGAAAAGATTTCTATTTTGAATAAATGCTGTTCTTTTTAACTTTATATTCATCAATGAATCCTGAAAAAAAGTATTACAGGTTCCAAAAAAATATTAAGCTGCACAACTATTATAATAATAATAACTGAGTGTCAAATCAGCATCTTAGAATGATTTCTGAAGGATCATGTGACACTGAAATAAATAACACATAACAACTGCAATAAAAATATTTATTTTACATATTTACTAAATTAGAATTAATTGAATGCAAAAAAGAAATTTCATGTTATACCAAACAAAATGTTTATATTTATGTTTGTATATGATACATTTTATATAAATATTATAAATTTATATAAATTTCCCAAAAATTCCAATTAATTCCCATAAATTCCCATAAATTCCCATAAATTCCCATAAATTCCTGTAAATTTCCATAAATTCCCATAAATTCTTGTTAAGTTTCCAAATTGGAATATTTCCAAAATTTCACCGGTTAAGTTCCCCTGGAAATTTACCGTAAACTTTCCGCCCCTTTGCAACCCTAGCAGGCATTATGCAAATGTGAAACATGGTGATGTAGCTAAGCCACAGAAATAATGGCAGGACGTTTTCTGTTGAACAGATCCACTCTATTTGGCGTAGACTTTACATGCACAAATAACCATATTACACACTAAGGTAAAAAATCAAATCAGAAAAAGCATAATAGTTCTTTCAGTCTTTCGACTTCAAAATTTTATGTGTTACTTGCCATTTCTTTGTAATTATTTGCAAAATTTACTATCAATTTATGAGTGAAAATTGTTTTTACATCAATTTTTTTTTGTCAATATCAGTTTTACAACCATAAGCATGCAGATCTAATGAAGTGAGATGAGCGCACCTGACCACAGTCTTGCTGCAGGACAGCTCATTGACCAGGAAGGCCAGTATAGCGGCTTTCTGAGAGGGTGTGTGGGCCTGGAAAGCTTTGGTCTTCAAGCTCTCGGCCAGCGGCGCCAACTCGGTCTGTCCACAGTGAGCTTCCATATAGATCTGTAGCACCTCGGAAACATTGTCCCGGTTCAAGCCAACGTTAGTCACGTGGTCTCCCAGTGCCGTCTTAGCCTGGAATGTTCCCAAACAAAAGAACAAAGTGATACAATGAGAAATTTGGTGTGACAAAGGCTGCAAGACTGTATTATAAAGGTAATTGAAAGGCACGGTTAAGTCAGTTAATTTAGGAGTTTCTTAGGGGGAGCAAAAGGCTTTTTATTAAGACTGTCAACGCATGTGAGATTAGCACAGAAAATCTGCTGAGGGGCTGAACTGAATTCTTGCTCTTTGTTGGAAATATTGAGCTTGAAGCCACAAAGAAAACCACGCTTAAAGAAGAGCAGCAGGAACTGATCACGAGTGATGAATACAGACTTTTACTTTTATACTGTGCTGATTTTACTACATCCGAATAAGAAAATAAATCGACATACAGTAGTGGCTGAAAGTGATGTCTGGAGGGGATATTTGTTTTTAATGACCCTACAAGTTCAATTAAACCATCAAAATATGAAGAAAATTGAATATTTTTTAAATATGAGGAGAAAAAAATGCATAGAAAAACAAAAAGCTTACAAGAAAAAGCATACATTGACTACAGTATAATCAGTTATTAATATTTGATTGGTTCTCTCTTGTTTTGCATGTGTTCATAATTTATACTATGACACCCTGAATAAAAATGATGTTGGCACAAATTGTCATGTTTCATTGTGCTTTATGAATATATTGAAATTTGTGTTATCACAAATAAAACAATTGACTCCAAACACAACTATGCAATCTGCTTACAAAATCTTTAACACATTTCGAATAGCATTTAAATAAAGGGTGAAGATGTGAATTTTCCTAGGCTGGACATCACTTTTGGCCACTACTGTAAAATAAATAAATAAAATGACAAAATATGTGATCAAATCATGTTGATTAATGATCCAAAAAAAAGGTGTCTATTAATACTAATAAAAGCTGAACATTTATTAATGACAGAAATAACACAAAATATGCTTTTTACTGTTTAATTGTAATTTTCATTTTTAAAGCAATGTAAAAAAAAAAAAAGTGTAATAAAAAGTGAAAATAAAAAAATAAAAAAATAGTATTGTTAATATAAAGATAAATATAATCTAAATATTAGTCACAAGTGTATGGTGCAATAAATGGTTTTCCATATGTCTTTAATGTGGAAATATATATTTATATATTATTATCATCAATTACCGTTAAATAAATGTAAATACAATTAAAATAAATAAAAATATTTAAATAAATAAATAGAAAAATAACCAATTCATGAACAATTTCAGGCCACTGATTACTGCTTTGCTTATTGCAAAAGTAAATAAAAGTGATTATATTAAAATAAATAAAAAATTATTTAAAATGTCAGGTAATTTCCCATTAATTGCTGGTTTTCTTTTTATAAAAGTAAAAATATTTATATATATCAAAATAATATATTTTTATATAATAAATAAAATATTTCATTAACAATTTCAGGCTGTTTTCTATTGATTACTGCTTTGATTTTTGTAAAGGTAAATAAAAGTAAATAAATAAATAAGTAAATTTGTGTTTCTCATGTTCTCAAAAACCTTTTGTTCGAAAGGCTTCTGCTTAAATGCTTGAAATTACACAACACTTGTGCAGCAAACATGTGAACTCATTCAATACCAGGAGTGTTCAGAGCAGAAATCCAGACAAATCTAAGCATATAACCTCTCTCCTCTCACCCTGTGTCCTGGAGGCAGTCCCGGGTCACACACCGCAGCAGACAGCATCCGCACCAGCAGGTCTTGGATGAAGCCCATGCTGTCACCCACATTCAACAGCCCTGCCTGCAACGCGCCGAGTGACGGCATGTCGGCACTGAGGTCAAACCCCAGGACCTTTCCAAAACAGCGCAGGAACTGCATCACCATTAGACAGTCTGAGAAACATCCGCCCGGCAACACCAGACCCGCTATCCGTGACAGCGCTGGAAGAGGCTGCACATGGATGCAATTATTTTAAAAAGTACATGTAATCACCTCAAGACTCATCTCTTTTCCCTAGTTTTTATGATTGTATGCACATGTGTATGTGGTGCTAATACACTAATAATGCACAAATGAATCTTTAAATTTGCTTGTGCATAAAAAGGATTTTCTGTGTGATTCACCTTCAGGTCCGACAGACACATGTCTTCATTGGGTTTGTTCAGCTCTTTGGCCATTTCCAGCTCAAGCCGCCTGAGCTCCAGCTTGCGCTCCTTGTTCAGTCGTTTCTCATCTCGTTTCTCTCGTTTCAGACGCTCCTTCTCCTGCAGAAACATTTTTGAAGAGAGATGGAGCATAAGAGGAAATGCAATGGGAGGCAAAAGGAAGGAGAATGGAAAGAGAATGATGGTAAAAGAGAATGATGAATTGATAAAAAGGAGCTGTATAACACACCTCAGCTTTCTTCCGGGCCTCCATCGCCTTCATCAACATCACATGCTGCCGACGTCTTTCCCGCTCCTACAGCAAACACTGAGACATTAGAGAACGAGAGAAGAAACAAAACTACACAGGAAAGAGCCAAAGAACAAACAAAAGAAGAAGACAAATAAATAAAACAAAATAATGAATTATAAAAAGTATTAAAATAAGATGCAATGAAAGAAGGAACAAATCAAATTATGAAAAAAATAAGTGAACAAACAAAACAAATAAAAGGTTTAAAAAGGTAGAACAAATAAAAACAAAAAATTAAAGAACAATGAATGAATTAGCAAGAAAACAAAAGAATGAAATCACACAAAATAAAACAAATTAATGAACAAACAAACAAAATTAAATAATGAAACAAAAGACAGAATGAATAGGAAAAACAAAACACCAAACAAAATAATGAAACAGCAAAAGATCTAAAGAAAACAACAAATTAGAAAGAAAGAACAAAAGAAACAATAAAAGAATGAATGAAAGAACAAACGTAAGAAAGAAAGAACAAAAGAAACAAAAGAACGAATGAAAGAAAGAACGAATAAACAAATGAAAGAACGGAAGAACGAAAGAAAGAACAAATGAAAAAAGAACAAACAAAAGAAAGAAAGAAAGAAAGAAAGAACAAACAAACAAACCAACGAATGGAAGAACAAAAGAATGAAAGAAAGAACAAAAAAGAGAGCAAACAAACAAAAGAAAGAACAAACGAATGAAATAAAGTAGTAATCAAACAAATGAAAGAACAAACAAAAGAGAAAAACGAACAAACAAACAAAAGAATGGAAGAACTAAATAAAGAAAGAACAAACAAATTAATGAATGAAAGAACAAAAGAAAGAGAACAAACGAACAAAAGAAAGAACAAACGAAAGAAAAACGAACAAAAACAAAAGAATGGAAGAACAAAATAAAGAAAGAACAAATGAAAAAAGAATGTAAGAAAGAAAGAAAGAAAGAAAGAAAGAAAGAAAAAGAAAGAAAGAAAGAAAGAAAGAAAGAAAGAAAGAAAGAAAGAAAGAAAGAAACCAACGAATGGAAGAACAAAAGAATGAAAGAAAGAACAAACAAATTAATGAATGAAAACAAAAGAATGAAAGAAAGAACAAACAAATTAATGAATGAAAGAACAAAAGAAAGAGAACAAGCGAACAAAAGAAAGAACAAACGAATGAAATGAAGTAATCAAACAAATGAAAGAACAAACGAAAGAGAAAAACAAACATACAAACAAAAGAATGGAAGAACAAAAGAAAGAAAGAACAAATGAAAAAAGAACAAATGAAAGAAAGAAAGAACAAACAAACCAACGAATGGAAGAACAAAAGAATGAAAGAAAGAACAAACAAATTAATGAATGAAAACAAAAGAAAGAAAGAACAAACAAACCAACGAATGGAAGAACAAAAGAATGAAAGAAAGAACAAACAAATTAATGAATGAAAGAACAAAAGAAAGAGAACAAACGAAACAAAAGAAAGAACAAACGAATGAAATGAAGTAATCAAACAAATGAAAGAACAAACGAAAGAGAAAAACAAACATACAAACAAAAGAATGGAAGAACAAAAGAAAGAAAGAACAAATGAAAGAAAGAAAGAGAAAGAAACGAACAAAGAAACGAAAAATTAAAGATACAAAATGAAAAAAAGAGAAAAACACAAAAAAGTGCAAAAAAAATAACAAACAGAACATCAAATAAAAGAAGAAATAAAAACAAAACAGAAAGTGAACAAAATAATACAACACAGAGTGAAGATGAAAGAATATGAACAAACAAATAAAATAAGTCAGAATAAAAGTAAGAACGAAACACATGATGGCAGACGCACTGAACGCTGACACTGCAGAAGTGTGAAGGAGACGCAGCAGAGACGAGTCCGTCTGAAGATCCGTTCACACAAGAACCAGAACTATAACCGTACAGATCTAAGATCATTCTAATTAACGGCACTGAGAAACTATATCGTCAGAATCACTTTCAGAACACTCAGAATCCATCAGAATCCATCGTGCTTTGAAGGGCTTGAGCATTTAAAGCGACAGCGTGGTGTGAGAGAGTTACAGTTATCGTTCTTGTTGTGAACGGGCCTGGAGACTATCACAGATCTGTTAACCAGCGTGGGTCAGTTGGTCAGTTGGTCAGTTCCTAAACATCTGGCAGAAAGCTCTGGAGTTATTCCAGGTGTTACAGATTAGGCTTCAGGTTTCTACGGGCAGGACAGACAGGAAGAGACTGAACGAGTCTCAGTATATCAAGATTTAAACAAGACGCAAGAGACTTTAAAGCAGTTAAACAACGATCCAGACGGAAAACTGTTTTCAGCTGCTGAGTGACACTTTATACTTTTCCCAGGATCTTTAGGAAATTATTTTATTGTCCTTTTTAAATCTAGAACAACACAGACGCTTCAGGGGCAGGATGTTCTTCAAAATCACAAACAAATGAAAACACGCAAGAATCATAATGAATGTTTATGATGTTGAGTTGATGATATGAAGCAGCGTGGTGCCGCACGCAATCCAATTTCCACCGGCACAGGTGGAAATCTTGTGACTGATGTCGGTTAACAGATATTTACATTATGACTCGGTTCCAAAACAGTGAGCTGCCTTTTAACGGAGCATCCTAAAAGAAATTAAACCCTATACGTCTTTCATATAACTTGCACTCCACAAAAACAAACAAACAAACAAAGATTTGGATTGAACTACTTTTCAGTACTGTATGACAGTGTTGTTATATTTAACTAAAACTATTAAAAATGGTTTTCATTAAATGAAATAAATCTGAAAAAATAAAATATAAGAAGAAAAATAAATTAGAAATTAGAAGTGTTTCCTTGGCTAATATTTTAATTTGAAGTACTAAAATTACAAAGACTAAAAAAAAAAAAAACAAATAAAAATAAAGCTAAATAGAAATATATAACAAAACTAAAATTAAAATGTAATTTAATAAATAATTTAATGAATAAATACACTAAAAAATGCTGGATTAAACCGTCTGGGTAGTTTTATTTAACCCAACTAATGTTTAAAAAAATACTGTATTGCTTGCTTAAAATGAACCCAAAATATGTTGAAAATGAACATATATTAATTTGTTTAATAAATGAACATTTATCAATGTTTAATTAAAAATAATTAAACAAACATTTATTAATTTATTGCTTATTAATAAATGTTCACCTTTTGATTATTATTGTTGCCTCTAGTAATTATGTGTCTGATTTTTAATTTCCAACCTATTTTGAGTTCATTTTAAGCCAGACATATAGTCATTTTTAAACAATAGTCGAGCAATTATTGTTGGGCAAACATTTAACCCAACCGCTGGGTTCATCCATTTTCAACCCAACTTGGGTTGTTTTTTTAGTGTACTAAAATAGTATATAAATAATGCTAAAATAACACTACTGCATGAACTATATTCAAAATGCTCTTTTAATTCACTAGAATTTCTCTAATTTTGTTTGGTTTTTCAATGCATTCTGCTAGCAATGCATTATGGGATTTGCTTGACTGTAAACAATATATGCAATGCTGTCTAAGAACATCTTAAAGTCCCCCTGTAGTCAATCAGTTTTTTTCTTAAAACTCATCTTTGATTACCAAAATGACATATTTAAACATTTTTTCCAGTGAAAAAAATTCTTAAAGCCTTAAAATTGCTTGAATGTAACTCTACACCCCTGCCTCATTTAATATACACAGACTCATAAATATGATAATTAGCCCCGCCTCCACTCACTCACGAGCTCAGAGATCCACTCGGTCAACTTACTGAGGCAAACACTGCACAATGATATTGCTTTTTACAAAGTCGTCATTGGACACATAACAGTAATTAATATGATTAGTGTTTTGTTTGACTACATTATCAAACAGATAATAATGTGTTGCTCAAACCATAATCACATTCACAAGTCAGACAGCTGTCTTCTAACAATCAGTATCCTTAGAAATGCTTTGAACACCTCTGAACGTCAGTGGAGAAAGTTCATCATAACATCATAATATACATCATACACTCGCTATATCGCTAAATTTACCTGATTTTTCAAATCAGCAGAAAAATTCACCGGGATAACCTTTTTTTGAGACTCCCTTGTATGGTCAGTTAATGATATGCTAAAGCCCTCTGGCACATTGATGTGATTGGTCACAAGGTAGTTTGTGACGTCAGAAACTTTAAACCAGCGGGTTTGAGACCGTCTTTGGTTCACTGCAGTTTTTTAAAGAGAAAATAGTCTGCAATGGTGTTGACTTATGAATTTGCACATGGTTTGTATTAAAGCATATTAAAAACACCACAGAGACATATAAACAACATTAAAACTTGATTTCACCACAGGGGGACTTTAAAAGGCTTAAGCTTTGTTTCTATGATGCCTTAAAATGCTGCCTAAATAGGCAGCTCACTAGGTTTTGGAAAAGAGCCTATTTCTCTCTCTTTGGCAAGCAGATGAAAGCAGATGCAGGGCGTCATGCAAGAGGAATGTGAGTCCAAGCAGTAAGTTGCATTTGCAACATGGAGCAAAACACCTGAATCAAGCATTTCACAATGAGTTAGATGTTCAAAAGTAAACATACCCATACCATATCTAGTCTATGTCTCTCCAACTCCTGGCAGAGAGAGTTGGCAAAGGCAAGAACAAAAATAAATAAATCAATGTATACAAATCCCCATTAGAGTGATTACCCATAATGCATTTAGAGGAATAGTTGAGCCAAAAAACAACATTCTGACAGATAACACAGAAGAAGTTTCATTTTTGGCTCAACGATTCCTTTAAAATAATCATATAAAAGAATAAAAGCAGCAGAGACTTGAGGCATTCTTCAGTGAAACAGTGTTTGCGTCTGCTCATACCTGGTGCTTCAGGATGATGGCCTGCTGTCTACGGAGCGCCTTCTCCTTCAGACAGAGATAAAAATAAATTACTGCCTTATTTCCATTAGTGAGATGGGTGAGGGAAAGAGATGCAGATGGAGGGGTGTCATAAACCGATAGGATTTTCTCCATTTATTTCTGCAGTATATTGAAACGGCTGGGTTTTGATTGACAGGCGTACCGTCGCGGGGCACCTGAGTGTTAATGTAAAATGAGAAACGGAGTATCGCCGCCGTCTCGGGTCTCACTCAATCTGCTCACAGAAATACACCCAAATGGGTATAAAAACGTGCATTAGTCCAGTTTCAGATTTTTGTTTTTTATTAAGGCACATTTTTTGTACCCATAATGTTTCTAATCATATAAAAAACAAATATTTCAAGTGAATCATTTGAAAACTGAAATCTCAAAACGTAACAATTATTTCTGTTATCTATAAAATCAAACCACCAATAAGGTGCATTTTTGTTATGAGTAACGTAATATCTGACTGTTCCGACTGTATTTTAAGTTTATCCAATTAGAAAACTATGGGAGAAAACATGGAATGACGTGAACAGGTTTAAAATAAATGGTAAATTTAAACCAACGGCTGGGTTAGTTGATCCAAACATGGGTTAAAACAACCCAGCATTTTTAGAGTAAAATACTGAGATAAAATGTTTGCAGTTAACAATTCAGTAAATCAATAAAATGCATTAATAAAAACCTTTATTCGTTTTTCAGCTTCTAGTATTTTGGCGTTGGCAGCCTCTTCCTTCTTTCTTCTTTTAGCCTGTGAACATAAACAGAAGTTATACCACTTAATACATAATCAATATTAATTTAACATAAGAAATTATTTGACACGTTATATATCTTCACCAGTAAGTGTTTAAATGTGTAGTACAGTATGAACTAAAAAATGTGAGTTTAAATACATATATATATATATATATATATATATATATATATATATATATATATATATATATATATATATATATATATATATATTTATTTATTTATTTTTTTTTTTTTCAGATTTCTGATGACATTTGATAGACATTCCATATTTTTGTGTTTTTTTTGTTTGTTTGTTTGTTTTTTTATTGAAATGGCTTAAAAGGATGATTTTGTCCCAGTCAGAGGAAACATCATTTTTAAATCAAAGTGTCATTATAGAGAAGCAGATTAAATAGTATAAGAAATAAAATATAATCTAGAAAAAAATCTAGTGAAAATAATCAAGATAAATTTTTTATGTCGGCTACCAACCCTCAAGACAACTTCATATTCATTACTAGATAGTCGATTAAAAAACACTCAAAGCTTTCTGTATTAGACTGTTGAACTCTTCTTGGAAGAAACGACTGATTAATATTACAAGCTTGTGCTTCAATCAAGATGACAATCACTTTTATGCCAGTAAATTAAAATAGGAAAACACAAGCAGGGCTTTAAAAGTACCTTAAACTCTGAAAGAATAAATTAAATTCACATTAAAATGATTGCAGTAGTCAGTCTATCGAAGGCAGTTAGGGTTCATTAACTGACCGTGTTATAGTCAACATGCTAACTGCTTGTCCTAACGTGTGAAAGATTAATGTGGATGCTTTAGGAGGAATATTTGTTAAATTTTAGTGTCACTGTCTGTGACAATATCCAGTGGTGACATGTGTGTCTTTATGCTTTACCTGATTAAAGTTCAGTTTGTTTGTTTGTTTTTTAATGCCATGCCAGCTTCTGTGGCTATTTTCATGGCGAGAAAATTTATGGTAAATCTATATCAGGTTTTTTTTCCATTTTTGATAAAAACTCAAACTATTAGGGATGCACCGATACCAGTATCACCAAAGAGTGATACCTCACGTGACATAACTGACAGAATGTGTGTCAGTATCCATGGATTCGGTCTTAAAGAGACTGTAGCCTAATTAAATATTTGTCATTAATGTTAATAAAACAACAAAAGATGTTAAAGGTGCCATCGAACGTTTTTTTACAAGATGTAATATAAGTCTAAGGTGTCCCCTGAATGTGTCTGTGAAGTTTCAGCTCAAAATACCCCATAGATTTTTTTTAATTAATTTTTTTAACTGCCTATTTTGAGGCATCATTAGAAATGCGCAAATTCAGGCTGCGGCCCCTTTAAATCGCACGCTCTCCGCCCCCTCCCGAGCTCTGGACTCTATCACTGCATAAACAAAGTTCACACAGCTAATATAACCCTCAAAATGGATCTTTACAAAGTGTTCGTCATGCAGCATGTCTAATCGCGCAAGTACAGTGTTTATTTTGATGTTTACATTTGATTCTGAATGAGTTTGAGGCTATGCTCCGTGGCTAACGGCTAATGCTACACTGTTGGAGAGATTTATAAAGAATGAAGGTGTGTTTATGAATTATACAGACTGCAAGTGTTTAAAAATGAAAATAGTGACAGTCTTGTCTCCGTGAATACAATAAAAAACGATGGTAACTTTAACCACATTTAACAGTACATTAGCAACATGCTAACGAAACATTTAGAAAGACAATTTACAAATATCACTAAAAATATCATGATATCATGGATCATGTCAGTTATTATTGCTCCATCTGCCATTTTTCGCTATTGTACTTGCTTGCTTACCTAGTCTGATGATTCAGCTGTGCACAGATCCAGACGTTAATACTGGCTGCCCTTGTCTAATGCCTTGAACATGGGCTGGCATATGCAAATATTGGGGTCATACATATTAATGATCCCGACTGTTACGTAACAGTCGGTGTTATGTTGAGATTCGCCTGTCTTTTAAATAAATGAGATTTATATGAGAAGGAGGAAACAATGGAGTTTGAGACTCACTGTATGTCATTTCCATGTACTGAACTCTTGTTATTCAACTATGCCAAGATAAATTCAATTTTCAATTCGATGGCACCTTTAAATAAATGTGTACATGGTAAATAAACCTACTGTATCTGAAAAACAAGTTTATTTAATTTGTATCTCTATAGTATTTGTTGTATTGTTTGTAATTTGTTTGTAAATTTCTTTTATACAACAACAATTATATATAAATATTGGTAATTATGCTCTTTGAAGGTTATTGGACACTGTGAAATTTTTGTTTTTTTAAGTTTGTGACAAGCACATAAAAATTATGACTTTTTTCATCAGAGTAATAATAAAGAAGCTGTCCTACATTCATTAGTCTCACTGTGTTGTGCTTGGAAAACTGCAACATCACCAAAAAAAAGAGAGAGAGAGAGAGAGAAATTAATAAATGTATAGACATCGGTATCAGCGCATACTAGAAAAAGTATCGGTACTCGTACTCGGTCCTTAAAAAATGGTATCGGTGCATCCCTAAAAACTATATTTGGTTTAACTTTGTTAAAAATGACTTCAATAGTGTTAACTGAGTAAAAAAGGTTTCTCAAGCACAATGTGATAAAAGATGTTTCAGGGTTTTGACAGAAAGATCATGTTGGTGAATCTTCTCCTAATATAGAGACAGAGCGCATTTAGGCCACACCATTGTCTCCATTGACTTTGTATTGCGTGAAGCTGCCTCCTTGTCATTTCTTGCTTATAACAAAAAGACAGAACAGTGTCTAAAAGCTGCTGTGTGACAAGGTGTACAGCAAACAAGCTAAAAAACACAGAACTAAGTTTTTATAAGCAACCGAACAGTAAAAGCCAGTCTTTAAGGAGACAAAAGTGGATACAAGCAATAAAATGTGAAGCATCAGCAGAAAGAATGGATAAATTGTGGGATTTTGACACTCAGTATGCCTACGTGTGCAGTAAACATTGTCACACTGGTAAGTCAAATATCCAAATGTCGGTAACACTTTAGTACAGGGAACACATAAACTATTAACTACGACTTTTCCCTCAATAAACTCCTAATTTACTGCTTATTAATAGTTAAGGTTTAGGTATTGGGTAGGATTCAGAATGTAGAATAAGGCATTAATATGTGCTTAATAAGTACTAATAAACAGCCAATATTCTAGTAATATGCATGCTATTAAGCAACTAGTTAAAAGACGCTAAAATAAAGTGTTACCCAAATGTCATTTTTATATATTATGTTTTCTTTCGCCGATTACGTTCCCCTCCAGTTGGCGTAGTTCTCAGAGTAATATGACACATTGCGCTCTGTCTCAATTGCCTCTATCTACTTTTGTGTCCTTAAACACTTGTTTTTTTGGGGGGGGTTGACAGCTTATAAAAACTTAGTTCTGTGTTTTTTAGCTTGTTTGCTGTACACCCTTTGTTCTGTTTTTTGTTATAAGTCAGAAATGACAAAGAGGCTTCAAGCAATGCAAAGTCAATGGAGAGGGTTTGACTTTTTGTCCCCTGGCTGGCATGATGTTCAGATTATGACGCGTGTCGCTCTTTCTCTATTAAAACTTGTGTGTCATCCTGGAATGGCAACAAAGGAAATAAACAATCTGTTCCCATCAGTTTGAAAATTGACAGAAACTTCTTCTGATTAAAGTTCAGACACACCTCATTTATTATTACTACTACTTCCCACACTTCAAAATAACCGTAAAGTCATCATGACAAAGCTGACAGCTTTTCAATCACTTTCCACTTCATTTCAAATAGTTTTTAAACTAAAATGTTAGTTTTGCATGTATGCTTAAATATTTAATTTATAATACTTAAGTATTTAATTCTAAATATATGCATATCTAATTTATATTTGTATTATACTATTTTTAAAGTATTTATACTGTACATACACTTTTAGAAAGCTTGGTAACACTTTATTTTACAGTGTCATTGTTACATATGTTACATGTATTTACTGTAGTAATAACTAGAAATTATGCATAATTACGTGCAATTAACCTTAAATCAAACCCTCATCGTAAACCTAACCCTATAGTAAGTACATGGAGTTAATTGTCGTTACTCAGTACTTAAATATATAATTACACTGTAATACTGACACCTTAAAATAAAGTGTAACCGAAAGCTTTTTTGGAAAGAAATGAAAGAAATTAATACTTATTATTCAGCAAGGGTGCATTAAAGTCATCAAAAGTGACAGTAAAGACATTTATAATGTTACAAAAGCTTCTATTTCAGATAAATGATGTTCTTTTGAATTTTTTATTCATCAAAGAATCCTGAAAAACATCAAAGCATCAAACATCAAAAGCATCAAATCAGCATATTAGAATGATTTCTGAAGGATCATGTGACACTGAAGACTGGAGTAATGATGCTGAAAATTCAGCTTTGATCACAGGAATAAATTACAGTTTAAAATATATTCACATAGAAAACAGTTATCTGAAATGTAAGTTTTTGCTGTATTTTGGATCAAATAAATGCAGCCTTGGTGAGCAGAAGAAAATTTTACCAATCTAAAACTTTCGAACAATAGTGTATATACAGTAATTTGTTTTAAATTTACATTTGTATTACATTTATAATATTTTAGTGTATATAAACTTTTTTTATAAGTACCTCCAAAATCTGCCGAGCACGGAGTTCTTTCTCCATACGGACCTGCTGGATTCTCTTGAACTTTTCCTGTGGAAAAAGCCAGGAATGTCAGAGAATGAAGATCTGAAGTGTCAAAAGCAACAATGTGCATGCACAAACACAAACGACATGAGAAAGCATTGCATCGGCTGATTTCTGACCTGCTGTTTGAGAATCTTCATTTGTTCCTTGTGTTTCCGCCGCTCTTCCGCTGCCATGATTGCTGGAAGTTCAGAGGAAAATGATTTAGAAAGTGTACTAGAAACCAGAAACATCTTATAAAGCTCAAGCTCACCCTGCTGTCTCCTGGCCTCTTTGGCCGCTCGTGCCAGTGCCTGCTTTTCCAGCTTACGCATCAGCTTCATCTGAGCCGCCTGCCGCGCGATTTCTGCCAGATATGGGAGGTCTTTAGAAGTAATCCATCATCAGAAACTCTATTCAAGTTCAACTGTCCACCTTAAGCTATTTTCCTTGAATGTGCAAGACTTCCGACTCATTATAAATAAATAGAAGAATTGCAGTAAAGAGTAAAACTAAAACTGAAGATGTTTAGAAATGTTTTAGTTTCAGAAGCGGTACCCTGAGCCTCCAGTTTGCGCAGTAGTTTGGCCTCAGAGGTGCTGAGAACATCAGCTTCACTCTCGTCAGGCGCTCGGCCTTTCCTGCGAGAGCGAGCGGGGTCACCGGCAGGACTGCTCAAAGGGTCAAGACTCTTCAGACGACCCCGCCGACCTTCTATCGCTAGGATACGGGGGATGACTTCCTCCTCTTTCAGCACGCACCACTGTAACCCCTGAAGAAGACAACATTGTTTAGAAAATAAATTATTAGGGAAAATGTATTAATTTTATTGGCTTCTTTTAAATTTTTTTATTTAATATTTAAAACACTTTAACACAACAGACAACATTGTTTAGAGATTTTTTAAAATATACAATTATAAATAATAAATATTATTTTTTATTATTTATTATTAGTAGTAATTGTAATAGTAGATAAAAACTGATGATGAATAATAATAAGTACAATTTTGGCTCATTTTATTATTTTTTTTATTAAAATGTAAAAACAAACACTTTCACACTACGGAAAACAACACTGTTTACAGAATAAATAGTTTTTACAATAATAATAATAATAATAATAATAGTAGTATTAGTAGTAGTAATAGTAAAAAAAAAAAGATAATATCTAAAATAGTTATAAAATAAAAAAAGTATAGTTATGACATTCATGCATTATTATTATTATTTAGATGGCTTATTTATTATATTTTTTATTTAATATTTAAAACACTAACACAGCAGACAACAACATTGTTCAAATAATAAATAATTATTTTTTAAAAATATATAATAAATAATATTTATTATTTATAATTATATGTATTATTATTATTAGTAGTAGTAGTAGTATTAGTTGTAATAGTAGAGTAAAAAAATAATATCTAAAGTAATTTATTATTATTATTTCTTTGATGGCTTATGTTATTTATATATATATATTTTTTTTAATTAAAATTTAAAACAAACACTTTCACACTATGGAAAACAACATTGTTTAGAGAATAAATATTTTTTTACAACAACAATAATTATAATATATAATAATAATAATAATAATAATAATATAATTAGTAGTATTAGTAGTAGTAATAGTAAAAATATAATATATAAAATAGTTATAAAATAAAAAAATAGTATAAAATAGTTATGATATTCATGCATTATTATTATTAGATGGCTTATTTATTATATTTTTTATTTAGTATTTAAAACACTAACACAGCAGACAACAACATTGTTCAGAGAATAAATAATTATTTTTAAAAATATATAATAAAATAATATGTATTATTTATAATTATATGTGTTAGTAGTAGTATTAGTTGTAATAGTAGAGTAAAAAAATAATAATATCTAAAATTATTTATTATTATTATTTCTTAGATGGCTTATGTTATTATATTTTTTAAATTAACATTTAAAGACTTTAACACCACAGAAAACAACATTGTTTAGAGAATATTTTTAATATTATTATTAATATTAATTCAAATATTAATAATTTAGTAGTAGTAATAACAGTAAAATAAAAATTATAATATCTAAAATAGTTATTCATTTATTATTATCATTATTATTATCATTATTATTATTATTGCTTAGATTGCTTATGTATTTATTCATTTATTTATTATATTTAATACATATTAGATTCTATTAATATTAAAATAACAAATTAGTATTTATACTTATATTATTTATTTTTATATTAGTATGTAATAATATTACTCTAATAAAAAAGGAAAAAAAAAAAACACACTCCACAGATATACAACACTACAATGTTTATTACAGTAAAACTATAATAAACAGTGAAAAATAATTACCTGTGGTCCATCTCTGGCTTCATAGAAGTCGCCAACCTTTATTTAGCACTGAAGCTAAAATGATCACGTGTAATGTCGCTTATTCCGTTTCTGGTCAGATACTGTGAGGGGTGAGAACATGAGATTAGCAGAAAGGCAGGAGCATCGGTCATGAAGAAGCCCACACCGGTCGAACACAACTTCTCTTGCCTTGATGACATCAGGGTACTGTCTGAGTCTTCTGCCGCACGGAGCATAGTACGCCACCTCTCCCCGTAAACGTCCAGACACGTTTGTGATGCGCGTCTCTCTCTGCCATCTGCAAACACAAAGAGTTTCATTTCATGCTATAGACTCAAAGTGAAGTCATGCATAAATGAGACAACTACAAGTCAGTCATTTGTAGGCTGGAAAGTGGCAGGAAAACCCATTCATTACTTTTTCTATTCCTTTTAGACACTTTAGCATCACCATGTTTTCAGGACAGGGTGTTTTATTAGCTGCATTAGTAACATTTTAGTTTGGGGACAAATTCTCACTGTTAACTAGTTGCTTATTATCATGCATATTACTAGCATATTGGCTGTTTATTAGTGCTTAAAAAGCAAATATTAATGCCTTATTCTGCATGACTATATTCTACATCCCTTAATCCTAAACTTCACCAACAACAACTACCTTATTAACTATTAATAAGCAGTAAATTAGGAGTTTATTGAGGCATAGTTAATAGTGAAAGTGTGTTCCCCAAGCTACAGCATGAGCACTACATTTAGTCATGTTAAGTCACATTTATTTATATAGCGATTTATCCTCCTTATTTTTACATAAGAGTGCTGTGGCCATTTGTAAATTGTTATCAGCTTCCAGTTATTTTTAGTCTGTTATGCTGCTTGATATTGCATAATTCAAGTAAAGTTTTGTTCTCATCCAATGCATTCAAATGAAAAATACTACTGAATATTAAGTGTCTTTTAATAGGTTTTAGTGGAAATGTATCAATTCTGTATCAAATGTATTCTGAAACTCTATTTCAGAATCTTATAGTTTCTGTGCCAGATAAATTCTGATGTGCTAAAGGAATTTTAAAAAAGAATCTAAATAAATGTGATTATATTTTAAAGTCCGCCTGTAGTCAATAAATTTATCCCTTAAATCTCCAAAATTACATATTTAAACATTTTTTCCATTAAAAAATATTTCATAATGCCTTAAAATAGCTTCAATGTAACTCTACACCACCCTTGCCTCATTTAGTATGCATCGATCTATGAATATGCAAATTAGCCCCGCCTCCACTTGCTCACACCAGTTCAGAGATCCATTTGTTTCTGATCACACATTGACGTGATTGGTTACAAGGTAACCAGAAACACCAGCGATTTCAAACCGCGTTTTTGAGACGGTCTTTTTTCACAGCGGTTTTAAAGAGAAAATACTCAGCAATGATGTTGACTTATGATTTTGCACATGGTTTGTCTTAAAGCATATTAAAAACATCACGGACATATAAACAACATTAAAAACTTGATTTTCACCACAGAGGGAGTTTAATATGATTAATATGATTACATATTATAAGTTATTGCCCCCTCAGATGACTTTATTGTGTTTTTTTGACAACAAGTCAAAGCACATTGCCCAAAACATTTTCTCTCTCTCTAAAGAGAAGCAGCTGCAGCAGATGAAAGGCTGTTGATGATCTTGTTTGTGGATTCTTGCATTGCTGTGGCAATAACAAACCTCTGTACTCAAGGGGGCGATAGAGTGTCCTTCAAATGTCTGTCGTTAAACCAGATGAGCTGTTGCTAAATGGAAGCTGCTTTAAACATGCTGACTTACTCAGAGATTCTCTTCAAACTGTAGAAGACAGTTTACAATAACGCCACTTAGTAGATTGACACATACAGCATTCACACTTGCATAGTTAGAAACAATTCTGTGTTAAAAGCAAGTTTGTTCTGGGCCTGCAAATGCGTGACAGCACTAATCAAAAGAAATGAATGGTCAGTGTAAATGATATGGCTTTAAAGTCACGTCTCACCCATATTCTAGAGGTTTGCGTAGTGCACTCTCATCTGTGACTCTTCTCCGTTTCCCTAGGGACATGGTAGATAAGCAATATAAATGACAAAAACATACACTTGTAGCTTTAAAGTCAAAGTAAACTCTTTTAATCCAGATTAGATTTTCATATGAAAAATATAAACACGCTTAAGTGCGCCACATGCTGTTTCCTGAAGGAATTTAGAGTCAGCTGAATGACACTGGCAGGGCGGATCCTCATTTTCACCTCACAAAGATATATTCTTCTTTGCTTTATGATTGTTTGGTACACACAATATACTGATATTTAAATAGTGTTTATTTTTGAACCAATCAGTCACTTGGTTACTATAATTTTGTTATGCAAGTAGTTTGTCTTTCTTTCTTCAGTCGAAAAGAAATGAAGGTTTTTGAGTAAAACATTCCAGGATTTTTTGGAGTTGCGCTGAATCAGCCTAAAAAAAATGCTCTAGAATCTTTATTAGGACGCAGCAGCATAGCGTCTAATGCTGTAAGATCTCTGGTCAAACAAACGATTGGCTGAAAGCGGTGTCAAATAAATATCTGATATATCATTGGTTAAAAACGTAAACAAGCCTCCACGTGCTGGCTACGTCATATCATCACATTAACATGCCGATTCGGTGCTGTTGTCGTCTGAGCTGCTGCAGAGGGTGAAGTTCTTTGTTAAGAACTGAAATGTGTATTTATTTATTTTTCAAATTCATTATTTGTTTATGTATTTCTGTTATTTCCAGAATCCAAAAATGTTATGTTTTCTGGCACTGTGCCAGTCTGCCAGATTATTTTATTATTTATTTATTTATTTATTTAATTTTATTTATTTATTTATTTATTTATTTATATTTATTTTATTTTATATTTTTTATTTTATTTTATATTTTATATTTTTTATTTTATTTTATATTTTATATTTTATATTTTATTTTTATTTAATATTTATATTTTATATTTATATTTATTTATATTTTATTATTATTTAATATTTTATTTTTTATTTTATTTTATTTTATTCAATTAATTTTATTTATTTTATTTTATTTTTATTTTTTATTTTTTATATTTATTTTATTTTATTTTATATTTTATATTCTTTATTTTATTTTATATTTTATATTTTATTTATTTTTTATTTTATATTTTTATTTTATATATATATATTTTTTTTTATATTTTATATTTTAGTTTTAATTATTTTATTTTATTTTATTTATTTTATTTTATTTTATTTTATTTTATTTTATTTTATTACCAGAAGTCCAGAAATTTTTTGTTTTCAGGCACTGTGCACGTTGCAAGACTTTTTTGAAACAGACATCACAGTGTACATAAATACAAATACTGTGAACAAACGCTTTTTTGCCTCTTCTGTTACACATAGGTCTACATCAAATTGTCCGGCAATGAATAGAGTAGGCTTTTTCAGAATCACTGTATCATGATACCATGGATATAATGGACAAAATTGTATTATGAGTACATTGTAGTTGCGAGTACACCAGAGTCCTACTAAATGCCGCAAAGTGTCCTCCTTTTTGGTGTTATGGAAATGGCCACCCTAATTGGTACTTCCGTCTATGTCACGCGTGACCTGTCCAACGTGATTATGTAATGATTGGCACATCGCAGAGCAGTGCAAGATGAGCATTAGTGGTTAAAAAGTATATACATTTTTTTTTTTTTTTTTTTTTTTTTTTTTTTAGAAAATGACAGATTGTTTCACTGGATAAGACTCTTATTCCTCATCTTATTCCTCTTTGAAGCTGCACTGAAACTGACATTTGGACCTTCAACCTGTTGAACCCCAGTGAAGTCCACTACATGGAGAAAAATCCTGGAGTGTTTTCCTCAAAAAAACCTTCATTTCTTTTCGACTGAAGAAAGACATGAACATCTTGGATGACATGGGGATGAGTAAATTATCAGGAAAATTGAATTCTGAGTCAATTTTAAGTGAACTAATCCTTTAATTTAATTAAGACAAGATGAAAAATATAAATCACAATATCAATTTAAGCAAACTGACAAAAATATGACAACAAAAAACAAGTATTACATTGTTTTTTGTAGATAAATGTCACAATTTGAACAATTTACAATACCTGGGGGTGCGGACACACTGTGAGATGAAAAAGATGGGCTGTGATTGGCTGAATTCCCAGAGTTGTTCACAATGGTTGGTGTGGCTGTGACAGGTGTTTTATGAACCTGTAGATTGAGAGGGGCGGGGCTAGTGCCGTGGGAGGAGTCTAGTACAGACGCTGAGGAACTGGTGAGTTTGAGTGGCGTTCTGTCCATTTCTAAATCTGTGTCCATCTCTTCATCTTTACCATTCTCATCATCAGAATCACTGTCTAAATTGCTGTCAGAATCTGCAGGAGAGAAAACAACATGAGAGTGTACGTGAGGGATTATGCGAACAAAATGCTGAGTTTTGCCATTCATTTAATTCTACACCACCCTAAAATAACATTAAAACCAAGCACGATTTAAGAACTCTCTTCGATACAAAGACCCTGTGAGTTCTTGTTTTTAATGTTGATAATATATTGCAATTTTTCCACACGATTGCACATAACATTGATTTTATCAGTTCAAAAAAACGGCTAATATTAAGTGATAAACATTTTAAATGCAGTATTGTCAGTATTGTTTGCTCAATTTTGCAATGGAATAATAGTTCCAACGAAAGCCACAGAAGAACTGTAACACGCAGCGGTGTTTCGTGAATGAATCGTGAGAGTCAATGATTCAATGAGCCATTCATAATGCAGCCATTTGCTTTGTTACTGAATGAATGAATGACTCAATGACTCACTCACTAAGACAGCGACTTACTGCCACCTACTGGTGGTTTTAGTTTAATATTTAAAAGTATCACTTAGTTTTTACCATTAATGCATATTTCTCTATTGAACCTTTTTATTTAAAACAATTTATTTTAAAAAGGTATTTATAAAGGTAAAAAAATACACTGGAAAATCAATTTAAAGGGGTAGCTATTTTCCCATAAAGGTGCAATATGTAAGATTTCTGTCCGCTAGAGGTCGCTAGAGGCCTATTCAAAACAAAGGCGTAGCTTGATGACAGCAAGTTTGAGCGCTGAATCTTGGGACATGTGATCTTCACATCACAGCCAGTGGAAACAAACGGGATAGGACTCGGGAAGAAATCATGTTCATGGATGTGATTATTAACATTACTGTAGTATGAAGCAGAGCAGGAGCGAGTGTTGTGGAGCTGAACGAGGAGCTGGAGCGATTGATCAACACACGCCTCACGAGCAGCGGGACTTTTATTATGCCACAGTCGCCGGCGCCGCTTCCGCTTTTCCGGTCATGAGTATGAGGTAACGCAGCTCTGTTTATCATATTAGATACATTTGAGAGAGTTGAAAATGATGTTATAACGTTACTCTGTGCGTTCGCTCGGCGGCTGCTGTGAGACACTGTTACACACTGCAGTAATATAGATCGATTTTACAATATCATATTAAATACTGGATGGCTTGTGTTGATAAATGGCATGCAATTAATTTTAAAACATATTGTATGATGGAGAAAATGCTGTATTACTGTTACTAAAAATAAAGCTGCATCTGATTATGCTATGTTAGCTACTTCACAAAATAGTGTTTTTCTCTGAGGCATGGTAAAGCATGGTACTCGAAAAAAATCAGGAAAATTAGATTTAAACAATAAGACTAAATGTGTTGAGCTATATAACAACAATTAGTTTTCTGTCTATAAATATATCAAACAGATGCTCCCTTGTCTATTAAAACATGTAAATATTAAAGCATATTTGGTGTTTCCATGGTTTCTACTAACTAAAAGCGGAAACCGAGGGTAACGCGGGTATGACGCAATTGACAGGCGACTCCTCACACGTCCCGGAGCCTTGGTTAAAATTGCAATTTTCTCACGATTTACAAATAGTTGCAAACATTTGGGATATTGTAAGTAGTCAAGTGAACAAAATTATAACACTGGCCTAGTGGTTTTTGGATATTTTACCGCAAAAAAATCTTACATATTGCACCTTTAATTATCCATACATAATTTTTTAAACTTCACGCTGACCTGAGAGACTGTCGTTTGAAATGTCATTTTCATCCTCATCCTCCATTAATGAGTCATCAGAGTCTTTACTGTCGGGGAGGTCAGACTCCGCCCCCCTGAAGTTCTCCACCAATGACGGTCTCTCTCTCTTCACCATCCTCTGTGCCATTTTACAGCCCTTCCCTCGGCCTGCTCTCAGAGTCGGACCAGGTGAGGTAGCGGTCCGACCCGTCTCTCTGACCGCCGTGGTGGTGAGGTTGATGGGGGTGTTGTATGCGGGGCTGGTGGCAGCCAGCAGTGGTTTATCAGGGACGCGTGCGCTCTGGCAGCGATGTTTGGTAATCAGGGCCAGAGGAGCGTCCTGCACTGCACTGGAGTGGTGGTTCTCAATAGGAAGAGACGGGAGGATCGGACCGTATGGACGTTTCTGGCTGCTCTGTGGTTCCTGTGCATCTCTCAACGGTGGAGGAAAGGCCTGTTTGATCGGCTCCTGAGGTAGTGACGGCTGATGGGACAGAGAGCAATTACTTCATCTGTCATTCATTGTGACTCATTGTTGCCTTCATGCACACAAATATAGGAACACATATGCAACTAATATATTCAAATCAATATTTAGAATATATTGTTTTTATTATAATGTAGAAGATTGTTTTCATAATAAACAGGCAAGCTGAGAATTGAATTATGCGTATGATATACACTACCGAATAAATACAGTAAAAATTGTGAAATATTATTACAATTTCAAATGCCTATTTTCTGTGTATATATATTGTAAAATTTAATTTATTCCTGTGATGCAAAGCTGAATTTTCAGCATCATTACTCCAGTCTTCAGTGTCACATGATCCTTCAGAAATTATTCTGATATGATGATCTGCTGCTAAACAAACATTTATTATCATCAATGATGAAAACAGTTTTGCTGCTTTTTTTATGATTTACAATTTAAAAAAAAACAGCATTTATTTGAAACATTATAAACATCAATTTTGATCAATTTAATGCATTTGCTGAATAAAATTATCAAAAAAATAAAAAAATCTCACTGACACCAATCTTTTGATTAGTCATATAGCTAAATTTACTGTGTCACCTGTTTGAGTTTGCTGATGTTGATAATGGTCTCGTCGAGGTAATTCTTGCACTTCTTCAGATGGTCCGAATGCAGAGGAGTGGATTTTGAGGAGGGCGTTGTGGGAGAGGAAGACGGAGACAGAGGCTTCGGCGATGGGGTGAGGGAAGGTGGTTTTGGAGAGGAGGAATGCGAGATGGTTTTCGGAAAGGACAGAGGCAGGTCGTTAGGGGACGGTGCGCCTTGGTTTATGCGCCGCTGTGTGACTAATTCAAGTGGTTTTGCGCTGGCTGCTTGACCTGTAGCCTGGATGACACTGGTTTGTGTGCTGGGCTCCTCCATGGGCCTGAAGGCCTGGATGTGTGATGGCGGCTGGGACGAGAGTGAAATAATTTATAAATAAGTTATTAACTTAAAGGATTAGTTCACTTCAGAATTCAGATTTCCTGATAATTTGCTCACCCCCATGTCACATTATATATATATATATATACTTTTTAACCACAAATGCTCACGTGACGTAGGCGGAAGTACCGTGGTAGGGCGAAAAACGCCATCTTATTTTCTCCCCCAACTTCAAAATCGCCAGACATCATTGTATTTTGTAAAGGCCGTTTGACTTAGTCTTTGGACGTTTGCTTTGTAAACACTGGATCGGTACTTCCGTACTTACGTAATGCATGGCGCATTGCAGAGCAGTGCAAGATGAGCTTTTGTTTTTATAACGCATCTCATTTTTATTTATTTTTTTAGAAAATGAGCGATGATTTCTCTAGATAAGACTCTTATTCCTCGTCTGGGATCATGTAGAGCTCTTTGAAGCTGCACTGAAACTGACATTTGGACCTTCAACCTGTTGAACCCCAGTGAAGTCCACTATATGGAGAAAAATCCTGGAATGTTTTCCTCAAAAACCTTCATTTCTTTTCAACTGAAGAAAGAAAGACATGAACATCTTGGATGACATGGGGGTGAGTAAATTATCAGGAAATTTTAATTCTGAAGTGAACTAATCCTTTAATATTGGTTACCTAACATTAAAGGGATAGTTCACCCAAAAATGAAAATTTGATGTTTATCTGCTTACCCCCCGCATCCAAGATGTAGGTGACTTTGTTTCTTCAGTAAAACACAAATGATGATTTTTAACTCCAACCGCTGCCGTCTGTCAGTCAAATAATGGGAGTGAATGGGAACTTGGATCAATAAGAGTCGAAAAACCTTGCATAGACAAATCCAAATTAAACCCTGTGGCTCGTGACGACACATTGATGTCCTAAGACACGAAACGATCACTTTGTGTGAGACACCGAACAGTATTTATATAATTTTTTACCTCTAAAACACCACTATGTCCAACTGCGTTCAGCACTCGCTTAGTGAGGTCTGATCGCGCTCTGACAGCAGCAGTGATGTCTAGCACTCAATGAAGTATAAGCGCGAGACATCACTGCTGCTGTCAGAGCGCAATCAGACCTCACTAAGCGAGTGCTGAACGCAGTTGGACATAGTGGTGTTTTAGAGGTAAAAAATGATATAAATACTGTCGTTTCGTGTCTTAGGACATCAATGTGTCGTCACGAGCCGCAGGGTTTAATTTGGATTTGTTTATGCAAGGTTTTTCGACTCTTATTGATCCAAGTTCCCATCCACTCGCATTATTTGACTGACAGACGGCAGCGGTTGGAGTTAAAAATCATCATTTGTGTTCTACTGAAGAAACAAAGTCACCTACATCTTGGATGCGCTGGGGGTAAGCAGATAAACATCACATTTTCATTTTTGGGTGAACTATCCCTTTAACTAACAATGAGCAAAACAGTATGAAGTTACAGTATTTCTCTTTTTTAATGTTAGTTAATACAAATCCTACTGTTCATAGTTAGTTCATGTTTTCTCAGGTCCACTAAATAATTTTAACAACTTTTGATTTTAATAATGTATTAGTAAATGTTGAAATTAACAACTAAAATTAATAAAGAAGTATTTTAGGTATGTTAACTAATGTAATGTTATCAATATAATTGTATTGTAAAGTGTTACCCATTTTTATTTTAGTTTTAATTTAAGTCATTTATACTTCAGCTTAACCTATTTTATTTCACTTATATCTAATTCTCGTCTGATATATATAATATATTATATATTATAGCTGACCTCCGTTACATACATACATGCATACATACAAAGATACATATATATATATACATATATACACATACATATACATACATATATATACATATCATATATACATATACATATACATATACTATACATATATATATATATATATATAATATATATATATATATATATATATATATATATATATATATATATATATATATATATTATATATATATATATATATGTATATATATGTATATGTATATATGCCTTAATTTTAACTAATCAAAACATTTTTAGCTTTAGATAAAATTAACAACACTGTTTTTCATTGACACACATACCTTCCGGATACCTTTCGGATCTTTTCCGCACTTTTCCAAGTCCACGCTATCATCACTCTGATCATCATCGTCGTCGTCGTCGTCGTCGTCACATCCTCCAGGTCGTCTGAGTCAGAGCTGCTAAGAGCATCGCTTGAGCTGTCAGAGCTGGATGCTGATTGGCTGTCGCTGTTGATGGAGACATCTGGCACCTTGCTATGAAGCTTCTGTCAGGAAGAGCAATGTCAGTTGACAGGAGCAGCCACACACACACACACTTTCTCTTTGTTTACACAACAACTGCTTTCTGCCGTCCTTCCAGTTGACATAACTAAAAATAGTCCCAAAAAAAGGTAGATAATATTTTATGACAGAAGTGTAAATGGCAGTGAGTGGTTTCTCAGCATACTGATACGAATGCTGCATATATCAGGAAAATATCAAATACAGTTTATCTACTAACACAAGTCAACTAAGTATCTGAATGAAAAATTTGAGTTCCACTAGAGAATACAACAATGTACGGGTTTTTATATACGGGTGATTTCATGATTTCAAATGCCATGTAATCCTTACCTGGTCTTTTGTTTTGAGTCTAGTTTTCTCTTCTAGCTGGTTTAGTGCTGGTTTTGGGCTGGTTTTCAGGCTCTTGGTCTGATCTGGAGTTTGAGGGCTGGAGAGGGTGTGGAAGAGGCCGAGCTCGAGTTTGTTTTTCCATTGACGGAGCCATTCAGCCCTGCTTCAGAAATGATCATGTACAAAACAAATAAATATACAGTACAACTACAGTCTAAAAATGCTGGGTTAAAACAACCAAGTTGGGTTGAAAATGGACAAACCCAGCAATTGGGTTGTTTTGACCCAGTGGTTGGGTTATTTAACCCAACTATTGTTTAAAAATGACCATATGTCTGGCTTAAAATTAACCCAAAATAGGTTGGAAATTAAAAATAAGACAATTACAAGAGGCAACAATAATAATCAAAAGGTAAACATTTATTAATAAGCAATTTAATGTTTATTGTTTCATTATTATTCATTAAACTTATGAATAAATGTTAATTTCCAACATATTTTGGGTTCATTTTAAGCAGTAATTTTTAAACAATATTTGAGTTAAAGGAACACTCCACTTTTTTTGAAAATAGGCTCATTTTCCAACTCCACTAGAGTTAAACTGTTGAGTTTTACCGTTTTCGAATCCATTCAGCCGATCTCCGGTTCTGGCGGTACCACTTTTAGCATAGCTTAGCATAGTTCATTGAATCTGATTAGACCGTTAGCATCACGCTTAAAAATCACCAAAGAGTTTTGATATTTTTCCTATTTAAAACTTGACTCTTCTGTAGTTAAATCGTGTACTAAGACCGACGGAAAATGAAAAGTTGCGATTTTCTAGGCTGATATGGCTAGGAACTATACTCTCATTCCGGCGTAATAATCAAGGAACTTTGCTGCCGTTCCATGGCTGCAGCAGTGCAATGATATTACGCAGCGTCTCTCACAAACGTCTCCATGGTTGCAAGGCACGTTCCCTGTGCAAGCAGGGGCTCACGGGCGCTGCGTAATATCATTGCACTGCTGCAGCCATGATACGGCAGCAAAGTTCCTTGATTATTACGCCGGAATGAGAGTATAGTTCCTAGCCATATCAGCCTAGAAAATCACAACTTTTTATTTCCGTCGGTCTTAGTACACGATTTAACTACAGAAGAGTCAAGTTTTAAATAGGAAAAATATCTAAACTCTTTGGTCATTTTTAAGCGCGATGCTAACGGCCTAATCAGATTCAATGAACTATGCTAAGCTATGCTAAAAGTGGTACCGCCAGAACCGGAGATCGGCTGAATGGATTCGAAAATGGTAAAACTCAACTGTTTAACTCTAGTGGAGTTGGAAAATGAGCCTATTTTCAAAAAAAGTGGAGTGTTCCTTTAAATAAACTGCCCAGCACGTTAGGCAAACATTTAACCCAACCGCTGGGTTTGTCCAATTTCAACCCAACTTGGGTTGTTTTTAACCCAGCATTGTTTAGTGTGTAGATTAAACTGAAAATGAATGGGCAAACTTTTTGTTTATAGACCAAGTACCAAGCTCACTAGGGTTTAAAACAGAGCCCAAATTTAGGAACACTGGCAAGTCATCTAAAAACTGTGAATGTGAGATGCCTGTGAAATCAGTGAGGATTATTTTCATCACAAGTATAGTAGAGGTGTAAATACATACAGTTTATATGTAATACTGTAAAGCATTAGCAGAATGTTTCAGTCCTGAGGCTAGAGATTCACAGTAAATAGTTGAACGTAGATGCATCAACATGTCATATACTGCAGCTGTGCTTTAGTGTGGAGGAAAACAAAACAAATCTTGTTTATCACACATTACCCACTTATTAAAAAGAAAAACATGCTTAAAAGTTGCTTTTTTTTTTTTTAACTTATCTGTGTTGTTAATGATTGATATTTGAATTTGCACCATTGTAAATCCACTGCTAAAAAACCCTACACTAAACACTTCTCTTGTAGAAAATTTCAGACCCGTTTCTCTTCTCCCATTCATAGCGGAAACACTTGAATGAGTATTTATAGCATTTTCCTGACAACTACAGACAATTTGGAAGAATACGTCAAAATGCAATCCAATGTTCCGGTGCAAATCTAAACATGACAGCGTAAAAAGGTGTACACCATTTCATACAGGAAGCGGCAGTCACGAGTGTCCAGTTTGTTTTCACAGAGAACGCGTTTTTGATTTCCACTGCGCTGTTTTTCCATGCAAATGTGCAGTTTGTCCATTGCACTCGCATCTTTCACAGCATCCTGTGCACGACGTGGCATTATAAACCGAGGCGCTCAAGTTAAAGGGTTAGTTCACCCAAAAATTAAAATTATCCCATGATTTATTCACCCTCAAGCCATCCTAGGTGTATATGACTATCTTCTTTCAGATGAACACAATCAGAGATATATTTAAAATATCCTGGCTCATCCAAACTTTATAATGGTATTGAATGGGAGTGTGATTTTGAATCCCAAAAAATGCATCCATCCATCATAAAAATAATCCATACAGCTCCGGGGGTTAATAAAGGCCTTCTGAAGCTAAGCAATGGGTGAGAAAAAGCAATTTTGTAAGAAAAATACCCATATTTAAAACTTTATAAACTAAAGTAACTAGCTTCTGGCAGACAACCATAAGCATTACTGTGCAAGTTGACTTGCACCACAAGAGTAACCCCTGACACGATGTATGATGCAGGATGTAGGGGTATCATAAGATTAGACGCCTCTCGCGGTTTAAACAAATAGGGCTGGAAACAAACTCAAGCTCCTCTTCTCACATTTCTCTTTAAGGGGGGTGTAATGCTATTTCATACATTCTCACTAATTTACACTGTTGAAGAGTTGCATTCTCATGCTAAACAACGTTTCAAAACACGAGTTGGACATATGACGAGTATTTCTGTGCCAAATGACTACTTCCGGTTTCCGTACAGGATTCGGAGAGTTTTCTTCTAGTGTGGCCTTTATCATGTAATAAAGAGCGGAATTCCTTGTATAGGCACTTCTCCTGATAAGCGTACACACACACACACATCACCCAGAACAAGAGCAAGATCACGCCCATCAATGCGCTTCGTTCGGGAAATGGAAGCCGAGAGATTTTTCAGCAATGGCTGTGTCCCAATTCAGATGCTGCACCCTTTGAAGGCTGCATACATCAGTCTCATTTAAGAAATTAGATTGCAACATAGGAAAGAAATTACAGTATTTTACACCTCACAATGAATATCAGTCAGTTTTATTACGGTTTTCTTAAATATGACATCCTTGATGACGTATGCAGCCTTCAAATGCGACCTCCGGAGGACGCAGCCTCCGAAATGAGACGCAGCTCCTGTCACCAAAGGAGTGTGTTTTTGGTTGTGAGGGAAAGATTACCTTTTTCAGCTTCCCAAAGAACCCAGCGTTAAGGGAATAGTGGATGAAGTTTGTTTTTCCGAGGAAGCAATGGAGTTGTGCATGTATGTTGTTTGTTCCCGGAATTTCGGTGATGATTACTTTGAAAACAAGTCCCAGTTCGGCGCTGGATTTGCAGATCGCGGGTTGTGAGTAAAGCTGCATCAGATGTCTGTGTTTTGTTGGCAGTCACCGCGCAAGTGCATATAATTTAAACGACACAAACATTTTTGTTCCTTTTTTATTTATAATGATGTCACAGCTTGCAGACGATCTCTACGCAAAAGGTTTAGCGTATCTGTCTTTTATAAATATGACAAAACTAAAGACTTTTCTGTCAGACTATTACTCTATATGTACTCAAGATTAACATGAGATTGGCAGAAACTGTGTGTGATACCCCCCCCTTTAAAAATGAAATGTTTTAGACTTTAATTCATGACCTGTGTTTTGTTTTGCTCCATTCTCTGCACTTCCACGTTCATCAATGGTCCTAAAATTACAATAATACCGTATATCGCAATTATTTCTGAGACAATATATCGGCCAACAAAAAGTAGCTGTCATGACAGGCCTACCTAGAGCTCAACCTAGCAAAAACAGAGCTTCTCGTCTTCCCTGCCACTCTGACTGTACTACACAATTTCACCATCCAGCTATGTACATCAACAATAATCCCATCAAGTTCGGTCGGAAATCTTGGGGTAATCTTTGATGACCAGCTAACCTTCAAAAGAGCACATTGCAAGTTTGCACTGCACAACATCAGGAAAATCAGGCCGTTCTTAACAAAATATGCTGCACAACTTCTCGTCCAGTCCCTTGTCATTTCTAGGCTGGACTAACGCTCTTCTGGATAGACTTCCATCATGTGCAATCAAACATCTACAAATGACTGGAAGTGAGTGATGCCTTGTGGTACCTTCACAGATAAAACTTTCCAAAATGTTTTTGTTCACTGTTCCTTGCTGGTGGAATGATTTTCCCAACCCTATCTGGAATGTTGAATCCCTGAAAATATTCAAGAAACAGCTGAAAACACCTCTTCCATCAGCAGAAAAAACCTCTTCCTTTCACTATTCCTCAGTCCGTCCCTGTTCTAGCTTGTACTATTCTAAACAATGCTTTCCTGTAGCTCAGTGGTTAGAGCATGGCACTAGCAATGCCAAAGGTCATGGGTTCGATCCCAGGGATTGCACATACTCAGATACAAATGTATAGTATAATGTAATGTAAGTCGCTAGCGTCTGCCAAATGCATGAATGTGAATGTGAAAACAATGTCTGAAACTTTGTATCACTAGCACTTCTCGAGTTTATTGCCTCTTTATGATGAATCACTTGTTGTATTCCTAATTTGTAAGTCGCTTTGGTAAAAGCATCTTAAAGGTGCCCTAGATTGTTTTTTACAAGATGTAATATAAGTCCTAGGTGTCCCCTGAATGTGTCTGTGAAGTTTCAGCTCAAAATACCCCATAGATTTTTTTAATTAATTTTTTAACTGCCTATTTTGGGGCATCATTAACTATGCACTGATTTTTCAGCACGGCCCCTTTAAGAGATGCGCTTCCTCTGCCACACGAGCTGTCGACTATATTACAGCGCATTTACAAAGTTCACACAGCTAATATAACCCTCAAATGGATCTTTACAAGATGTTTCATGCATGCTGCATGCATGCGTCGATTATGTGAGTAAAGTATTTATTTAGATGGTTACGTTTGATTCTGTGTGAGTTTGAGGCTATATGCTCTGTGGCTAAAGCTAACATTACACACTGTTGGAGAGATTTATAAAGAATGAAGTTGTGTTTATGCATTATACAGACTGCAAGTGTTTAAAAATGAAAATAGCGACGGCTCTTGTCTGTGAATACAGTAAGAAACGATGGTAACTTTACCACATTTAACAGTACATTAGCAACATGCTAACGAAACATTTAGAAAGACAATTTACAAATATCACTAAAAATATCATGATATCATGGATCATGTCAGTTATTATTGCTCCATCTGCCATTTTTCGCTGTTGTTCTTGCTTGCTTACCTTGTCTGTGCACAGATCCAGCCGTTAATACTGCCTTTCCTTGTCTAATGCTTGAACATGAGCTGGCATATGCAAATATTGGGGTCATACATATTAATGATCCCGACTGTTACGTAACAGTCGGTGTTATGTTGAGATCCGAGTGTTTTCCGGAAGTCTTTTAAACAAATGAGATTTACATAAGAAGGAGGAAACAATGGGGTTTGAAACTCAATGTATGTCTTTTCCATGTACTGAACTCTTGTTATTCAACTATGCCGAGGTAAATTCAAATTCTGATTCGAGGGCACCTTTAAATGAATAAATGTATATATAAAGTAATGTGAATTTTAGAAGGACAAAAGCAATTTTTTCTTAGTATTTGGGCACAACAATGTATCTTAGAATATTTATATTGCCTATATTATGAATGTTTGGAGCACACTGACATCTAAACATGCCGTCAAGGTAAGCAGCTCATTACTTTTAGGAATAAAAATACACATACAAAGAATAAGAAGGATAATTAACACACCTTTAGCAGGAGTGCGTCGGGGAGCATGAGACTGGAGGAGGGATTGTTCATGGTTCAGCGACGACATGCTGAATAATGCCGGCAGACCCAATAGATGAGGAAAAAAGGCCGCTGACCCGTGACCCTGAGTGTCGGCAGAACGCCACCAATCTGAGGAAACACAGAGGAGCACAATTTAACATTTCATAGGATCATGAGAGACTCGAGAGTCTTCACAGCTCTCATTTAACTGCATAAAGGCTTAAATAACTTTTTTTACTTTCAGGCAAAAAATTATCAACATTCAAAGTTTCTCATTTGTATCTGTTATTGCAGCTGTAGTTCATTAAAGACTTTTCTTAGGGGCAAAATGATTCCATATTCTAACACCAATCAAAAACAATGAATTAAGTCAAGTCAGATTTATTTATATAATGTTTTTCACAATAAACATTGTTTCAAAGCGGCTTCACAGAAAATTATGATGTTAATCAGATGTTATGATGTTTATCAGATTAGAGCTGTGCATTAATATAGATAACATTTTGTGACGATAAACAATCAAGCAGATTTGCTATATTTTATAAAGTATACACTCTAAAAAATGCTGGGTTAAAAACAACCTAAGTTGGGTTGAAAATGGACAAACCCAGTGGTTGGGTTAAATGTTTGCACGACGTGCAAATGTTGGAAATATGTTGGAAATTAAAAATCAGACCATAATTACTAGAGGCAACAATAATAATCAAATGTGAACATTTATTAATAAGCAATTTAATAAATGTTTATTGTTTAATTATTATTCATTAAACTTATTGATAAATGTTTATTAATAAATGTTCATTTCCAACATACTTTGGCTTCATTTTAAGCAAGCAATACAGTCATTTTTAAACAATAGTTGAGTTAAATAAAACTACCCAGCAGGTTGGGCAAACATTTAACCCTACCGCTGGGTTAAAACAAACTGATCACTGGGTTTGTCCATTTTCAATCCAACTCATATTCAACTTAATATAAAGAACTGGCCAATTTTGCTAAGAAATAGAAAAATCAGGCAGTTGAGATTTGCTATATATATTATATATATATATATATATATATATATAATATATATTAATATATATATATATATATATATATATATTGCTTCATGTGAGCAAGTTGGATATAATATATACAGTGGCATGAAAAAGTATGTGAACCCCTTGCAGAATCTGTGAAAATGAGAATTATTTTAATAAAATAAGAGGGATAATAAAAAATGCATGTTATTTTTTGTTTAGTACTGTCCTGAGTAAGATATTTTACATAAAAGATGTTTGCATTTAGTTCACAAGACAAAACAATAGCTGAATTTATGAAAATAACCCCATTCATAAGTATGTGAACCATTGATTCTCAATACTGTGTGTGGTTACCGGATGATCCACGACTGTTTTTGTGTTTTGTGATGGTTGTTCATGAGTCTCTTGTTTGTCCTGAGCAGTTAAACTGAGCTCTGTTCTTCAGAAAAATCCTCCAGCTCCTGCAGATTCATCAGTTTTCAAGCATTTTTGCATATTTGAACCCTTTCCAGCAGTGACTATATGATTTTGAGATCTGTGTTTTCATACTGAGGACAACTGAGGGACTCAAACACAACTATTAAAAAAGGTTCAAACATTCACTGATGCTCCAGAAGGAAACATGATGCATTAAGAGCCGGGGGGTGAACACTTTTGAACAGGATGAAGATGTCACAATTTTTCTTATTTCATTTAAATATCATTGTTTTTTATTTAGTACTGCGCTTCGGAACCAACAGAAGATACTTGCATGTTTCCCGGCAGAAAAATTAAGTACAATTTACCTTGATATTTGAATTCAAAAGTTTTCACCCCCCGGCTCTTAATGCATCATGTTTCCTTCTGGAGCATCCGTGAATGTTTGAACCTTTTTTAATAGTTGAGTTTGAGTCCCTCAGTTGTCCTCAGTGTGAAAAGATGAATCTCAAAATCCTTCAGTCACTGCTGGAAAGGGTTCAAATATGCAAAAATGCTTGAAAACTGATGAATCTGCAGGAGCTGGAGGATTTTTCTGAAGAACAGAGCTCAGTTTAACTGCTCAGGACAAACAAGAGACTCATGAACAACCATCACAAAACAAACAAACAGTCGTGGATCATCAGGTAACCACACACAGTATTGAGAACCAATGGTTCACATACTTATGAATGGGGTTATTTTAATAAATTCAGCTATTGTTTTGTCTAAATGCAAACATCTTTTATGTCAAATATCTTACTCAGGACAGTACTAAACAAAAAATAACATGCATTTTTTATTATCCCTCTTATTTTATTAAAATAATTCTCATTTTCACAGATTCTGCAAGGGGTTCACATACTTTTTCATGCCACTGTATATTCAATTTTATATAGAGAGCTGTGCTAAAAAAAAAAAAAAGCATATTTATATGCAAACTACAAAGACATGTAGCCTGTTTCTGTATATTGTTCTCATTCTCCATATCAATAACACAAGACACATAAGCACCTCACCTTTGCTTGAAGTGTCCATAAAACAGCACAAAAATAGCTTTAATTTATCATATAACAAGCCAGCTCATAAATCCTCAGTGAGCAAACAAATCTATACAAACAGTCACTGACTTCATTCAGGAGTGACGTTAAATGATTCAGAGCTACAGAAAATCCATCTTGTGATTACAGGCCTCTACTCTTCAGATTGTGTGTTTTCATCTCTAACAGCAGCGTTTTATTCCATCCACTCTCATGTCAGTCCTTTATTATAAACATGCTGAAGATGGTAAATCTAAAGCAGACATCACATGCCATTTTCTCCAAAAGCTGGCTCACACATGGCTCACACTTCCATCTGCAAACACACGGTTCTTGTAAACATCCACTTTATGACAAATAGTACAGCATGTCCTACACAATAATCAGCATCATATGAATACAAGTAACAACCTTAAAAGCATCACTTTAGGTCTGTTTGATAGTTTCAGTGTTTGATTGTCCTTCAGAATGAGAACAGAGATTTGTATATTCCTGATCTGTTTTACAGCAACAATCTTGCTCATCTGCCCCTGCTCAAAAAGAAACATTGCGTGTCATGAGGCGTTTAAAGTCTGTGAGGGGCTGAACCACTACAGGAGGTTAAAGCAAAGCTCTCACCCGAAGCATTTAAGCCTTCGTAAATGTCATGGCCTCAGTGTGGACCGCTGGACTGATGGAAAGCACTATAAAGGTGATACATGTTGCCCATGTGCTATCAAAAACATGTGCAGTTCACATTTGAATCCCAGCCCAAAAACAAAATAAATAAAAATTACTTGACTAAAGATTTTTGTATTCAACTAGTAGTCATTCATTTAAGCGAATAGTCGACCAATCTAGTGTTTATATTAATCGACCATAAATCATAATAATGAGCCTTTAATCACCTATATATTACAAACCCGATTCCAAAAAAGTTGGGACACTGTACAAATTGTGAATAAAAAAGGAATGCAATAATTTACAAATCTCATAAACTTATATTTTATTCACAATAGAATATAGATAACATATCAAATGTTGAAAGTGAGACATTTTGAAATGTCATGCCAAATATTGGCTCATTTTGGATTTCATGAGAGCTACACATTCCAAAAAAGTTGGGACAGGTAGCAATAAGAGGCCGGAAAAGATAAATGTACATATAAGGAACAGCTGGAGGACCAATTTGCAACTTATTAGGTCAATTGGCAACATGATTGGGTATAAAAAGAGCCTCTCAGAGTGGCAGTGTCTCTCAGAAGTCAAGATGGGCAGAGGATCACCAATTCCCCCAATGCTGCGGCAAAATAGAGGAGCAATATCAGAAAGGAGTTTCTCAGAGAAAAATTGCAAAGAGTTTGAAGTTATCATCATCTACAGTGCATAATATCATCCAAAGATTCAGAGAATCTGGAACAATCTCTGTGCGTAAGGGTCAAGGCCGGAAAACCATACTGGATGCCCGTGATCTTCGGGCCCTTAGACGGCACTGCGTCACATACAGGAATGCTACTGTAATGGAAATCACAACATGGGCTCAGGAATACTTCCAGAAAACATTGTCGGTGAACACAATCCACCGTGCCATTCGCCGTTGCCGGCTAAATCTCTATAGGTCAAAAAGAAGCCATATCTAAACATGATCCAGAAGCGCAGGCGTTTTCTCTGGACCAAGGCTCATTTAAAATGGACTGTGGCAAAGTGGAAAACTGTTCTGTGGTCAGACGAATCAAAATTTGAAGTTCTTTTTGGAAAACTGGGACGCCATGTCATCTGGACTAAAGAGGACAAGGACAACCCAAGTTGTTATCAGCGCTCAGTTCAGAAGCCTGCATCTCTGATGGTATGGGGTTGCGAGTGCGTGTGGCATGGGCAGCTTACACATCTGGAAAGGCACCATCAATGCTGAAAGGTATATCCAAGTTCTAGAACAACATATGCTCCATCCAGACGTCGTCTCTTTCAGGGAAGACCTTGCATTTTCCAACATGACAATGCCAGACCACATACTGCATCAATTACAACATCATGGCTGCGTAGAAGAAGGATCCGGGTACTGAAATGGCCAGCCTGCAGTCCAGATCTTTCACCCATAGAAAACATTTGGTGCATCATAAAGAGGAAGATGCGACAAAGAAGACCTGAGACAGTTGAGCAACTAGAAGCCTGTATTAGGCAAGAATGGGACAACATTCCTATTCCTAAACTTGAGCAACTTGTCTCCTCAGTCCCCAGACGTTTGCAGACTGTTATAAAAAGAAGAGGGGATGCCACACAGTGGTAAACATGGCCTTGTCCCAACTTTTTTGAGATGTGTTGATGCCATGAAATTTAAAATCAGCTTATTTTTCCCTTAAAATGATACATTTTCTCAGTTTGAACATTTGATATGTCATCTATGTTGTATTCTAAATAAAATATTGAAATTTGAAACTTCCACATCATTGCATTCTGTTTTTATTCACAATTTGTACAGTGTCCCAACTTTTTTGGAATCGGGTTTGTACATAATCAGCGCTCAAACGCATACATAAAGCTTGCAGCGGCGCTCCGGCAAACGTAATGATTATGATTGTGAAAAAAACAGAAGGACACTTTCTGAACAAGTTTTGTGTGTTTTCGCTGCAGAGATGAAGTCGACGATGCTGACTCGTCATCTCCACAGTGGTGGACGCGCCTATATGCACGTTTCATTACATAATCTGAGAATATTTGGTTCATTTAAAAGCAGACATTTCAAACTCTCCATAGATATATTTCTCATGTCTGTGAGGCAAGCATACACTGAGTTTCGGTTCATTTTTGTGACACGCTCAAGTTCACAGAGACTGAGACGGCAGAAAGTGCATCTTGTTTGTTTTCATTATTTTACAAAAGCACAATGTTCTCTTGATATTGTGCGTTCACAGAAATAAAAACCATTTTCGGTACTAAATGTAGGATTATTCTTATCTGTATGACCAAAAATGATGGAGTATTTTAAGTTAAATGCAAGTGATCGCAGCGATGTCATGCATTAAGCGTGATTTCCACACGAACACTTGGATTTGTGCCAAATAATAGCAACATTTATCTAGGTTAACGTTAGAGTGAGCGGACTTGTAAAGTTGCTACTACTTACATTACTTGCTTACTACTTAGATAAATGATAGATGAATGTTTGGATTTCCTGCCGTTAACGATCTGTCTGTCACAGACTGTGTGATTTCGACACTTCCTGTGGAGTTTATTTTTTTCTGCATCTAACCGACTAATGCCAATTTTGGTACGACTATGCCTCTTCTAGTTGACTAATGATGAGATATTAGGGGGCAGCCCTAAAAATTACATTGTGATTAGAGATGCACCGATGTATCGGCCAACAACTGGTATCGGCCGATAAAAGCTATTATCATCACTATCGGCTGATTGTTTAAAAACAGCCAATGATCAGGGCAGATTATATCCTGTCAATCAAAAGGGTGCGGAAAAACGTGTCAGACTGCAACTCATACATACTGTGCATGAAGAAAATCACTCGTGTTGAATTTTAACGCATTAACAGTTTATAAATAGTGACGTTAAAGCAGGCTCTTTTTGACCCTATGAATCACCCGTAGTTCAAGCCAGGGTTGCCAGGACTACGTTTTTTTTCCCTACATCAAATTTATTTGTATTATTATTAAATAATCTGTGGTTTATTACTTCTGATGAGAACTAAAGTTTCAGTTTTGAAATTATCATGAAATTCAAAAAAAATGGCCTTTTGGTGCTCTTAAATGTGACGTGTCAGATCGCTGTAATGTCTCAGTTCATCCGGCAGCTCGGAGCGCGAGTCTTTTCTTCCTCTTCAATACAAGTTATATCTCGAAAAACATGCATGAACATCAAAGGTATGTTGAAATATATTGTACAACTTACCAGAATGTATCATGTCTCGTAATCACTTTATTTGTGTTTCAACCACAGAAAGACGTCAGTAAAACAGCTTGTGAACAATATGTCACATCATGTCACATTTACCTCAGGAATGATTTCCAATGTTCACAGTTCCTTAGCTATCTACATATTAAAAAAAACACTAGAGAGGAGCTTATTTACTGTTAATTATATGTTTGTGTAAATTTGCCATGAAGACAACAAGTGCTTATGAAACCTTACCTTATGTGATACTTCCATACAAACATTTACATTTTTATTTGAGTAATTATTATATCTGAAAATAAACAGCAGCTGAATATAATGCTCCTGTTGTTAATTGTAACCTCTAATATTGTAGTGTACCAAATGAGAGGTTTCCCTGTATGGTTTGCAACATTATTTGGGAGAGATTTTTTTTCCTTAAGAAAAATCAAACTATTGGTATCGGCATCGGCCGATATCATTCTGAATAATCGGCTACTGGCATCTGCTAAGAAATTTAATATCGGTGCATCTCCAATTGTGATAATTTTAAGCATGTTTTCCTAGCAAATTTTCTTTAAAAGCAACACATTTAATAACATTTAAATTCATTTAGAAATATTTATACTACATACTCACACACACACACATATATACAGTGGGTACGGAAAGTATTCAGACCCCCTTAAATTTTTCACTCTTTGTTATATTGCAGCCATTTGCTAAAATCATTTAAGTTCATTTTTTTCCTCATTATTGCACACACAGCACCCCATATTGACAGTAAAACACAGAATTGTTGACATTTTTGCAGATTTATTAAAAAAGAAAAACTGAAATATCACATGGTCCTAAGTATTCAGACCCTTTGCTCAGTATTTAGTAGAAGCACCCTTTTGATCTAATACAGCCATGAGTCTTTTTGGGAAAGATGCAACACGTTTTTCACACTGGATTTGGGGATCCTCTGCCATTCCTCTTTGCAGATCCTCTCCAGGTCTGTCAGGTTGGATGGTAAACGTTGGTGGACAGCCATTTTTAGGTCTCTCCAGAGATGCTCAATTGGGTTTAAGTCAGGGCTCTGGCTGGGCCGTTCAAGAACAGTCCCAGAGTTGTTGTGAAGCCACTCCTTCGTTATTTTAGCTGTGTGCTTAGGGTCATTGTCTTGTTGGAAGGTAAACCTTCGGCCCAGTCTGAGGTCCTGAGCACTCTGGAGAAGGTTTTCGTCCAGGATATCCCTGTACTTGGCCACATTCATCTTTCCCTCGATTGCAACCAGTCGTCCTGTCCCTGCAGCTGAAAAACACCCCCACAGCATGATGCTGCCACCACCATGCTTCACTGTTGGGACTGTATTGGACAGGTGATGAGCAGTGCCTGGTTTTCTCCACACATACCGCTTAGAATTAAGGCCAAAAAGTTCTATCTTGGTCTCATCAGACCAGAGAATCTTATTTCTCACCATCTTAGCAAACTCCATGCAGGCTTTCATGTGTCTTGCACTGAGGAGAGGCTTCCGTCGGGCCACTCTGCCCTAAAGCCCTGACTGGTGGAGGGCTGCAGTGATGGTTGACTTTCTACAACTTTCTCCCATCTCCCGACTGCATCCCTGGAGCTCAGCCACAGTGATCTTTGGGTTCTTCTTTACCTCTCTCACCAAGGCTCTTCTCCCCCGATAGCTCAGTTTGGCCGGACGGCCAGCTCTAGGAAGGGTTCTGGTCATCCCAAACGTCTTCCATTTAAGGATTATGGAGGCCACTGTGCTCTTAGGAACCTTTAGTGCAGCAGAATTTTTTTGTAACCTTGGCCAGATCTGTGCCTTGCCACAGTTCTGTCTCTGAGCTCTTCAGGCAGTTCCTTTGACCTCATGATTCTCAATTGCTCTGACATGCACTGTGAGCTGTAAGGTCTTATATAGACAGGTGTGTGGCTTTCCTAATCAAGTCCAATCAGTATAATCAAACACAGCTGGACTCAAATGAAGGTGTAGAACCATCTCAAGGATGATCAGAAGAAATGGACAGCACCTGAGTTAAATATATGAGTGTCACAGCAAAGGGTCTGAATACTTAGGACCATGTGATATTTCAGTTTTTCTTTTTTAATAAATCTGCAAAAATGTCAACAATTCTGTGTTTTTCTGTCAATATGGGGTGCTGAGTGTACATTAATGAGGAAAAAGAAATTAGCAAATGGCTGCAATATAGCAAAGAGTGAAAAATTTAGGGGGTCTGAATACTTTCCGTACCCACTGTATATATGTGTGTGTGTGTGTGTATTATTTATGATATATTTTCATTAAATTGTATTATTATAATTTGAATTGAATGTTCTGGTGTGATTTTGTCAAAGGTATAACAGACACAGGCGAATCGTTGTCATTTAGGAATAAGATTGCATGGGTGTTTGAATCGAGATCGCAATCTTTTAACAATTAATCATGCAGCTTTAGCTGACACATACTAGCATCATTTCACCTGAAGCTAATGACATCTTTTGGCCAACATACCTGGCAAAGCTCCGAGCTGAGAGCGGGCAGCCAAAGCGGCCGACATTCCCAGAGATCCCAGACCTCCGAATTCAGATCGGACAGGAGAAGAGGAGTGCAGACTGAAGGCTGGGTGATTGATCATGGGAAAGGCACCAGAAACTGAAGAAATTCCCAAGCCCTGATTGCCAACCATTCGGAACAAATGACCTGAAGAGAGAAATCATAAAATAACTCATGCACGTGTAACAGTCGGATACATAAAATCTGACAAAGAAATGATCAGACTATTCACAGATGTTGTTTCAAAAACTATAACAAAGAGAAAGAAAAAAGTATTTTATTGTAAGTATTTTCTGCACTGAAAACAGGTCAGGTCAGATGTCACTGTATTTCAGTAATGCACATCGCTTCTATAAACCACACGCATAAATTAAAAGCCCTTCATACATCTTTTTCTTCGTTGCTTAGGTGGGCTGAAGGCTTTTATTTTTTCCTGAAGTCATTTACTGCTAAAACTCCTGAGGGATTTGCAGAGAATAGAGTACGACCACAAAAGCTGGACACAGGAAAAATTCCCTTCAAGAGAAACAAAAAAAGGGCCTCGTCCCTCGAGCTGCTGTGATTGCCGTTTACATGCAAAAAAGGCACATCTTTGCTTTGAATCTCATTCTAATGAGCTGCATATTTAGCGTCAGCTCCTTTGAGGCTCGGCCCGTCGATACAGGATGAGACGGAGAAAAAAATGGCTGGAAAAAACGTCCGAAAGGCTGGTTTCCTTCCCTCCCCGCTGTCCCCCCTCATCTCCACTGCAAGAGGCAAAGACGTCTGCAAACAGCCTTTAAATATTAATGCACTCCAAGAGGTGGAATAATCAAAATTGACCCGCCAAGAGGAAAGTAAAAAAATAAGTATGTGAAATGTATTTGCTTTTCCACTCACTATTTTTGTTATTTCACAAAAATTACAGGAATAATTCAGCCCAAAATAAGCATCTTGTCATAATTTTCTTAGGTCACAAGTCGTTTGAATACTGTATTACTTATACATATACATATCAGCTCAAATATACACAAATACACACCTGACTAAATTCACTACTTTAGTCAAAACAGGTTATCTTTCATTTATGATTGTTTATGTGTGTGTAAAAAAGAGTTTCAGATACATAATTCATCAGTGAGGAAGAAACCTCTAGTAATTATATGTGAAAAAAGGAGAGATTCTCTCTTGGCATTTCTTATGAGAGAGAACAAAGAGTAGACGCAGAAAAGCACACATCGCAATTTATAAATTTGCATATTATTTTTGTGGTCAGGCTGATCTGACAGCGTCTGCATAAACAGCAGACGTTCACCCGCCCCGCATATAACGTGTTTAGGAAAAGGACACAATCTCTGATGAATCTCTCAGATCGCACAGGCTAAATGAGAGCAAGAGGTCATCAGCAGTCAGTCTAGTTTTTGGTGTTCATTTATAAAGCAGCTCTTTATATTTTCTGTCCAACTGTTGGCTGAACTCACCATTTACACAGTGTCATACTGATGCTCTGTTAATAAGGTGTGTGTGTGTGTGTGTGTGTGTGTGTGTGTGTGGTGTGTGTGTGTGTGTGTGTCTGTGAGAGCACTGAAGGTAAAAGTGAGCATGTCATCTTGATCATACGTGTTGCTGGAGCTCAGACCTCGTTCTTTCTTGTCTTGTTTTCTCCATGGAGACAAAAGCAGCAGTGCCTCAATTAGGGCAAAACATTTTTTCCAAATTTTTGAAATCATGAAACTTATGCAAACAATTACATTTTATGGTCCTATGATATCTTCTCTCTCATTTTTATGGATTCCATTTTATGGTTTAATTAAATTTTAAAAATCAAAAAGCATGTTTAATCAATTGGATTCATAAGACTTTTTTTTTTTTTTTTTTTTTTTTTTTCAATAACAGGGAGAATATTTTATTTTATTTTATTTTATTCAAAAATTCTATGTTATCGGTTTTCATTTTTCTGGATTTATGATTTAGTACAAATGTATTATCGGTGGTAATCAAATGAAGGCGTAAATGCATAAGTAATATCCAATCAATTGTTACCATATTTCACTTAAAGGTTAGTTCATAGTTCACTTCAGAATTAAAATTTCCTGATAATTTAATGTCTTTCTTTCTTCAGTCGAAAAGATATGAAGGTTTTTGAGGAAAACATTCCAGGTTTTTCTCCATATAGTGGACTTCACTGGGGTTCAACGGGTTGAAGGTCCAAATGTCAGTTTCAGTGCAGCTTCAAAGAGCTCTACATGATCCCAGACGAGGAATAAGAGTCTTCTCTAGAGAAACCATCAGTCATTTTCGAAAAAAAAAAATAAAAATGTATATACTTTTTAACCACAAATGCTTATCTTGCACTGCTCTGCGATGCGCCACGCATTACGTAATCAAGTTGGAAAGGTCACGTTTCAGCTGCACTGAAACTGACATTTGGACCTTCAACCCGTTGAACCCAGTGAAGTCTACTATATGGAGAAAAATCCTGGAATGTTTTCCTCAAAAACCTTCATTTCTTTTATACCTGGGTGTTTTCTTACCGCTCTTGCTGTGTGCTGTTGGCGACGAGTCTTCTGGGTTTGCTGCAGCTCTTATAGAGGTCTGACTGGAAGTCGGGGACACCAGCCTCTCCGCTGACTCCATATCTGACAAACAACATGAGGAACAATCAATACATTTTCAATGCACACACACCAGAATCAAACAAACATAATCCGTTCAGCCAAATCTATCACTAACAACGCAAATGGCCAACAGAGAGAAAAACAAAAGCATCCAAGAAAACATGCTTGAGCTCCAGCTGCGACGTGTCCTGTGTCGTTAATGTCTATGCAAACTATAAATGAAGCAACAGCCTCGTATGAAGGTGGCAGACAAGCGCATCTATCATTTATATCTTGTGTTCTGGCATCGCTGCTCAGCAGAGTCTCTGGTGATGGACGGTGAAAGACACTGAGGCTGAAAGACAATAGCAGCATCACAGACCATCAAAGGCAATCACACTCTCACACACCACATTTGCTGTGTGCATGTGTAAGTGTGTGTTTATATGCATGGGTAAATCTGACGACACCGGTCAAGAACATGTCCCAATCATATTTTACTACAGAACTATTATAGAACAAGGTGATGTTTAAGATTTTTTTTTTTTATTTGCATTATGACAATTTTCATGACAATTAAGAATATTTTCCTTCAATTAAATATTATTAAAATGCCATATATATAATATATATATATTATATATATATATATATATAATAATATATATATATATATTAATATATTATATACACATATTATATATATATATATATACACATATATATATATATACACATATATATATACATATATATACACACACACACACACATATGGAAAATATTTCTATATAAAATAGATTTTAAAATTTCTATTTAAAATAAAATAATTGTATTTTTCTTAAATGCTATGAGCATCTAAACACTTTTTTTATCATGACAAAGCTTCTTTTATCAAAGCCAAATCATAATTTAATATAGAGCTTTATTTATGTATATGTATACTTACTAAATAAAAAAATATTTTTCTTAAAAGAAAATCAAGCCTATGTAATAAAATTTTCCTCCAATTAAGTATTATAATGCAAAAAAAAACAAAAAACAAACAAACAACAAAAAATAAACAATATATATGTTATATAATATATATATATATATAAACAATAAAACATTATAAATGAAAATTAAATAGTTGTATTTAAAATAAATGAATGCTATTTTTATATATTTACTAAATAAGAAAATATTTTTCTTAAAAGACAATCTGATTAAGATGATCGTTTGCATTGACAATTTTCATAACAATTAAGAATATTTTCCTTGAATTAAGAAATGCCAAAAAAATAAGATATATGATTTAAATATTTATATATTTATACATTATGTTTTTTGTTTTACAGTTTTACATTTATACAAATTATATGTATAATAAATATAAAATAAATCATGTCAAGAACATGTCCCAATCCCAATACTTTACTATAAACTATATTTATAAATATATAATATACGTAACATACATACATAAAATATTTGTCTTAAAAAAAAAATAAAATAAAAAAATCAAGGCTATGTTTAAGATTTTTTTTGCATTATGACAATTTTCATGACAATTAAGAATATTTCCCTCCAATTAAGTTTATTTGTTTTATATATATATATATATATATATATATATATATATATATATTATATATATATATATATATATATATATATATATATATATATATATATATATAATAAAAATGAATACCACTGATTTTTCTACAGTGCTATAGCCATCCAAACACTTATCATAAGAAAGCTTCCTCTATCAAAGCTTCTTTAATCTTGAGAACAAGAAAGATTAAAAAAGAAAGACATGAACACACACACACACATACAGAGTATAATTCTTGTATCAGTGCACCGAGATGCTTCTCCTACAGAATGCAAATGTCAGCATCATTATCGCTTAGGGTGCATCTGCATTACAGCGAATCACACCGACTGACAAGCAAAAATAATTTGTGATTTTTCATGGCCTGCATATGAAAAGCGATACCAGACTGAGGGCGGTGCTGACACGCACAAAAAAACAGACTCCATCTAAATGACCTAATGAAATTTGCATGCATATTTAAAGCCAGTCTTATTTTCCATAATGGTTTGTTTTTTATCTTTTTTCTTCCTCTGTAAAATCTAAAAACGTGATTTCCTTTTGAGCAATTCACATATAATCCTTCCTTTAGATGAAAACTGAATTTAAACACACTGCAAATAACAGCCAAAGAGCAAACAGGTGCAAAAAACTATACCAGGTCTATTACGTTTATAACTGTTTTCACATTTCACTTAACTTGTACAATACAATAAATAATTCTTAAAAAAAGCACAGCCAGAGATAGATATAAATTTTCTATCATCTAACATGACATTTACATTTTTAATTAGCTTCTAATTTATAATATATCAATCACACCATGCGTGTCCAGCAGAAACCAAGTGTTCACAGGTAAACATTTGATTTCTAGTATTAGACGAGATATTAGACTACAGACAATAGGACGCTTCACTGGAAATTAACAATGGAGAGATGTCCTGTCCGTTTAAATTGTCGACAGCTTTAATGCGCACAAACTGCTGAATTAATTTGACACGGAGTGCCACAAATATTGACATACAGTTGATGTAGACACTGCTACTGAAGAAAAGGACATAATAGAGTCAAAGTGATGGAAGAGAAAACATCCAGGGCAAATCGAAGGCTTGAGTGACCACGAGGGCTTGTGTTTGTTAACAAGAGTCTGATTTCTCTTTAATGAGGTGATGTGAAAATGTTGTACAGCTTAAAATGTCACTGAAATGACACACAAAATGTCCATATTTCACCCCAAAAGCAAAAGAAAGAAAGAAATTATGTTTTGCTTGATGAAAATTAAGCCTATATTAAAATGTAAAGATTTTTTGTTGCACTGTCACATTATTTACATGACAATTATGCATGTTTTAATTTGAAAAGCAAGCATTTACTGTATGCATCATTTAAACTATACATTTTTATGAATTTTTACAGTAAATTAAATAAATTCTTTTAGATTTTGAGGTGAAATGCCACCTGGATTTTTTTTTTAAATATTACCTTTCAGTTAGTTGGTAAATTTGAGAGCATAAATGAGTGTTGCACCTCTGTTTGCTCATTGTCCATATTATAGCAGATGGCTGATGGCAACAGTGATAATTACACCAGAGACTTATATTACATCTTGTAAAATGGGCATAATAGGTCCCCTTTAATAGTGACCGATATCTAAGATCTGCATTTGCCCTACACACTTGGCAAAACAACACAAGGTAGACGTGCTGAAAAGGAAGTAAAAATGGCGCAATTTGCAATGGACACAGACGAAATTATAATACATGCTTTTGCTTTCCACACCATCTTTAAAGTTCAGCAAAACACAGGGTTGAGCCTTCGTCCTCCACTGCGCCACTAAAAAGTTGACGTCATTTGCCAGTTTCGCTTTAACCCTCTGGAGTCTGAGGCTGATTTGGGGCCCTGGAGTTTTGACATGCCCTGATATTTGTGCTTTTTTCAGTTGTTCATAAACATATTAATGGAAAAGTGTCATTAGACTGTATTCAGCACAAACTAGGCTACCATAATATGTGAGGAACATGTATGTACATTTTGTGTTTTTGAAGGAATAATGTTTATGCGTGGTTATTGAAAAAAAAAAACTTAAGTCACTGAAATAAGGCCAAAAAAATAATATTATATTGTGTTCACAAGACTTCTGGGTATTGGAGATTATAGACTACAGTGTTTGCTTTAAAATGATGTAAAAATCCTGCCTACTCGTTCATATAAAACAATAGAGAGATTTAAATTTTGTAAGACACTTTGTCAAGAAACAGTATGCGTGGAGGCGTGAATCATCATGAATAATGCTGTGATTCACACCTGAGAAGACAAAAGATTCGCATAATGACCT